>KV875282.1:98719-177896 GCA_001879505.1 Calonectria pseudoreteaudii
AGGCTAATGTACTCGGGACACGTGGAAGACCCGGCCCATGTGGGGGAGCAGGGGAAGGGAAGCACGACGGGCGGTGGAGAAAGGGTTGGCCGGGAAGATGATGCCAAACAGGGCGAGCCAAGACGCGCGACAAATTACAGCCAGCACGCAAAAACAAGCTTCCAACGGGGGCCCTGTCCCTTCACAAGCCAGGCACCACGCGGAGGCAGGGGTCCTTTTAGGAGATTTTGCTGGGCGCAGGCTCGGAAACATCGGCCACGTTCCCTGGGGAGTCCTGTACTGTAGAGTCGCAGTAGTGTAGTAGCACCAGCAGTAGCACCCAGCACCCAGCAGCATGCACATGGTGGCGACGGCAGCGTTTCGCTGCAGATGGGATGGGTTCTGTGCGCTCCTGCTTTGGGGGCTAGCGCGGGCGCAAGGGTCCGTCTTGGCCTCTTCCCAAATCCTTCCTTTGTCTCTTCTGTGCTGCTTCTTTTCTTTTTCGGCCGAGGAACGCCACGTTTCGGCTAAGAAGATTGGTGTTGCAGACTGGCGCTGCTCATGCCCGGTCAACGGCGACGAATGGTTCGCCCATGCCGGGCCATAGGGTGACAAGTGGCGCGCGAGGGCATTGATGCTCAGATGTGAGCAGTCAGCTTTCACATTCGAGAGGCCGAAATCTCAGGGCAGAGAGGCAGACGCGGTTCCCCAAGCCATCCCGATGTTGCCTAGAGTCCCTCCTTCTCACGGGTTGCGCCCTGCGTGATGGGTGATGGGTAAAGGGGGGGGGAGGAGGAGGGAAGAGGGTGGGCTTTGCAGAGGCGGTGTACGAGACCGAGAGAGAGAGAGTGAGAGATGTCACTGGTCGACAAACCTACAGTAATACTACTATGCAAGTAAGTGAGAGCAATCAAAGGGAAAGAAAAAAAAGAGGATAAAAATAAAATAAAATAAAATCCAAAATTTTGTGTGGTGGACTATGTCTCGCATCCCTGGACGGGCAGAAACGAAGCAATTTGAGCTCTGGGGCCAACCCCATCCCAAGGCTCTCTCTGTGTGGGGGGGGGCCGCGAGCATGGGCAAGCCCACGCGGAGAGAAGGCGGATATGATGGTGCCAATGGCGGCCCCCGTCTTCGCTCCAGGGTTTGGGCTTTTGGATTCAGATTCTCGAGGGCAACCTAGGCCCCTTTCAGCACCAAGCCGGATGCGGCGGATGCCAGGCTTCTGGCCGGCTTCTGGCTGGTCCAGCGTCCATCCAGTCCATCCAGTCTGGTCTAGCTGCTGGCACTAGTCCTCAATCCTTTGTGATGTGACGTAGGTATCCCGTGTGCCGCCTGCTCTTGGTGGCTTGTGGGGAACGCCCAGAAAGCACTATATCCCCGTTGCGCAGCATACAATCGGCCTCGTCGTCTCTCCCTCGTCTCTCGCTCGCTCGTCTTTGGTCCTGGTGGCAATGCTTGCTTTTGGCCCATCTCCTTTCCGTCCCATGTGGAGATAAGACATCCACCTGCGTCTCCAGCTCCCTGTTTCGACTCCTTGTCCACACGCGACTGACAAGGTTTTCGGCTTAAATAATACTCACCACCGTCCGCAACCAGCTCGGCCCGTCACTTGACTGTCCCGTCGCCTGCGCCTCGTTTCTCTCTCTCTCCCTTGGCTGAGCCTTGGCCATATCATAAGCCCAATTTCATCTCCGGCGCGAGCCCTCTAGACCGAGATTCTAGCCCTGCTGTTTGCATCTTTTCTTCTTCTTCATCTCGAATTCCGCCACTATGACCATCTACGACTTGTGTAATAAACCGCCAATCCACGAATGATCACGCTACCCACGCCGTAGACTACATCCCTCGCTTTCGCTTCTCTGCGCCGCTCATTTCCATGACATCGGTAGCCGCTAACGCCATATTTTATTATTACTGAACATCAAAAAACTACTTCACATCTCTTGGCCCTCATCCATCATCCCTACACTATACACAACAATGCAGTCGCACAAGATCAACCAGTCCTCCTGTCGCCTGCTGCGCACAACAAAGGCTGACAGGCCCTTTTCAAAGGTGAGCCCCCAGCCACTGCACCGTTTTAAACCACCCCCCATGACCGTTTTCCCCTCGCTCCCTGCATCATGAAGGGGGGGGGGGGGGGGGGGGAGGGGAAAGCACGACCACAACGACGCCTGGTACTGCAGCATCAACTAACTGTCTCCCAACCCCAGGATTTGAAGGATCTCTTCGCCACGCTAATCGTCAGCCTTTTGCCTCTGACGACTCACCGCGTGCGCTTCACAAAGGTGGACTACACCTTCCTATCTGAGGATGCCATCACCAATCTTGGCAATCTCAAATTCTCCCAGTCCAACCGCATGACGGATCCCAAAGAGCCTAACCGCATCATCACCACCACCGCCACCACCACCTTCTCCATGACAAAGGAGATGGCCCGCTCCATCTGCCAGCGCTTTCTTGACGCTCGCTTTATTGAATCGGCAGACGGCAAGCACGAAGAGGTCTACAGCCTCAAGGGATTGGTGCTGCAGCTTACCCCCAAGGGAATCACGGTACTGGAGCGCTTCTGCGCGAGGAACGGAGTCGAGCACCCGCAGCTGGCAAGCCTCATGTCCCTCTTCGCCACACAGCTCATTACGCTAGAGAGGGACCCGCACACCGACGACATGTTCCTGGACCAAGGCACCGTCGAACTTATCTTTACTCGCTTTGTCGGAGGCAGCATCAAGGGTGACAGATCTCCCGTCGAGTCAAGGTCCTCGTTTGACCACAGCAACGTGTCGGGCGTCAAGATGGAGCACAAGTTCCACGGACGGGTGTTCCACGACACGTTTACTGGAAAGGCCGGTGTCGATTGGCTGATGGACTGCTCCACCACCATTGACAGATCGGAAGCCCTCGAAATCGCCTCGCTATTCGTTGCCTACAACCTCATTGAGCTGCTCGTCAGCGATCGCTCGTATTCCATGCAGCACCCTCTCCACAGCCGCTTCCAGCCAACCAAGAACGCCGTTTACATTGTCTCCCGGAAAGGAAAGAACTTGACCCAAAACGTGAACCATATGGGCAGCACCTCGGAGAGCAGGAGCGAAACGTCGTCGCACCACCACCAGCACACCTACAGCATCAAGGACTCCAACACCCAGAGACTTGACAAGATCCTCACCAACCCCACCCTCCGCCTCCTGTTCCGAGAGAACCTCCGAGAAACCCTCTGCGAGGAGAACCTGTCCTTCTATCAGGAAGTAGACGAGTTCATCAAGAAGTGCAAAGCAACCACACGCACCCTGAGGATGGATTCCGACACGACCGCTCTCACCAAAGCAAAGGATCTCCTCGCCCACTCGTACGGCATCTACAATGCCTTCCTGGCTCCCGGTTCACCGCGCGAACTCAACATTGAACACCAGCTCCGAAAGAACCTCGCTAGCCGAATGACCAAGGCCATTACCCAAGACGTTGCCTTGGTAGATACCCTACAAGAAGTCACACACCTGTTTGAAGACGCTCAAAACGCAGTGTTCAAACTAATTGCAAGTGTAAGTTTATATAATATAACTCCGATTATCCCTTGATAAAAACCCACCAACTCACACTCTCCAGGATTCCGTACCAAAATTCCTACAAAATCAAAAATACGAATATGCACTGGCGCAAGCAGGTGTCTTTTGATGAAAAACACGGCGGCGCCTTTGTCTTTTTTCTTTTCTTTTGTATAGCATGTTTTGGACACGAATGAACTAAAATAAATAGAACGGACAGGTAGACTTGGGCGGGATTCTCTCATTGAAAGCACATGAGTGGGAGTAAAGAAATACAGGGGGGGCCCACGGCTCAGCATATAACCAGACGACTTGTTTCTTTTTTTGCACCCCGGTGGAGTTACCATTTCAGATGATTCGGGTTATATATATCACAATGACTTTGTATTACTGGCTATTCTTTTTCTTCTTCTTTCTTCTTTCTATCATATCATGTATGACAGCCATGCCGAAAGGGGCCTTTGATGATGCCTACAATTATACAAGACGTACCCATTTAGGATCTCGATTCTCCTTCATTACTTGTCCATCCATGATGCCGTGCACGTATGCCTCGCCGCAGTATTCATGACATGGCCGTTCCTCGTCGCGCAGCTCGCTCAGCCGCAGCACAAAGGGCATCTGCCCACCCATTAGTACAAAGATGGCATCTCCGACCATGACGTCTCGATTTGACACGCCGATGAGGCCGCGCCTTGTAATGAAAAACTTTTTCTCTGCAATCTGCAGTACTTCCGAGGTGGTGCCTTCGTCACCCGAGTCCCACTTTCTCCTGCACGATTCCTCATCCTCGGGCCGCGCTCGCCGAACACCCATGGAGCTGGTCGTCTCGTCTTTGAAAAGTACCATGTCGACAGTCATCATCCTCCAAAACGCTTCCTCGTACGTGCCCCCAGATGGATACATTCCACCCCTGCTGTGGTAGTATGGCCCAATCATTTCCTGCCACTGATCAATAATGTGCGCATCATCGGGGTCTCCGGAGCCGCAGCAGTCGCCAACCGCTTCCACCTCGTCCACCTCGAAGCCGCTGAGTTCCAATATGGACTCGGATGATGCCTCTCTGATCTGCGGCGTGGCCCTGCCGGCTGCGTTGTAGTATCTGTACTGGTAGAGCCAAGCCATGTCGAAGCTCTTGTAGGGCTTTTCCGACTCGGCGCACCAGTCGGGCACCCACGTTGGTAGATTGGGGTCCCTGCGTGTTTCATAGGTCCGCAAGATGGGAAAGAGGCTATTTGTTTCAGTGATCAGCCTGCGGACCGAGCGTAGGAAGACTACTTGGTGTGGCAGCGAGTAGTCTGCGGGCATCTTGCCGCCCAGGCCAAGCAGGCCAAAGATGTAGTCTCGAGGATCTGAAGCCTTTCGAGATCGAAATGCCTTGAGCGCATAGGCAAAGGTGATGCTGTTGTATATTGGAGATTGAAGAAGACGCATCGTTTGTGCTGTCGTCACAAACAGGGGAAACGGCTGAACCCCATCGTCCCCCACGCAACATCCATCTTCAAAATGATAAAGGCAGTTTAGCGATGCCGTAAAGAAGTTTTTCAGTGATAATTCGTAGGTGCCGCACACAACCGTGGCTTGCTTTGGCAGCATCGCCTCCTGCACGGTCCAGATGCGCGTCCACCATGGCAACTGCATGAGGCTCTCCAGCGCATCGACCACCCTCTCATCCCATATCCGATCTCTTGCCTCGCCGTGCGATAGGTAATGAGAGTCGGCTTCCATGAGGTCCAAAAGCTCAAACGCGAGCTCCACCTTTTTCCGCGGGAGCGTGTTGGGAGGATCAGGCGGAGGCGGGTCGTGCAATTCCACTCCCGAGTCTGGCTCTAATTCTGTGTGATCCCCGAGCCAGAGAATCGCGTGCGCCGTGTTGGCGTAAATGTGCCGCATCAGGTCAACCTGCTGCGACTTTTCCACATTGTCGCGTTGATTGATGCACAGAGCATCCACCCAGAGGTTTCGGTAGTGGCTGTCCCCCCGCAATCTCCTAAGAGCCGCCTCCAGATTGGTCGTGACGGCTATCGTGTGCCCGTTGACTTGGATGCCGCGGCAGACGCCAGGGTCGCCCCAAACGTACGACAGCGCCTCATACTGGTACTGGCGCGCGTCGTCGAGGGAGACGGTGTACAATTCACACTGTATAGGGCTTTGGTATCTTCGACTGGGCAGCAGGCACAAGATGCGAATCTCGCGCTCGTTGGGGTCCAGGCGCTGATAGACGGACGGACGCGTTGCCGGGTCCCCCTGGCTGTACGATTCTTGTCCCGGAGCACCAACGTTCCTGCTTCTGGACATGGGATTGTTGTGTGAGGTCAGGGCGACCAGAGTACTGGGCTCATATCCATGGAATCATAAGAAGACGGCAGAGATGCGCATCCACCTCAACAAAAGGATTGGAACAAAATCAGGGCGGAGTCCACACCGCATCTGATCGGGTGGTGTCTCATTACGGCATCCACGTGGAGTCGACTAGCGGCAAAAGATTACGCTACCACGTGACCCAGCCTTTATCGCTTTGGCCATCTGGCCATCAATTTGACATCGTCCACCACGACTTGTCGCTTCCGTCATTTGTGAGAATACCCAAAAGGACGTAGCGAGACCTCAAAGGCGGTAAGGCTCTTCGGACTGAATTTGCCGGAGGCGTCTAGTCCAAGGTTAAAGTCTAATTCTGGAACGGGGATAGGTGGGCACGGCTCTGAGGCGCAAGCTGGACTGCAATTGATGAAGTAATTTTATTCTCATGTATTTCAACAGGACAAGTCCCTGCTGCATTTACTATTCACTTCTCGGAGGCATCCCGAGGAGTTGCACGTGCTGCATGCAGGCCAGGCCAGTATCGGGTTCGTCGATCATGGATCTATACTAACATGGTCATTCGTTCATGCGCTGGAGCGGAGACTTAGTCGGGTGCTTTTAGTTGATTACAACTGATTTAGTGATGAAAGAATCGCTTTTAAAAGGGATACTCCCTCGGGACCGAACATCTTGTGCCCATTCTAGCTGGCTTGCGGAACAAGCTAGAAGCTATCTGATTGTGGCTCCTCCCTCTCGACAATGGCTGCGACTATATTTTTGATTATCAAAACAAGGAAACCCAGGCTATAGAAAGACCAAAGTGTCTGCTAGTTGCACTCCCTCCTGCAGGTACCAACCAGTTCATCAGCACTAGGCTCATACCTAGCATGCATCGAGCTTGATTGCGAAGCTATCTTGATATCTGTTAAGAATCCATATCAGATAATGAGATCTTTTTTTTTCCAAACAATTAATTTATCGCTTGGTCCACAATTAACTTGTTAGTATGAGCACCTTTATGGACTTGAATTGTTCCTGGGATACCCTTGTTCAGCTGTCGGTTTTCTCGTGTGTGGTGGAGTGAAGCGCGCATTGCCGGCGCGTGATGGTGGAGCCTCACGGAAATAAATAAAATTGTGCCCGCCCCTGTAGGCTCCAGCACTGTCGTGCACTGAGAGAAGGAGATGGACACGTATGGATTCTGTAATGCTGTGATCCTGTAGAGGGTTCACAGCCACAACCACACCGCTTGACTCACCCCGCCTCAATCCTTTGAAGCTGGCAAGACAAGTGCACCAGCAGACTATGTAAGGGACCATGTAAGGGACTATGTAAGGGAGTAAGATATGCCCCAACGGCGGTTTGTTGGGTGAAGTGCATAGTCGTCTGCGACATACTCAACAAGCTAGGAATATTCGCCATGAATGATTCGCTCCTTTCCCGCCTCCCGCTCGAACTGCACCACACTATCATCGGCTACCAACGGTTCCCAGATACAGCCCATCTAAGGGCTACGTGTCGTCATTTTGCGTCCCTCGTACCGGCGCAGAAATCCCACTTCCTAGATCTTCTCCGCGCCGATGACTCAGCTTGGGCCGTGAAGCGGCGCCGCATCACATGCGTTTTCTGCGCGCGCATGCGCCCCGCGTCTGCATTCACTGACAGACAAAAAGCTACGCAGCCCTTTTCGCGCTCTTGCATTGATTGCCAGAAAATCGGATTCGGGAGTGGGCCGCAGTGCTGGTCTGGACAGGTCCCGGCAAAGCTCCACCGAACGCGCATCACTGACAACCAAACAGCCGTTCAGGTAGACTGGAAGGAGACGGGCATTTGTTCACAATGTCATAACCGTTTCCATCGCTGGGGAAAGCAAACAGCTGCTAGAGCAATGTGTATCAAGTGCTATTTTGAGGACAACTCATCAGCATTAAACCATGTTGAGTCTGCTCGACTGTACAAAAATTTGGATCACAAAAAGTCGAGGCGTGGACAAAATCTGGATACATTCGACGGTAGCGATTTGTGGGAGATGAGGTATCGGTTCCACATCCCGACATATTCCTGGTACGGATGGGATGAACCGCCGAGCACAATTCCCATCTGGAAGGGAGGAGATCGAGGCGTCCACGTCAGAACGAAAGAAAAGGCGGATAAATTATATTTCGAAGTTGAGTTGGAAAGATCAAGGTCGGGAGCAGCGGGCTGGACGAATGCCAGGCGTGCATTGGAGAATGAGCTCCCTCACAGCAAAACCCTGACGCCGTGGATGCTGGCATAAGAAATACGAGGGACCAGGGCTTGGCAAAGGCTGAAACGGGCATTATCTCGGTTGATGAACCCACCGTTTCGGCTTGCACCGTAAGCGGGATTGGCCTAGGGTTCCGGACGTTTACACAGCAGCATGAATTTAAAAATTAAGCTTATGCGGGCCGAATGGAAATAAAGACTTTGTGAGAATGGCCACCGAACCTGAGAAGCTGTTTTTGCCATTTAGCCAGAGTCTCGCGCAATAAAGACAGTCCGTCCGCCTTTACTTCGTGGTAACCAGGATTTCACCCCGGCTATTTGGAGGGAGCCCTGCCAGGCAACGCATGGCAAAGTGTGGGGTTCGGTCTTCGGGCCAATTCAAACGGGATCCGGCTAAAAAGGGACGGGAAGATATTGTATCTAGGCTCGGCCACATGCCAGACCATGATTCGGCACGCCTCTGTCATCTCTTTGCACGATGGAGGGTGACGACGGACCAGACTCGGCCGGGTATCCCGACGACGGCTCCCGAGCTCCAGAGGGCCACCTTGCCTGCAACTCGTGTCGCAAACGCAAGTTGCGCTGCTCGCGCGAGGTGCCCAATTGCCAGCACTGCCGTAAGACTAGCTCAGAGTGTGTTTATCAGACCAAGAGGGGCAAACCCGGCATGAAAACGGGGGCGATTGAGAATCTGCACCGGAGATTGGGTTAGGCTGCCAGTTTCACATGTCTTGGCTTCATGCAGAGCATCCGCTAATCCCATGTGCCATGCAGACGCATTGGAACGATCTGTTGCTAGACAGCAGTCCTCTCTGGATAGATTAGCTGATCCGCCTCCGACCCAGGACACGGGCCAAGGCGTCCAGAATGTCTTGTCTCTGCTCGTACGGGAACTCCAAAAAGTTACTGAAGGTTCATCGGATTCGCAGGTTGGTTCTCGGAGCCAACAAAATGGAGCTTCAGCAAAAAGACGGCGCATCGGCCATGAAATCAACCACGAGCAAGGCTATCCTGGTAATTTTTCCATTGATACCATTGATACATACAAAGACGGAAACCTCGACGAATCCATCAAGGTATATTTTAGCCATGTTCATCCATGGATACCCATGATTCATCAAGGTCGGCTCTGCGCGAGGCTGCATGATGAAGCTGAACATGATCGGCTGTATGTATTACTGCAGTCTATTATACTTGCCTCTTCGAGATACGTAAGCGATAATAACAATCCTGAATCTGTAACACAATCATCGAAGCAGTCGGACAGCCTCAGAGATTGGATTGTTTCAAAAGCGATGAAACAGCTTTCGGTTGAAAATCTGCAAGCCCTAATAATAATTGCCTTCAATGATGTACGCACCAAAGTAGTCTTATCCCTCAAAAAACGTGCAACTCTAATGAATTTCCTAGATTGGCAATGGGCAAGCTTCTCAAGCATGGCCATTGGTTGGCTCTTTGACGCGCATGGTGGAGTACCTTCAACTCACGGTTGAACACGACGAGGCGGAACGACCTTGTTTTTCACAGCCTTACCGATCGCTTGCTTCACCTGGAAATTGGACAGAAGCAGAGGAGAGAAGAAGGGTATTTTGGAACGTATTTGCCTTGGACCGCTTCTGCTCCGTGACCATGGGCTGGAACACAAGTCTCACCTCGGACGACGTCAACCGCCGATTGCCCTGCGATGGCATAACCTGGCGCAAGGAGAATCCAGTGGCGACTCCCTACTTTGGTATCTGGGACAAGTCTGCTGGAAGGATTGGAAACCCAATTGCCTTTATACCTGCTCACCCTATACCGCCGCAGACAGCGGATGAAGACGGGAGAACTCCTTCTGAGGCTGGAACATCACCCGGTGTTGGAGTTTCTGCTGTTGACATGTCTTCGGTCGGTGCCTTTGCCTACTGCATAGAAGCCACTGAGTCGCTAAGTCGCGTCACCAGCTACTTCTTGCAACAAAAAGTAAACATCAATAATCAAAAGGAGCTCAGCGACTGGTTGACCCGGTTCAAAGAGCTCGATCTCCGCCTGGTTCATTGGAAGATGCTTCTTCCACAGAAATGGAAAGTCAATATCGTCCAGGACTCACCGTCCCGAATGGACCCGAACTTGACACTAGCTCATGTAACGCACAACGCATCCATGATTCTCCTTCATCAGCCGATAGCTTTCCCCCCACCGCATTGGCCTTTCGGCGCGAGACTTCCCAGTCTCTGCAGCGTGGATACTTGTCTAGCCGCAGCGACGGAGATTGCCACCATCACGGATCATTACCTGAAGTACACGCCGGCTACGATGCCCCTCAGCAATCAGTTCGCATTTTGCGTGTACATAGCTTCTCGGGTGTTCTTGTTGCACTGGCGGCACAACCAATCAGAGGGGCTGACCTCAGAGTTTTGGCAACTGATACAGCATCTCGACGCAATGTCCAAACGCTGGATGGGACTTGTTGGAGGCTCATCTCGCGCTGATCTTGCTGCAGTATACTCTTCTGCACTTGTGCAACTGCACACCCAATGCATCGAAAATGAAGCATTCTGCATCAACGTCCCCGGATATACTACAGAAGCCAAAGAAATAAATAGGTGCTTGCAACCGTCAGCCGATGCCCTTCCACGTAGCCGGAGCGAAAAGATCCCATCGCGCGGAGAGTCGGGAGGCGTTCGCTCTAACTTGCACCAAACCTCGCAATTTACTGCGGATACCACCCACGCAAACGTCGCGCAAACTCAGGGGTCGCAGGACGGACTTTCGTCGTTCCCACCGACTTTGACTCCCCAGAGCATGGAAAAATTAGCAACCCGCACCAATTACTCACAGCAACCCATACCGGAGGTGAATAGTGGAGGCGGCATCATAGTCCACCCTGACTTGTATCATAGCGCTGGCGCCAACGTCGGCGGTGGAGACTTGACGGCGTTGTCGCAAATGCTCCTGGATCAGCAGTTTGCCGATATGGATCGTGTTATTAGCTACGATGATGGTATATTTGGGTGCGACTATGAAGGCGCAGGATGGTAATTGATATGCTGGCAGACTGAAGGTTTACGGACGAAGCATCGACGAGTTAGCGATTTCTGCACATCTTGTACAACACCGGCTAGGCTATTAATCTGGGAGACTTGGGTGTGAAATGTAATGTAATTGGGGTCGATTCGTGTCACCATTCCCACCGCGATGCGTGTTACGCATTCTTCAACATGAACACGCAATCACTGAGCCCCGTGCATCTATTATATCAAGAAGAGATCTACCAGACTTGGTTTGCGACAACACCCAACCCATCTCTCCCACGCCATCGTCAACATGGCATCGTCAAGTTCCAGCCCAGCGGCAATTGGCGACTCGCCAAAACTGGCCCAGCAAAGCCAAGCCCAAAACTCTCAGTCCTTCTTCCGGTCCATCACATTCTAGATTATTATTGATTGTTGTGTGTCCTTCACGGTTCGTTCACGACGGTGTGCGTGGCGGCCGGTACCATCAACAACCGCATAGGGCTTCGGTACGGCCACGGTTCTCGGTTCAATTGCATACCTGATGTACGATGCCGGTTTGCACACCAACAACTCCCCGACCAAGGATATCCTTGACCCGCTTGATTTTGCCTGTCAAGACGGACGGTTGCACTAGTTTTAGGTTTTACGCTCCTAATTATTTCCTAGGGTAATACAGAGTATAACTAATAAAACCTTGGCTTTTAACTATTATTATTGTTGAAGTCAATTTAAAAAGTACAGCCAATCTAGGTGACTAACTTGGACTTTTAAAATTACTAGTTTTGTGGTTGACACCTGAGCTGCCCTGAGCTATCCTGAGCAATGGCTGCTTTTACGAGTTATAATATGGGGCAAATAATCTCCAGCCACAAATTGTGATTAGTCATCGGCTATCCCTTCATGACTGCAACACCAACCCCGCTTTTGTGACTATTCTGTGACTATTCTGTGGTTGCATGACCAGGGTGTCAAACGACGAAGTGGCGGCTGCGTATCTAACGAAGACGGCCAACGTTCTCGGTGTTTCATTTTTGGCTTGCTTACATAACCCCAGCTGTTAAGGCAATACGGAGGGTGGGGCAAGTCACAGGTGCACAAACCAACAGGCGTCGTATTGTACTTTCGACAGAACTGAGTCACATTGAGTGACTCACAAAGTGAATTTACTCTCTTAAGATCCCGCTTATTGCTATTCTTACATACGACTGAGTTGGTAGAACTTCCGTACTTGCTAGTTTTACCACTGACTTGGTTACCGCAGTCCTCGCACGATCATAGGAGACGCCCATCATGAGCATCAACCTCCCCAAAGTGGAGGAGGATGTGCTTGCCTTCTGGAAAGAGGTAGATGCATTCCAAACTCAGCTTCGCTTGACAGAAGATGGAGAACACTACAATTTCTATGATGGCCCCCCCTTTGCAACCGGTACGTACCCTCCCCTGCGAATGGATGTGACGCTCGATTTTAACCAGCCCGCTAGGACTTCCCCATTATGGCCATCTCCTCGCGTCCACCATCAAAGATATCATTCCTCGATACTGGTCTATGAAGGGCTACCATGTTACCCGTCGTTTCGGTTGGGACACTCACGGCTTGCCCATTGAGTACGAAATTGATAAGAAACTCGGTCTTTCTGGCAGGGATGCTGTAATGCAGTTGGGAATCGAAAACTACAACGCAGAATGCCGTGCCATTGTCATGACATATGCTCGTGAGTGGAGAAGCACTATCGAACGCCTGGGTCGCTGGATTGATTTTGACAACGATTACAAAGTAAGTTATTCTGACTGACTGCTCTCTCTTTTGGATAAAATTCTAATTAGGTCAAAGTCGATGGATGTCAAGTTCATGGAATCCTGTTGGTGGGTTTTTAAGCAACTTTTCGACAAGGGCTTGGTTTACAGAGCGTATCAAATCATGCCCTTCTCGACTGCGCTTTGCACCCCGCTAAGCCAGATGGAGGCGAAGCAAAACGAAAAGGAAACCCAGGACCCTGCCATCATTGTCTCGTTTCCTATTATTGGAGTTGAAGGCCAGGAAAACACATTCCTCCTCATCTATACAACAACGCCTTGGACACTTCCTTCCAATCTTTTTATTGCGGCGCACCCTGACTTTGAGTATGTCAAGATTCTCGACGAAACATCAAAGCGACAGTACATATTAATCGAATCTGGGTTGGCTTCTGTCTTCAAAAATCCTAAGAAGGCCAAATATAAGATCCTGGAGAAAATTTCCGGAAAAACCATGATTGGTTGGAAATATGAACCCATCTTCAAATATTTCACTGAGAAATATTCGGATTGCTTTCAGGTAATCGGTGCAGACTACGTCGAGGCGGGTCAAGGTACCGGACTTGTGCACCAAGCTCCAGGTTTTGGTCAGGAAGACTACGATGCCGCAGTAGCGGCTGGTTTCATCACTCCGCAGCGGCTGCCACCATGTCCTGTTAACGATAAGGGATGTTTTACTTCAGAAGTCCCAGATTATGTTGGTCAACATGTCAAGACAGCGGATAAGGCAATTCTGAAAGATTTACGCCAGACTGGTCGACTGCTTGTCGACAGCCAGGTCCTGCACGTTGACAAATTTTGCTGGAGGTCAGATACGCAGTTGATCCGAAAAGCCGTTTCTTCCTGGTTTATCCGCGTCACGGACCACATCCCTACTATGCTGGATAACCTGGACAAAACTAACTGGGTGCCTCAATTTGCCAAAGAAAAGCGATTTGCGAACTGGGTTGCCAATGCGCATGACTGGAACGTGTCCCGCAACCGATACTGGGGCACCCCAATCCCGCTCTGGGTGAGTGAGGACTTTGAGGAGATCGTTTGTGTCGGCAGCATCGAGGAACTGAAAGAATTGAGTGGATTTACTGGTGACTTAACCGATATCCACCGTGACAAAGTCGACTCCATCACAATTCCGTCTAAACAAGGCAAGGGTGAACTTCGTCGTATTGATGAAATTTTCGATTGTTGGTAAGTCATAATCAAGTTAGATAATTGGAATGAGATGACTAACTTGCGTGCAGGTTCGAATCCGGAAGCATGCCATATGCATCAAGGCATTTCCCATTTGAGAACTCGGATAAATTTCATGATCAATTGTTTCCAGCAGACTTTATTGCCGAGGGTTTGGATCAAACCCGTGGGTGGTTCTACACTCTGACTGTCTTGGGAAATCTCCTCTTCCAAAAGTCTCCATTCAAAAATTGCATTGTGAATGGAATTGTCCTCGCGGAAGACGGGAAAAAGATGTCTAAGAGATTGAAGAACTACCCGGACCCTCTGGATGTCATCAACCGATACGGTTCTGACGCTCTCCGTCTCTACCTTATCAACTCACCAGTTGTCCGCGCAGAGCCAATTCGTTTCAAAGAGGCAGATGTGAAAGATGTTATATCCCGTGTGATTCTTCCTCTTTGGAACAGCTACAGGTTCTTCTCTGAACAGGCAGCTCTGTATACCAAGAACACAGGACAAATGTTCACATCGTCGCTCAACGCTGAGAAATTAACCAACATCATGGACAGGTGGATTCTTGCCGACTGCCAAAGTTTGTTAGAATACACAGAGCAGGAACTATCAGGTGAGCATTGCCTCTGCTCTTCATATTTACATGCACTAACCTAGCAAAGGCTATCGACTTTACACCGTCGTACCACGTTTACTCCAAGTGATTGACAATCTGACAAACTGGTATATCCGATTCAACCGAAAGAGGTTGAAGGGAAGTCTTGGAGTGGAGGATACTACTGCTGCTTTGAACACCTTGCTTGAAGTGCTCTTCACTATGGTTCGTGCTCTCGCACCGTTCACGCCTTTCATCACAGAGCATATCTACGGCCTTCTGAAGCCTCACCTTGGAGATATCTCACAATTCAAGGACTCTAGAAGCGTCCATTTCCTACCTTTCCCTACCTTTCAAAAGTCTCTCATGGACAAGGAAGTGGAGAAGAAATTGGCCTCGATGCAAAAGGCCATTCAGCTTGGCAGGGTTGCCAGAGAGCGATGCGCCACACCTCTGAAGACCCCCCTCCTTTCCCTCGTTGTTATCGCAGACCCTCACATCATTCACGACATTGAGTCCCTGAAGCCTTATATTCTTGAAGAGCTGAATGTCAGGGATCTTATCGCTACAAGCAACGAGGAACAATACAACATCTTACTTGAAGCGAAAGTAGACTGGCCAACTCTTGGGAAAAAGCTCAAGAAGGACGTCAAAATCGTTCGTGACGCCTTACCCACTCTTTCACAGGACGAATTGAGGAGATATTCAAAGGAGGGGACGATCACTGTTGGGGGCATTGTACTCGGAGAAAATGATCTCACAATCGTCCGTGTCCTTGGCCAACACAAGACAGAAGATGGCAAGACTTCGAAATGGGAACCTTCGTTCGCTCAAGACATGATTGTCTTGCTTGATTCTACCATTCACCCCGAACTGGTCGAGGAAGCAATGGCTCGCAATATCATTAGTACAATCCAGAAGCTTCGGAAGAAGGCGGGCTTGGCACCCACGGACGACGTATTGATGGAGTACAACGTCATTGAAAATCCCGAGAAGGTCGATGTCCAGAATATTGTGGTATCACGAGAGGCTCTTTTCGTGCAAACTCTACGAGGCCCATTAACCCCTGCGCAGGGATCGGAATCGGACCGCTTGATAGTGGAGGAGGAACAGGCCCTTGGAGACCTGATATTGTCTTTGCGGTTGGTTAAGATGGAGCTCAACTAGATGAACATGGTAATCCGAAAAGAAAAAGAAAAAGGGCGGCGTTAGAAGCAGTTGTGTTTTTCCATATTGCCATCTTCGTGAACATGAATGACCAAGCCACGTTTTGGGGCCTCAGCCTCCCAGGACCCACCATCAATCCGGATGAGCGCCGGACCCTAGTCAAAATTTTCTAAAAGACGAAATTTGCATAAATGATCCAAGTAGGAAACCACCAATGCAAGAAAAGTTCTAATTCTATACCAACCCAAAATTCAACAACCGGTTGCCAAATTCCACCATGTAATAATCGCCATATACCAATCCATGATCCGCGTACCGCCTGCGAGCATTCTCGTTATTGTTCGCGGTCCCGTTTTTCAACAGACTGTCAAACCGCCTCCCAAAATTGACGTCTTCCGCTATAAAGCACTCTCCTGTAGTGATTGAAAATTGCACGGTTTCCTGTGCAAGGCTGACGTCAATCACGTCGCGTGCAATAGTTATCGCCGCGTCTAGGAAATGAGCAGCCAAGTTGCTTTGTGATAGTCCGCTCAGCGCCTGAGACAAAACCAACATGCCGTTCGCCGCAATCATCCCCGCCGAGGAATCGCGCAGGGGGCTTGTTTCATCAACCGGGGCGTCAAAGTCCCAAAGAGGAGTAAATCTCCCAACAGGAACCGCCTTGTCATTGTGACCAATAAGTTCGACCACCTTTGGCGAAGTGTGCAGGCGCAAGAGGAAATATTCCGCTAAGCCACAACAAGCTTCTAAGAAGACCACATCCTTTGTCCATAAGTAAGTTTGGGCATAACCAAGAATCGCCCAAGCCTGGCCTCGAGCCCAGGTAGACTCAGTTGAGTACCCTTGCGCTGTGTAGCGGCATTTCAATTCTCCAGTTCTCGGGTCGACATTTGCCACGTGGCATGTTGAATATAGCTGACCTTTGTAACCTCTACTGTTCAATGTCTTGGCAACCTCTGGTCGCAGATGCGTCTTAAGCATGGTGCGCGCGTGACTTGTAGCCATGAATGCGAGACTTTGATCTCCGCTGTGCGCTGCAGCGTAAAATAAAAGGTCCAGATTGCACATACTATCGATGATAACAAGAACGTTATCATCCATGCTTGTAATAGTTATGTCTTTCTTCAAAAGACAATCCCAGCTGCGCATTACCCCCGCTGAGTGGATGTATCTTGTGGCTAGACTTTGAGCTGCCTGAATGATGGATTGTAAGCTCGTTATGTCTCCAGTAAGCTCCCATTCCCTTTGTAATGCTGGCATCACGATGAATCCAATATCGTGAGTGTCTGTACGATTCGTCATTCCATACAAAGGGTGGGACCAGGTTTTGCTCAAAGTCGCAAGTTGTGTGCGAATGTGGTCAGTAGCAGGCCTCTGCAGTCCCATCATATGTGGGTGTTTGATACTCCTCTCCAGAAGCGCATACAGAGTCCCAGGGAAGAAACCACAAGTCCAGAAGTCGGCGTCTCGGAACTCCCATCTTCCAGCTAAATCACCTTGCTGCGGCACGATTTCCGGAAAGCTTTGCGGGATCTGTCGTAAATTATCCAGTCCACAAGCAGCGTCCAGATACTCTACAGCGGATCTGTAGACTTTAGCCACCACATTCTCATCAAACAGAGCAGAGGGAATGTTGTTATTTGAGTTTATTTGTAGGCCGCAGTTTGAATTAATATCTTCGGACCAAGAAGTATCACTTCCTGTACAACTTTGGCTTGGGCCGTGGTCTTGATTGGTAAACTCGGAGGACATGCTTGAATTAGATGCAGTAGGCACGTTTACAATTGCATCCATGGTATATATCTTCAAGGGTTTAGAGAAAAATAAAGATGTATTTGTTCAAGTCGAACAAAATGTTGGAAATTCGCCGTTGTGGCCAGTCTTGTCCAAGTCCAAGAGCGGAAAGTAGGCATTTTATCCGCCTTTTAATCACAAACCTCAACTGGACAGATCTTGCTGGTAATAGCCTATTGGTCTCACATTTTGCACCAGAGAGGTAGCTGCAGTTGGTTGGATCGACTTGCCGGATCAACCGCTTGTCGCATGGAGGCGTGCGCATTTTGTCAATTCGGGAGCGAAATGCTCCGCATCCGTCGTCATTCATCCGATAAACAGACCTCTAAGCCCAAACTGTTGAATGGCTCATGATGATAGGGTCGCTTCTATGGAAGAACTTTGGATTTTAGACAAGTCAAATTTTGATTTTCTGGCATACCTAAAATTACTACATTGTAAAGACAAAATGACGTTTTTAATTTCCCTACAGGTATCAACTTAACAACGCCACCCACCAAACTCATATTTGGATTTCTTCTGCCGCGATACTGAGCATTATCAGAACCAATCACATGTTTCACAGTGCAGCTTACGATTATAGATCGGGAGAATAAATCAAAATCTGCTCTATATCAATGTTGAGTTTTGGGGTCAAAGCCAGGCTGCTAACTGGTGGCATATTCCTCCTGGCCACTTCCGCCCCTGTCGCATTGAGATATCCCGAGAACCGACGTACTTTCCCCGCATTCCGCCAGCAACATCGGTCAGGTGATTGGATGAGGAGTTTGCAAGGCTGTTATTCTGGGCTAAGATAACTTTTAATCTCCACGTTATTTGGTGTTGGTTTATCATACTATTTACTGGTAGTGGAGATATTCTTCGTGCACGTAATATTCCTCACTTCTTTGTTGTTTGGAGCCGACAGAATATCAGATTTGAGCATGTTGGGTCACGCTGGTTTCACAGATAACCCCTTTAGTTCGCGGTCTGACCTCTTAGATGCGGCCAAAGCTCTAATACGCCCTTTGAATGCATACAAATCATCTTCTAGCGCACGCATAAAGGTGCGACCTGCCACTGTTGCGGCTTTCGACGACGTCGCTGCTCAACTTGAAGGTTTTTCTCGGCCTCTATGGGCTATTTACGCCATGATAGATGAATCTCTTTCGAAAGATGACCAATCTATTAGCAACTGGCTGCGTGGTATTCAAGCTGGCGTTGACCCCAAAAGCCCAGAATATTGGGGCCGCATTGGATCATTCGATCAGCGTATGGTAGAGATGGAATCAATAGCATTTGCCCTCCTTGCAAGCTCCGATTTCGTCTTATCACCGCTTAGTGAAGTTGCTATAAATAATTTGAAAAAGTGGCTGATTCAAATCAACCACCACACTATGCCCCGCAACAATTGGCGCTGGTTTAGGATCTTGGTCAATCTTGCACTGGTGCAGGCTTTCGGTGTACCCCAAGCAGAACTCCAGACTATAATTGATGCCGACTTTGCCGCACTTGATGAATTTTACCTTGGCGACGGATGGTCATCAGATGGACCATGGGGAGATGAGAGAAAGCAGGCTGACTACTACTCGGGGAGTTTTGCAATACAATTCGCACAATTGTTGTATGTGCGATTTGCAAAAGGCGACGAAGGAAGAGTCGCTAAATATCGCCAACAAGCCAGGGAGTTTGGAGCCGAATATTGGCGATACTTTGATAAAAATGGTGCATTTACCAACCCGGTCGACCCATCGAAGACTAATCGCTGACCCGACAATAGGGGCCGCGATACCGTTTGGAAGAAGTATGACCTACAGGTTCGCGTTCGCTGCTTTTTGGTCTGCTCTTGCCTTGAGCGAAATTGATTTACCAGCGCCGCTGAATCAATTGGGTTCTGTCAAAGGGATGCTATTGAGGCATCTCCGATGGTGGGCGAAGCACCCGGACATTTTCAATGCCGATGGTGTTTTAAACATTGGATTTTGCTATCCAAATATGTACCTCAGCGAGGACTACAACTCACCGCAGTCAGTTTACTGGTGCTTGAAAAGCTTTGTCGTTCTTGGGTTACCCGAGAACCATCAGTTCTGGACATGTGAGGAGTTGCCGCATCCGATGGAAGCCCACAGCATGTCGTTGGATATGATACGAGTCAATTGGCAGCCAAGACAGGTTCTGTGCAGCACACCTGAACATCACTTTCTCTTGTCATCTGGACAAATGACGATCAAAGAATTCAAAGCCAGAGAAGCTAAATACGGAAAATTTGCCTACTCGTCCTTGTTTGCCTTTAGCGTCCCGACGGGACCGCTTTTGCATCAAATGGCTCCTGACAGCACCCTCAGCATCAGTCTTGACGATGGAGAAACCTGGAAAGTGAGGTCAAGGCCATTTAATGTTCGGGTAGAGCCGATAACTGCCGAAATTGGCCATACAATTCACAAGATTCCGGCACTCATGAGCATCTGGAAGCCATTTAAAAACCTTAATCTTGAAATTGAAACCATTCTCATACCAATTATGGAGCAGTTCCCTGGGTGGCATGTCAGAGTGCATGCGCTGAGAGGTCTAGCATCACTAGGGGTAGCTCCAGGAGTCGAATATCTTCAGCTTGTTGATGCATCCTTTGCTGTCCCCGCATTCACGCAATTAGGCTATCATATTCCTAAGTTGAATGCTTGCGCATCCGAGCACCCAACTGAGGCATGCTGGGATGATCAATCCAGCATCTTGGCTGCGTCACAAAGTGGAGCGAGCGGTATTGCCATTTTGAAAGTCATGGAAACGGATCAAGATTCTGTTCTCAGTCCAATAAATCCACCAGAGATTCAGAGCAGAGTGTTTCTTATGGCAGCTGACCCCAACACCAATTTGATGTCCCCAAGAACATTTATTCCCTCTATAAATCGCCACATCAATACCCCCACACCTCAATTAAACGGTCATGCTGAGTGCGTCACATTTGCTTCGGGAGTATTTGGGGCCTCGCGTGAGAATCTTGACCATTCAAAGCTAATCAAGATGTGGAATCGACGACCGCGAGTCAATGTCACTACCGGAGCCTCATTCACGGTCACGATCAACTAGTAAGCGTCTGTCGAATATGTAGTAAAATTCAAAATAGAGCTCAAGGTCGAATATGTGATATTGTTCTTTGTATTATTCTTGTTTCTTATTACGCATTTATAGGGACCTGGCCTCTCATGCTCTTCATCACGGTCTCTTCAAACGGAGCTCCATTTAAGTGTACCATGTAGGCGTTGGTCCCTCACCAAGCAGGTAATATCGTCCTTGCTCACGGTTCTTATATGAGACTGGGTCGTGCAGAGTGTGGGTTCTGACATCTCTCCAGTAACGATCCAAGCCAACCTTTGCGGCCGTCGCTCTGGAACCCGTCACTTCAAAGACTCCCGCAGTGACACGGAGGCTAATATCAGTGGCGACCACCTTCGCACTTGCGACCAACTCAGCGTACTCGCCGCGCTCCTCGGGGGTGAAACTTGCTCGATCGTTCAGATACTTCTCATACAGTCGCGAGGTCTCCTCATTCGCCTGGTCAACCAAGGCCGTGGCTGCTCTAAGATGAGCAAAGAAATTTCCGTAGGTTTGCAAGATATAAAATTCATCGGTAGCATTTTCCTTGCTCTAGTTTCAGTTAGCTTATGAAAGTTAAAGCAACACGGACTGTATGTACCTCGCCGCCAAATGGCCATGGCCTAGTGTACTTGAGTGTGTATTCCTTTGCAAAGTCCAGGGCCCCCCAAGTGATGCCAGTGTATAGGTTGATAAAGTTTAGCTGAATACTAGATGGATGTCAGATTCGATGCTATCTGGTGTCAATTTGCGCATTCACTCACGTTGGCAAGAAGATGCTAGCAAAAGGAATGCCTAGGATGTTAGGATCAGGCTTCTTCGTTTCGGGATCCCAGCCGAGAGCATCGGCCCATGATGCTGAAACATTTTCAATCTTGACACCACCAGACTCTGTCAAACGGAGTCCCACGTTATCCCAATTGTGTTTAAACTGGATTCCCGCTTGCTGTGTAGGAACGAAAGCGAAAACGTGATCGGTGGTGCCATCAACCACACCCTCCAGAACGGTGAGGTCAGAAATGACACCACCTGTACTAAAGTTTTTGAAACCGTTGAAGACAATCTTGTCACCATCTGGTTTGATGGTGAGGTCGTTGTCGCGGGGGTTGACAGCGCCACCCACAAAATAATTGTTACCAATAATTTCCTTGTGGGTGCGATCAATCTGCTCTGCCGAACCAAACACGTTGGCAGTAGTGGACCAAGTAAGATGATATCCTAGAAGCATTCCAATAGATCTGTGTAAAATCGTCAGTATGGCTAAACCGATGCGATAAGTGAAGGACAATTACCCATCGCCTTTGGCGACCTCTCGCACCGCACGATAACCAACAGCCCATGGCTGGTCGCCACCACCATACTTGGCAGGCCCCAGAACCTTCAGTAGCCCAGAATGTTTCAAAAGTGCTATCTCAGCCTTGGGAGACTTGTTTGCCTTTTCCCTGGCAGCCGCATCTGTCTTCAAGACTTCGGCTACGTCCTTTGCGCGTTGGATCCACTCCTCCTTGCTTTTGGGCAAGGCAGACCACTTTGCCTCATACTCCTGGTAGATGGAGGGGTCAGAGCTTTCAAATGTTTCCGTAGCCATTGGCTTGGTCGAGGACGGTTAGCTTGATGAGTTAATGTGTGCTTGGGCAAGCTCTGTTTCGGACGGAGTTGATTGTTGGGGTGGCCTTGGTCGATGTTGTTGAAACCTTATCGAACCAGCGGTCTTGGTGCATTTATAGGCATCTTGAAACATGGGCTACCGCTAGCTTATTTAACCCATTGCGTTTCTCTTGGGTACCAGTTCGTTATGCGAAACCATGCAATAAGACGCGTCGGCGGTGACTTCACAACGCCCCATTGCCTCGGTCAAGCGGATTGAGAGATGCCATCACATTGCGTATTCATTGCGAGCTTACTGAATGGACAATTGCAGTAAGGAGTGGCTTGAATGAGACTAAAAAAGCGCCAGACATCTGTGACTGGGCACATTTAGTCTCGGTTGTGCATCAGGCCTTATCGTTACGTGGCGGTGCTGATTGGATTTCGGGGCTCCAAATGGTGCTGACGTCTTCTTGCGTGGGAATGGTGAGCTCAATTCGGCATTGTGCGGCAATTACCCAACATCCTGCACAGATAGCGTTTACTAGTAAACTCTGTGCCTATTTAGACAATCCCCTAGATATTTTTTCGGACCTGATGACATGACTTGGGGTCATGGATGAGCAAGTTTAATGGTCGGTCGGCCTCACAAATTCCCATGTTTTGATCTCCAGCTCAAGCGAAAGGGAATAAATGAATGCAATGTCCTAGATGGAATGAAGAGATATTGTATTCATTTTACAAAATGTCAAAGGTAAGGTTTTTCAACATCAAATACCTTCATCTACATTTATGATTGACGGTGGTTTGTCATAGTTCGTTGTTGGTTTAGCCTATTCGCGCGGGCGTTAGCACACTGTGGTGCTATAAAATATCCAGCCCCTTCCCCATGCCACCATTTTCTTAAACAACGTTCAACGCCCAATTTACTTTTCGGAGTCGCTGGCGCAATGACGGGCGTTGAAAACGCGGGGAAACGGAGACGTGCGACCCACCACTAAGCACGCAATCCTAGCCGTCATGCTGTGCAGGCTCTGAATGGTGTAGGTTGCATCACAGCAACGAGGGATTGCGCAATCTGGCGCTTATGGCTCGCAGAACTGAATTCAATCAACATCCTTGTCGCGCCATGATAGGCTTAGCAAGTACTCGTAGATTTTGTGTAAAGATGGCTCTTGTCGCTGCATTCCTCAACGTAATACATGTGTTTCATTATTCGCTCAAGTCAATCCTCCATCTGCAACTTCCGCAATGACCTCCACAGCAGGATCAGACAAGCCCAAGAAGCAACTAATCATCAATGCCTTTGTCGAGTCATGCAGCGGGCATCAATCACCAGGACTATGGCGACACCCCCAAGATCGCTCCTGGGATTTTAACAACATTGCCCATTGGGTGAGCCTCGCCCAAAAGCTCGAAAAGGGCAAATTCCATGGCATTTTCATTGCCGATGTACTTGTAAGTGTGCATGAATGCAACAAAATGTCACTCACTTGCTCATCATTTCAGGGCTCCTATGATGTCTACAAGGGACCTCAAAATCCCGACCCCGCCATCGTCTCCGGAGCTCAATGGCCAGTGAATGAACCGCTTGCAATTGTCCCCGCCATGGCAGCTGCAACCAAGAATATCGGCTTTGGTGTTACAGTGGCCACCACGTATGAGCAGCCTTATCACCTTGCTCGGCGTTTGAGCACAGTGGACCACCTCACTGGTGGAAGATTGGGCTGGAACATTGTCACTGGGTACTTGGACTCAGCGGCCAGAAATCTCGGGCATACTGAACAACCTAGCCATGATGAGAGATATGCTATTGCCGAAGAATACGTTGATGTCACTTATAAATTATGGTGCGTTGCAGAAATCCTGTTCGGTTTTCATGAATTAACTCGGTGCAGGCAATCCTCTTGGAGAGATGATGCGGTCAAACTTGATCGTGAAAAGGGCATTTACACTGACCCATCCCTGGTTCGGCTCATCAACCATACAGGAAAGTACTACACTGTCCCCGGCCCACATATTTGCCAGCCATCGCCTCAGCGTACCCCGGTTATCCTACAGGCCGGCACGTCAAGAGCCGGAAAGAATTTTGCTGCCAAACATGCTGAAGCCATCTTCGTGGCTGGACATAGCCCGGCCGTTATCGCCAAGAATATTGCGGAGGTTCGCAGTCTTGCCAAAGAATTTGGACGAGACCCCACCACAATCAAGTTCCTGGCCATGTTTTGCACGATTATCGGCAAGACCCAGGAGGAAGCCCAAGCAAAGTACCAGGAGTATGTAAGCTATGGTTCCGAAGATGGTGCTCTGGCCCTATTCGGTGGGTGGACAGGAATCGACCTTGCTCAATATGGTGATGACGAAGAGCTTCGCTATGTTGAATCGAATGCTATCCGCTCAGCTGTCGAGGCGTGGTCCAAGTCTTTGCCTGGAGTCCCCAAGTGGACCAAGCATACTGTTGCCAACCACATCAAGGTTGGTGGACTGGGTGCTACAGTGGTTGGTACTCCCGAATACATTGCGGACGAGATGGAGAGGTGGGTAGCCGAGGCCGATGTGGATGGTTTCAATCTGGCGTATGCTATCATGCCTGGATCATTCGAGGAGGTAATCTCCGATCTACTTCCTGTCTTGAGGCAACGTGGGCTATTCTGGGAAGACTATGCCGTTGATGGAGGCACCTACCGAGAAAACCTTTACGGAAAGCAAGGCCTTGCTCGACCTCCAGATGACCACCCGGCGGCAAAGCACCATTGGAAAGCAGAGTAAATTTGAAATAAGAAATAGGAATTGCAAAATAATAGTTTTCGCCCCACGATCAAATCGGTGTGTTATACATGACATCAATGTAGCATTGCTCACCCACGCAGCCATCGTAGACTTAGTCAAATTCGTTCCCCTGACATGACCACCAACAATAGTACCAATGAAGCGGCTCTAACCACCCACCAGTCGCTAAACACTTTATTCTGCTCATCTAACTACGACTCTTACAGTCTTAAAATTCTCTGAGCAAAGACAACGAGATTTGCCATCCATAAATGTTGGCAATTTAGATGACTTAAGTGGGTTACCTTCCTCGTACTTCTCCCCATTACTAAATCTTTTCCACTAGAAATTTGAGGAACCCACGTTGCAGACCAGTCACTGCAGCGCTGCCATGGTTTTCTTCTTCAAACTCCCATGCGGACACGCTGCGAATGCTAGAGCACTTTTCCAATCGCGCCACCATGCGACGTGCATTTCCGGCCATGTCCTTGCCTTGCTTCCCTTTATCCCGTTTACTTGTCTCCTTTGATCCCCATGTAATCACTATCCCTGGTGCTGGGTCGACAAGATCCTCACGCCCACGAAATGCCGCTTCCTGCTCCTTCACAATAGAACAGTTGTTCCACCAAATAGAAGGGCTTGCTGCAATAAAGGTATCAAAGAGTGTCGGTTTAGTGAAGAGTGCGTTTAGCGTAAAGACGCCACCGAACGAATGACCGAAAAGGGCCTTGCGCCCTTTGTCTAAGTGGGCATCTGGGAACAACGTTTCCTGAACGTACGTCATAATCTCAGTCTGGATAACACTTAAAAATTTGGAAGCTCCGCCGAATTCGGTGCCAGTAGTAGGTTTCCCGTCTCTGCTAGGTGGGAGCTCATATTTATCACCCGCTGCAGGCGGAGTGAGATCGGTTGCTCGGCGTTTGTCAAACACAGATTTTAAATTGGGGTAGCCAATGCCCACCACCACAGTCTGGGTGCTGTCGGAGTATTCCAGGCGCCTTGTAATATCCACGGCCGTGAAAAAATATGCGTTCCCATCTACAAGATAGCTACGGGGGGTGTGCGGCTTTGTCAGATTCTCATGTGTGCCATGCTTGAAGCTTTTCTCTTACATTGTAGATATCGGGCCATCGTCGTCTGGCGGGACCCTCTCTTCGGTCCAGCTCAAAGGCCACGCCACCTGAACCAAGTAGTCCCCTCGGTTCGTCTGCGCCGTATACTGGCACGTGTTTGGGAGCTGCGCGTGCTCTATTGAAAGTGTCAACTGTGTCATGATACTTCAGTGCTCAGTATGAATGAAGACTGCGGAGCCAAAACACAAGAGAAGGAGGGATTTGCCAAACACGCGATTGACCCAATATGGACGTCTCAGCTGGATGTATGGTCACGTGCATATCCCGCCTGAAATCCACTACAGTAATAAGTGATTTTAATAACCATCATACAAGTCATTTCTCCAAATCCAAAGAGTGATGAGCCGTGAACGTTATAAAGTCCCTATCTCTTTTGATTCGATACACAACTAATCACAGCCCTTAATGCCGCATCTGGTAGAGACATCAACGAGGCACCATAACATTGCGCATATCCAAATTCCCCTGGCGAGGTGGCTACCCTTAGGTCTCAAGATTCAACTTGACAAATAGAGAGCTTAGATTTAGGTCTTGGATCTACGAATTAGGACTCGCAAGAGATACACTGAGTCCTGGAGTGTTTCACGCTCACGTGCATAAACTTGAGTCCAGCCACCGTCGTCATTTTCATTGCCAAGCCACTAACGATGCCCCCTTATTTATGGAAAAGATTTCGCGCTGCTCGCTGTTTGGCAAAAAAAAAGTTTCTTGGAGTTCCTGACAACATCTGAGTTCATCGCCTTTGAATCGCTTATCAGCAGAAACAATGAAGCTTTTCCCCATACTCATGGCCCTGGCTGCAAGTGCGCTCGGCGTACAAGCCTCAACATCTACTGCCTTCAACTCGCAAACCACGCCCTTCACTCGATGTTCCACTGCCGCCTCCACCAGCATGTCGCGTTGCGTTGCTGCGATACAATCTGTGGAAATCGATGGCACCAGCGACGACACCTACGCAGAAAACCTCGAACAGTGCTGGTGCAGCTCCATCAGCAACATGGTTGAGTATGTGCACCGCAATCTCTAACCCCTGTGGACTTTTCTAATTCATGCGTTCAGGTGCTACCCGGATACCAGCACGAGCACGGTTTCGAGACTCTTGTCGAGTTGGGCATCGAGGGGGTGCGATGCGCTGATTACGGGCACCGTGCCAGGGACAGCGGCCATGTCAGAGGCTGCAAGCGAGACCGGGAGCTGGAGCACACAAAGCACAGCCGCGACTACGACTGGGGAGAATGGGGATGGAGGGAATGCTGCAACTGGCAATACGCTGCCTGGCTGGTGGGTAATGCCAGCAATCATGGTTGTGGGGGTGATTACTGGAGGATTTGCTGTGTGGTTGTAATTGGGTTTAGCATGGACCGCCGCCTTAGATATGATTCGCCCACTCTATCAACGCGCTAACTTTCAAAAAAAGAAACTTGGGAACGTGTCACGCGATATTTCGATAAGGGACGCGTCCAAAGAATTGGGCCCCGTTCAAAGTAGCGACCTAGGAGCCAGATGTGATCCGTCATACACACAACCAAGTGCATATCACAAACCGCACATGGGTGATTAACATGGACTGAACGCAGAAAGAGCCTTCTATTGCGAAACTATGGCCTGGAAACAGCCCATATTCTTTCACCTACGGGTTGTCCGTAGTGGTTATCTTTGCGCTAAATTCGAGAGGCGAATTCTTGATTCATCGAATGGAAATATTTACACCCAAGATGCATCTGCTTGCATCACTCCCGCTTCCAGGCATAAACAACCAGCAGTGACCACCAGAAAAAAACAGGGAAGTCAAACAGAAGCGAGTGGGGCAAAGCTGGATCGGCCCTTGGCGATCATATTTCGGAACTCTACCAACTGAATAAAGTTTCTAGCAATCTAGAATTCTCCGCTGGCTGGCCTTGGCACGGAGGTGCCTTGTTCGCAGCACTGGCTCATAGAATGCTGTACCATCTCGGAATGTCCGACCAGAAAGTGGAGACAAGAAAAAGTCCCCCGAAATATGGAGAGAACCAATCAAACTTGTTCATCAGAACCACAACTCGGAGAGGGCGAAACAAAACCCTCCTGCTCTCCTTCATCGGATCTTCCGAGGCTGTGCTGCAATTAACTCTCGGTCAGGCGTTGGACCGTCGCATCTTCATACAACTTGTCGCGCCCAAACAATACAGACCCACCAGCCCTGATGACTTACCCTATAACATCTATTTTTGTTCTGCCATCTTCTCAACAAACGTATGGACGAGCTGTGAAGAATGAAAGATAAAATGATAGTCTTTTCTTAAACTTCACGCATAGTAGAATTAATGGGAAATGCTTCAAAGTGAATACTATGGTTTCAACAACGTGGGACGAATGGTGGCATCAGCTATTTTGACTCGGCTCACGATGGACCAACACTCATTGTCGATTTACACGCCAAAGCCAGCGGTGAGCATAACAAGTGCGCTAAACCATATATAAAGGAAAAACACTTCTTGGTATTTTTAATATCAATATTTAATTAAAACAACTACAATAGTCTCGTCAAAGTTGATAGTGCTAGCAGAATCAAGGGTATGTAGATTTTGCATCATATTTGTAATCAAGCGGGCAAATATTGATGGAAGCTGTGGATGAGCAGCAGTTGAGTGTAATCAGGTATCTACTATGCGTTCCTCATCTAAATTAAGAATGGGGAGGATATACCATCATGCTAACTGCGCCTGTCAAATTAATATACCTAGCTCCTCTTGGCTGGTGCTGTGCTACCAAGTTGATACCGGGACCGAGTTAAAGCTCGGTCCCGAACTTAATGAGCGCGTAAGATACAAGTTGGTATTTGGAATCGGTTGTGAGATATTCTGAATTGCTAAGCTTAAACTTAAGGGGTGAGCCCCGGCCACCGGGGCCTATTCTAATGAACAAGGTTAGGGGTTCAAGTCAATCGCGGCAAGGATCAGGAACTATGCATGCATGGGTAGCTTTCCGAAAAGTTGAACATCTTCTACATTGTGAGTGGTGGAGCAAACGTGCATCGGAGGCCACAAACGAGCATTGCGAATGGCAGCAAGGATGAGTCTGAGTTTTAATGGTCAGCCAATAGAAGCCTTCGTGTTATGGCTTATGAGAGTTTGAGTTGATGCGGATCTGCTCGTATTCTATACGTCACCGCTCCAAGTTCGGACGCTCGCACCGCATGCTCGCTTCGGGGCAGCATCTGCTTGGGTGTACCGATTAGATTCACTTTTCAAGGGATGACAGGTTCAACTATTATTATAAAAGGGTGCCTTGAAGACAACTCCTGAGAATATAGACAACGAATCCAGACTTCCATTCTACACACTCACAGTCATCCAGTCCATTATTTCCACCATTCAAACCCTTTAACCTCTCCTTTCTTTTGACAAAGATGAAGTTCCTCAACACCTTTCTCACTGCGGCATTCCTCTCAGCTGGGATTCAGGCGCACCCTCATCCTGAAGACTCAAACCCAGCTGTAATTGCTCGTCGACATGAACTCTCCAAGCGTTGCCGCCCAAGTGTCATGGACTTTCACAAGAAGCGATATGAACAACGAAGCGAAGAAAACGAAGCTCTGAAGCGCCGAGCTACCAATGCGACGTACCAGATCACGACCGAGGCGCCTTGGTTTGATGTCATCCAAAATGACACGTGCGTCTTGACTCCTGAAGTCACTCAGGGCCCCTATTGGTGGCCTCGCTCGGTTCTTCTCCGCCAAGACATGAGCGAGAGCCAACCTGGCATCCCTCTCGTTCTCGATATTGGCGTCATGGACATGGCCACCTGTGAGCCTTTGCCTGATGCTCTGGTTTCCATGTGGCATTGCAACGCAACCGGAAGCTACTCCAGTTTCACAGGCTACAGCTCAGAGCTTACCCTTGATCAGCTTCTGGAGCAGCTGAACATTACAGACTTTCAAATGGGCGTTACGGATTTGCACACCGACAACAGCACATGGCTGCGTGGCATGTGGCCAACCAACGAGGATGGAGTCATGGAAATGAAGTCCATCTTTCCTGGCTTCTATGCCGGGCGCACAATCCATATCCATGTTCAGGGTACGTAACATCTTATGCCGCACAGGACAAAGCTAACTTGTCGCAGTCTCGACCGATTGGGTAGTAGGAAGCAACGGCACTATTTCGACAGGAAACACTATTTCTACCGGCCAGATTTACTTTGACGAGACCGTGTCCCAACAGCTGTTGGCGATTGAGCCGTACGCTAGCCACACACAGATTGTGCGTGTAACAAACGACGTTGATGAATTCCTGCCCACGAGCACGGTCGGAGGATTCAGCCCCTTCATCAACGTTGTGCCGTTGGATGGAGAGAATATCGAGAACGGAGTGGTTGGATATATTACTCTGGGAGTGGATACTGCGGCTTCCGCCTAGGATTTGAATCCCATCACCCAATCGTGAATGTTGTTCCAGGCTGCAGACCTGCTGGGGCTGAGGATGGACACTTTGCACTAAAAGTATCAGATGTGGGGGTGGGGAGCTTGTGCTCAAGATTTTTGGGGTGCGCTACTTTGGAGGGGCCTTTACGGTTAGAATTAGACTTTTTCTTTCTTTCTTTCTCTCTCTAGATTTCATTTGCTATCAGCCGTTTTCAACAACGACGTGTAGACTGTCACGGATTACAACATCCGAGATGCTAAATATATGATTCTGAGCAGATTTATGTCTCCCTTGATATCACTATCCATTTTATTGAACTCGTGAGTCGTTTTATGAAGTTTGTTTTGGAGGTTGCGTTATATCATGCCCTATTAAGGGTTCTAATAATGGCATGTTACTGATTATGTGATACTTACTCATAAATCGAGAAGACAAACTTACGTGCTCGGCATGGAAAAGATGTTCATGTAGGTAACCAAACCAGGCCATTGGTATAGAGGTTATTTTGTTTATGGGTTACAAGTGTCCATGGGAGTTTGTCATCAATTTTGCGGTGCGAGTCACGGACCAACGCTGCTCAGCTCACAGCTCATTTGAGCATGCATCTCGTGAACAGCCTGTACAGATGCCTTTGAATGGAAGTCCTAGATTCTCCTTATTATGCCAATTCAATCCATCGGTAATTTATTTTCGTAACGATGTGCTCACAATTCGGCGCCACAATTCGCTGGTGCAAGATAAAGCTTGCATCTGCATGAAACATGTCTGGCGTGAAAAGATAATGAGGGGCCCCAGGACTGTGCCCGAGCCGGTTTCCCGAGTAGCGTCGCTTGATGGGCCAATGATGGGCGTCTTCGCGACCGTTTTCTGTTGGAGCTGAGGGTTGTGCGCCCAATCCCAGACAAGCCTCCATAGCGTGGTGGTGGCAGTGCTAGCGACAAGGCGAATTGCCAACTAGCCAATTTGTGAAGCTCGTAAGGCTTCCTGGGCTCTCCATCTCGTGCCAGCTCGTCTATCACCCCGCAATTTAGAGGACCAGAAAAAGAAAGCCATTTCGCTATTTCAAAAATCGCCAGTCTGACCGTATCGCCTCCAACCTGCCCGATGCAAGACAGAGAGAAACCAGCGTCAAATCCATATGACAGCCACAATGATCAAGTAGTCGGTTGCGCAGACGAGCCAATCACACCGCTTGCGCCGCCAACTCACTTTTGCACCACGACGTTTCAGCCAGGCTACCTGTACCAGCACGAGTCGAGAACAAATGATATTCCAGTCCTCATTGATCCGCTACCGCAGCCGCCGATCGCTCCAACACCTCAAACGACAACTACCCCGTTGCCATCCCTCACAGTACAGCTGACAGGATGGAGACAGTTTGCCAGTCGTGTCGTGATGTTGTTGGCGCTTACGACACCATGGATTATCAGCACGGTGCTCTCTTGGGTGCCTATTACGAAAATCAGCCTGCATGAGGCACCGCCGGAAGTGTACAGACCCCCCCCCCCCCCGCAGCAATCTCCACGCCCATCGTACCTTAAACTAACCTTCTAGCAGCATGGTCAGCGTCATCGCAAGCCCCATCGAGCTGGGACTGTTTTTTCTTATACTCTTGTGGGAATGGCCTTTTGATAAGAAGGAATCGTCGGATGCTCCCGGATGCTTCATCATTCTCCTCGTTGCGGATGCCATAGGCACGGGTGCCTATGTTTGGTGGATTGCAGACACGCTGTTTTGCGAATATGAGCCCAATCAGCTCGGGTGCCGCGTCGGGTCTGGCTTATTGCGGGCCATAGGAATCTATAGGGTGTTTGGAGGGTACGTGCATTTCATCCATGACGGATATAAGAATGGAATATTAACCTTTGCGTCTTTAGATTTGGAGCATTGCTGGTTGCAGTCGGAATCGGCCAAGTTATCATCAGTTTATTGGAAGTTCTGCAAAGGCGACAAGAAAAGAAGGCTAGAGAGATCCGAGAAAAGGTTTAAAGCGCTGTAAGTCCGGCTTGATGGCATACAACGTCTCACTCTTAGACAATCTAAATCGACACAATTCTAGGGAAAGCGTCCAAGGCTGAGTAGGACTTCTAAAGCAGGTCAGAAGATAGAACATTCTATATCAATTAGGCCTTTGCTTTTTAACTAACAAAGATCATTTCCTCCATCACCTTCAAGCTGTGCATGATTCCATGCGATTATTCCATTCTTTTACTACTTTGTGATCCTCTCATATCAAGCTCAACGACGCAAAGATGAAGCTCTTTTGGCTCATCGCCTTGTTGACACACTGACGGGGAAGTTTGATCTTCCAAGGCATCAGATGAATGCCCTTCTGTCCCTGTGTACCCCACAAACAAGCAAGCTAGCCAGTTTGTCCAAGTGCAGCAAGTGACCCCTTCGAATGTACACAAAGCTCGCATAGATTGCGCTTGCTGTTGTAACAGCCATGACGGAAATGATAGAAGGCCAAATGAACTGTGAAGGAAGAAAAAAGATGATTGTTGAAAGGTAAGAAAGGAGTTCAAAGGCATTCTGCCAAGCCGCCTCTACTGAGGAGAATGCGCCACGACTCTCGGCTTCAACTTCCTAAAAATGGAAGTGTTAGCATCAGATTGTTTCTCTACATTTATTTTTGAATAGAGTCTTACCTCTTGAACAATGACCTGCATGCACAGGTCAAACCCGCGAAGCCCTAGCCGGCTTACAATGGTCCCAATAACCAAACCACTGGCCGAAATGATGGGAGAATCGGCAAAGAACCAAAAAATGATGATTCCAGCGATGAGAGGGATGACTTGGAAATTGCTCATCCAAAGCCCGGCTCTCACGGGTCCAATTCGACGCATGAGCCAAGGTGCGACCCACGTAGCCATCACCTCAAACACGACGCTGACGGTCCTCGCAATTCCGACATGCGTAGTCGAGTATCCCGAAGCTACGAGGTACGTAACCATTTGGCCGGAGAAGCTCAAGACGGTGAGATACAAGAGGGCACCTGCGATGGAAGGGATGAAGGCGCGGTGGCGAAAATAAAAACTGAAATCCGAACCGGACTTGCTTGCGGCGCTGCGAGCTCGGTGCCACGCGCGTGCCACTTTGCCACCAGGTTTGTGTGTTGATTCAGCAGCGGAGTCTGGCAGTGGAGGCTGAAGCTTGCCTTTTCGAAGTTCTGGGACCTTATCATAAATTTGCGCGATGGCAAAGTATTCTAAGATGACTGAGCCCATGTTCATAGCAAGGTTGGTGATGATTGCAGCCTCTGTCGACAACCCATCGATGAGGGCAATAAAAAGAGGGCCAAGGAGTTTGCAGAAAAGATCAATTCGTCTCATCTGTGCATTCAACGTCGCTAAGGTTTCTTGGTCCTTGTCTGCTATCACCACAACCTAGGAACACGCGAATGTCAGCGGTGGCATCATCCCATACGGATTGAGGTTGGTTACCCAATCTTTTTCAACCGAGACAAGATTGACTATGGAGTACACTTTCTCAATGCAGGCTAGCAAGGCAAGCATGACTAAACGGATGACTCGCCCGCGATTGCTCATGGAGACACCGCAAATTAGAACGTAAAACAGAATGCACGAGATACCGACGGCAAGTCTTTGAAAGACTGAAAGCAAATGATTAGCAACGCAACATAACAAGAGAAAAATGGAAACGGTGGTGGCATCATACCGATAGAAGCACGAACAACTTTGAGCCGATCACTGGTGTCAATGTAATGTCCGATGGCGGGCGCCAAGATGATGGCCGAGAAGCCACGAGTAAGCGCATAAATCGACATGGGCAGCAGGGTGCCAGGAAAAGCCGTGGCAAGGTACAAGACTGCGCCAAATTCAAAGACTCGGGAATTCCAAGTCGATAAAAAGTGGGAAATGTACAGACGCCGCGTTATTTGGGAGGATACGCCATGTTCAAGAGAATCCCCATCGCGGTCGTTTGTCTGATCAAGCAGGCTGGTGTATTCGTCTGGGAAGCCGGCCTCGCGGTCGCTTGCTGACGACGGTCTTTGGGAGTCCATGGCCATTGTCGGAGGCGTACTCAACGGGCAGATAGATGGGACTCGGAATGAGCCAAGGCCGGCCAGTCAATCGGAGAGGCCAAAGCCGTGTTTTGTATCTGTCGAAAAAAACAAATCATGTGCATTTTCTCAGCAAGGTATGATTATGATGACCCAACATAAGACGATCCCTTGCCAGACACTACGACTCTAAGGCGCCCCATCGCTGGTCGTGGCGGAACCCTCACAGCTCCGTCCTCCGTGGCCCGTGCGAAGGCTGGTGGATCCCGTCTATTCCTCTCTGGGACTAGGCTGGGGACCTTGATTGATGCTGGGTTGAATTTAGCTGGTCGTGAGAACCCCCGGGGATCCTCCACAAACATAAAACTATGACATTCCCAATGCACAAGCACACCTCAGGAGGTTGGCTTCGTTCTAAAACGGCATGAATCCCTGGTGATTCCACACAAGCCATCAGGGTTCAAGAGCTAACCCGCACCACCCCGCTACCCCATTCAAAGCGACGAGCCTCTACTGGTCACAAATCATTCACATTACCCTATAATAATAATTACCTGTGTTTTGCTGATGCACAGGGAACGACGCAGGGACATGATTGTTTATGCTTGCATTAAACCTCCCTCTTCTCTTATACCTTTTTCAATGGCGCAATTCCCTAGTCGTGCTAATTCCAACACGAACTCATTCACTTCCCGCACATGCTCAACCTCGCGCTGAGTTAGCGTGTGGGCTGGCATTCCCCGGATTGTACCCACGGCTGACACGAGAAGCTCAATATCGATCTTGGCTTGAGGGTCGGTCGGGTGCAGCAAAGAATTGACGAACAGTGACACAGCTGCCACACTGAAGTAGTAAGCAACCATCCTATGAATCCATCAATTAGTTTTGGTCCATACGACACGGCCTGGTCATCTTCGTGCGTTTCCAAAGTCAAGGATACTTACCAAAATGCTTCTTCAGGTAGCGTGCTAACAAGAGCCTCCAGAAGCCAAATGGTCGAGCGGCTAGCCTCCAAAGATAAGTCAATGCTCGAATGAACGACTTGATGAATAGGCTCTGGCATTTTCCCTGTTGGCGGGCTGGCCGTGGGGCACCGCCTGACTGTTGAATGAATAGCAGTCATGACGTAGTGATATTCTAGCTGTAAGTTGATATACCGAATGAACTGCACATATCCCATTTCGGATATTGGAAGCGGACGGGTCGCGCAAATGGACAGCTGCGGGCTGAAATTGTAGGGGATTCCTAATCGCCATTTCTCGAGTTCCCCATCCAATTGGCGGATATGCGAAAGAAGCTGACCATCTGTGATTCTATAGGACTGAGGCGAGTACAGAAGCCGGCAAGTTGTTTCCTTGATCTGGCTTAACATTGGGTCCCCGGGAAGATGGCGCACTAGGCTGTCATAGACAAAGACAGCGGCACCATGGTTTTGACTCTGCTCAGCCGAGGTGGTGTAACAGCTTGCATAATTTTCGGGAGGAGTCAAATCACAATAATCTTGGCTGAGCAGCGGGGCATGTCCAGATCGGAGCGATATGTCCTTGTCCAGCATATAGCACAGCCAGAATAGCATCCGTATGTGGTGACTCTGGCGTTCGTCTTGAGACATTTCAACGTTACCTGGATTCATGGGATGGTACATTTGCCCGCCGAGCCCGTTGATGATACGACAAGCAACTGAGTGGAGCATGGCAGCGTTTTTCCATTTACCGGCAAGCATCTGGTGTTTTTGCTAATTTTTGTTGGCGTTTGGAATCGTAAGCAGCTTTGGGTAGGGGCAGAGCTTACCAACATCATCACCGCCTGGAGGCTTTCTAGGTCTGCATCCTCAGCAATCATGCCCAGAAGATTCTGGGTATTTGCCGCGTATTCATCTCCATCCTCAATGCTAAGGATACCAACTAGCCCTTTGGCACGACTGATCATGGAGAGAGCGGCTAGGATGCAAGCTTTGGCTGATGCATCGCGACGGGGAGATCCCCCAATGTCAGATGTGTCGTAGGCAAATTCAATCGTCTTCTGAAATAAAATAGGGTCAATCACAGGAAAAAAGGATCGAAAAGTTGACATAAAGAAGACATGAAGAATATTTTGCGTAAGTGTTCTGGGTGGCAACTCCCGAATTTTGGGAGAGGAAGTTGGTGTCTGCGGGGCCGAGCAAGTCGGCGATGGAGCAGCCGCTTGACTTCCAAACAGGCGAAAACTACGCAAAGAGACATGTTGGTCAGTCTGAGACTCGATCCATTGCTCTCCTTTCTCAGACAAGATGGGTACTCCTTTGTAGAGCCAGTTCAGTCCGAGGTGGCTACCCGAGTAGAGAATCTGACCAAAGGCGAGGTTGACAAGTTGCGGATTGGGTTGTTGACGGAGAGAGAAATGCGGAGCGCTTTCAACGACGTCGGATTGTCTGTCAGGGGTAGCGATGGACGTGCATTGAGGAGAGCTGTCATGCTCAGTAACAGGGGTTGTTGATGGCTCCGAGTAGTCGCTGGTGGGATGATTTGTCGTGTGCTGAGCAAGAGCACCCTCCAACTGCTCGATGCGTCGGAATAATTCCTGTACGTCGCTCGATTTTGCTCTGAGAGGAGAATTGTCAGAACTAAACAGTGCTGGACAAGAAGCAGCACTCATTGATGTATCAGAACCCCACCTGTTCTTGGTATTTCTATGTGCGTCTCTCGTGAATGTGCATGCTAAGTCATGATGGCTGCACCAATTGCAGGGGGTATCTGGGTTTGGGATTGAGCATTGGATCTGCGATAGCGTCAGCCGATGAGCCGGAAAGGGCCGGCAGGAGGGAGATGTGCCTTTCTCTTGTAGCATATATCACATGCCCTTGCTCGGACTGGCGGCATATTGGCGACAGGCCGTTGTGGGTACTTGAATGACAAATATCAGATTAGCTGAAGATATCTGTCTCGATATTAAATGCTCCCTATCATTGTAAGCTGATATCGTGTCATCGGCCGTGATTTGCATACGTCAGGTCGGATCTCAACACAGCATCCAGAAGATTAAACTGCCGGAGCGCGCCGTCTGGGACATAAACATGCGCTAGTACGAGTTAAGATGGGATTGTGGATCAGTGGTGGGACCCGGGATGAGTAATCGGAGGTGACCTCCGATTACATAAGTCTGTCCGACCCAACTTTAGCCAATCAGCCACCGATATTCGGATGCATTGAAGGAGGCGTGTTGAGCAGGTTTCCTACTCAACATCTCCTGGATCGGACTTGCTACGTTCCGAATAGCGTGGTTTTTCTTCCAGTGACTGAATCGTATAGATACTTGGTTTATAAATACTCCATTTCCCCTTCGGTATCTTATCAATTCTCGCTCATCCTCACCCACACCTTGGATCGATACAAACTCTATTAGCCAATCATGTCTGGACTTTCTGCTACCTGGACACGAATTCTCTCGAGTTCGCGACTTCAAAGATCTTCTCAAGCCCTGTCGGTTATTTCATCTAAAGTATGGATCTTTAGTGGCGAGCTTCAACCGCGACAGCCAGTCGACAATCAGCTTGATGTCATTGATCTCGAATCCGGATCCTCTGAAGGTTATTCCAGCAATGAATGTGGCCAAGTGAAACCTATGCTGATTGTATTTAGTTGAGCTGAAAACTCTCCCAGCCTCCGAGGATGCGCCCTCGCCACGGGTTGGCACAGCCAGCGCAACAGCCAATGGCTTCATCTGGTTATTCTCCGGCCGTGGCGGCCTGGCCATGGACGCGATTGAAGAAGAGGGAAACCTTTGGCGTTATGCTCCCGCTGAGTCCAAATGGGAACTAATCCGAACAAAGTCCACTGAGTACCCGGCGTCACGAAGCTACCATGCCATGACTAGTGATGGCAGCAAAACCATTTACCTCCATGCTGGATGTCCTGCCAAGGGCCGCCTGGCTGACCTTTGGGCCTTTGACATCGAATCTTCCACCTGGACTCAGCTCCCTCCGGCGCCTGCCCCCGAGCGTGGTGGGACATCTATTGCCTTCTGTGGTGGGAAACTCTACCGCATGGGTGGATTTGATGGTCAGACGGAACAGGGTGGAAAGCTTGACATCTACGACCCAAGCTCCAAGACGTGGGAAACAGTGGCGTTTGCCCCCGATGGCGTGGAAGGTCCGGCTGCTCGTAGTGTAGCAACCCTTTTGGCCATCAAATCACCCACTGGACGGGATACACTCATCACCATGTTCGGAGAACGTGATCCTTCTTCGCTTGGACACGCTGGAGCTGGAAAGATGCTGGCTGATGTATGGGCCTTTGATGTGGAAACGTCTAAGTGGAGTGAGGTTGTGTTCTCGGGAGCTGAAGCCCCCGCTCCAAGAGGGTGGTTTGATGCCGATGTTGTCAAGAAGGAAAGTGGTGATGCCATTATTGTTCATGGAGGATTAGCTGAGGATAACTCTAGTCTTGGGGATGTTTGGAAGCTGAGCTTTCAGTAATGTTGTGAAAATTTAGTGTAAAGATTAAAGAAAATTCTAAAGAGTAAATTTTATGCGCCTTTCCAATTATTGGTCATTAAAGCTGTCCAGAGCATGACGTTGAGAGTGGTGGTCCACGTCTACTATCGGTTCTTTGGAAACATCTTATCAGCTAAGCGAAACCGAGCTTATACCTTCTCAGCTGCATAATTTGGTACTCAGCTATTGGATAATAAGTTTGGATCCAACTCAAGTGGCTAGCTTTTACCAGGTCGACTGAATTTTCTTATAAGAAAGAGGTAGACGGATTATTCCATCAAAGCTTGGCTGTTCAAGAATGTGGGATTTGTTCAACAGTATGCCGCCGCTTTGACTTCATTTGCGCCCGGGCGGCTCATACCCTCGATCATTTATCTCATGATGATCCTGCAATTTTGCTTGATAAACAGTAGTAGGGCTTTGTGTTGCTACAGAACTAATTCAGGCGATGCCATTGCGTCCTATATGTTTGACTCGGTCATAATCGTACAAACCGCAAGATACGAACTAATTTAACAATGGATTGGCCGCGTCCTTCTTGAAGCAACTGCCGTCGGGAAAAGCGAAGTGTTGACTGAGAAAAGTCTGAGCGCTCAAACTCTATTTATGCGAAAACGTTTTACTTAAATTCGCTTGGACGAGAAACAGTATAATTAGAGTTAAATCACGGCTCCTTCGGCCCCACTCCTAATAAGGGATGAATATAATAGGATATTCACTGCCTTGTGGCAAAGGCTAAATTCCTGCTCCAGTCTTTCCAGAAACTTGGCAGATTAATTCTAGTCAAAGTCGAATATGTCCAGTGCCGTTTCATTTCTCTTCGGCGGCAGCGTGTAAGATTTCCGCATGTGTCCTGCTCAAAACACAGTCTAATGAAATGATAGGCCATGGAACGCCTCGCTCTGGACGGCTTCAGATGACAGTGTCCGTGGTGGTGCCAGTTTCTCGTTTCTCGAGGTCGTCAATCCAGATTGGGCGCACTTTTATGGACACCTAGATGCGGAGAAACTAGGTGGCTCTGGTTTTGCCTCCCAGCGCACTGTTGGGGATCTGTCTCTGGATCTGTCCGACTACGAGGGATTGGTCGTCTCCGTCTCGCTGGGAGACAGCAAAAACTACACTCTCAACCTATATGACTCGCTTCCCACGGGGAGTGAAAGCAGCTTGATCTGGGAGCTGGACTTTACGGGAGTTGAAGGCAAGGATGTCTTTATGAGATGGGAGGATTTTGTACCGACATATCGGGGAACGCAACAGAATGACACCGCACCTTTGAACTTGAAGGATATCAAGCGGATAAGCCTAATGATGAGAAGGTTAGTGAATTGTTATCATATTCATATCTTATTACAGCATATTCTAACCGCTCATGCCCCAACAGCTTCTTTGGTCAGCAGCAGGGTAACTTTTCGTTGGGGTTGTCATCAATTGCTGCAACCAAGAATATTCCTGGCGATGCAACTAGTAAAAGATTAGTGAAGCTTTGAGATACACATCTGATTTGACCGACTCAAATTTGATACTTGAGAGAGTAGAATGCCAGGCGATAAAATCGATTCAGGTTGCTTCGGGGGCCAATCGTTGCACCTGTGTTGTTTTGTCATTCTCTTACACAACATCAAATTATCAGTTGCGAATGCACCACCAAAGAATCTGGAATTGAACTTGATCAATATGCGATATTTTGAAATACCGAATAATCTCCTAGTGAGCTCATATGAGTATTTATTTCCTTGTATATTGGTAGCCTTTTTCAAGAGTAACTGAAATATTGAGTTATCTTTATGCTAATATCCCCATCATGGAAATTTCAACCTGACCTATTCTCCTTTTTTTTCAAGGCCGCTGTTTGATCTAAATTCATGATTATGGAAATGAGCACCACTGAAAACTACCACACCCCAATAATCACTGTATGATTGGTCGTCAGATCGATGGAAAAGTAGGTATGACTCTGATTACTCAGGGTGGTATCTGACGACGCCTTGGTGTTCTGCCGGCTCTCACCGCCTTTGTCATCTTGAATGTATGGTACTTGTAGACAATGTCTTGTTGCCTAAAAGCTACTCCCTCACGCTCAGATGTGAGACGTATCAAATGACGCTTTGGTTAGTTGACGACTGTCAAAGTCGCGTCTTCCCATATGCTGACAGGAGCAGAAATTCAAAAGTTCGTCCAAATACTTGAAATATCCGAAATTATTCGCCATCTACGTGGCCTGCATCTACTCTTCTACCGGTACCTTGTTCCATACCCGTTGCAATCTTCTCACAAAGATGGATCCTCTTGGTGCTATAGGAATCGCATGCAATTTAATCGCATTCTTGGAATTTGCATCAAAATTAGTCACTGGAGCACGAGAGTTGCATAGCTCGACGACTGGCATAATGCAGGAGGCTGCAGAACTAACCCAGGTCATTGAAGACGTACGAGCTACGACCCGACGTTTTGGCTACTCTGGAAAAGCTCCAGAATCAGAAGATGAGAATGCGGTTTTCGAACTTGCTAAAAGATGCCGAGAACTTTCAGATGAAATTATCAAAATCCTGAAGAAACTTCAGGCAAAGGGGCGAAGTTCCAAGTTACAAAGTTTTCGCTTGGCTTTCATGACAATGAGGCAGAAAGGGAATTTGGAGTCTATTGAGAAGAGGCTTGAAAAATACAAAGCTCAGCTTCTTTATAGAATTACCATCATGATGAGGCGAGATGTTACTTTCAAAGATGCGGAGTTTAACTAACAACTGCTGCAGTGACGACACATCCTCAATTTATAAACTTTTGAAGGATACGTGTCAAGAGAACAAGATGTCCAGCAATCAAACACGAAAGGAGCTACAAGAGATGCAACAAAATGTGCTTTCTAGTATAGAGACTATCCGAATGACGCCCAAAGACCACCCTTGCGAGACTATTGAAAGAACGCTAAGAGAGATCCATACTATGTTATCCAACATCATGCAAGCTAAAAATACAATCACCCGGGAAGATTGGGTTCTAGAGAAACTGTCATTCACAGAAATGCACCATCGGGAACTGTCCATCGAGCATGCCCACGCAAACAGTTTCCGATGGCTAATCTATGATCCGATAAACGACAAAGATGCGTCATCTTACAAACACGATCTCAACCATAACGATGGTAATTCCAGCAATGAAAAAGGAAGCCAAGCGCTTAGTCCCCAGGAATCTAATTCCAGCCCAAAGGAATATTTGGACAATACTGCTGATGATACTGAGGAGGAAGAGAGACAAGCGATGCGTACGAATTTCCTGGCATGGCTCAATTCCGGGAGCGGCATCTTTCATATCTCTGGGAAAGTCGGTTCTGGGAAATCGACGTTGATGAAATTTCTTTCCGATGATATTAAAGTCCGAGAGGAATTGAATGCATGGGCAGGCGATAGGAAATTGATATTCGCTCGCTTCTTTTTCTGGAATTCGGGCGAGGAGTTGCAAAAATCGATAGAGGGGCTTTATCGTGGAATATTATGGGAGATTTTGCGAGAGCAACCTAATTTGTTGAAAGAAATCTTTCCAACCCATTGGAAGAGTGACTGGGCTCGAGAAAAAAGCAGGCTCGGAGCAAGCCAACTATCATTATACGAACTTCAAGAGGCTTTGAAACGGCTTATTTGGAGTACGGAGGTTTTTGAGAAACACAAAATTTGTTTTTTCATCGATGGGCTCGATGAATTCCAAGGAGATCATTGGGAACTGGCGAAGCAACTGACGAAGTGGGCTGCCTCTCCTCATCTAAAAGCCTGCGTTTCGAGCTGACCTTATAACGAATTCGTGTGTACTTTTACGAACACAAATCAACATTTTAAACTACACGATCTCACCAAAGGCGACATACGCGAATATATTCACCATCAGCTTCAAAGTGACGAGAGATTTCTCGGCATAATTGGAGATGACGATCGATATTCTCGCGTCATTCAGTCTCTACAACTCAAAGCAGACGGCATTTTCCTCTGGGTTTGTTGTGCTCTGAAAGGATTTCTGAGTGGACTTGGAAATGAGTACACAATATATCAATTAGAGGAAGAAATAAACCAATTACCTTCTGATTTAGAGGAACTGTTTAGGAAGATTATTCGTTCCATTCCTAAATCAGACCGAATAAGGGCTTCGCGGCATTTTGCGCTTTTTATGCCGCGTTGTGGATTCCGAGGAGTTAGTCGATTCGTTGCTATCCATTCAATGCTTGATGTATTCTACGAATCTCAACATGACACGTCAAAGCTTTACTGTTCAGAGTTGGACCCTTCTCTATCAACTCAAGATATGGAGAAGATGTTTCAAACCACACAGGTTAGGCTGAATCACCGATGCAAGGGATTACTACAAATATCGAAAACTGGAGCGGCACCAGACTTTTGGAGTATGATAGAACCCATACATCGGTCCGTACTGGAATTTTTGATGCTGGAGGATATTGAAAAAGAGCTTGCAACACTTCGTCAATCTTTTGATCCGGTAAAGTTTCTTTGCATGGCATGCCTGAAGTTGCTGAAAATGTGCCATGGGCTTCAAGATGACAATGGTGTGGCAACTCAGGCACCTGAACATCCGTCAAGTGGCCAACTCAAACCTGACTGGGAGGGTGCGGGGTGCCCTCGAGGAAGCTATTTCTGGCTCTTGGAGAAATTAGCATTGCCAGTTGTTGTTATGGCGACCCGGAATGATACCGAAGACTCTTCGCCATTGGCGAGTGAACTTGTAGCGGCACGTGCAACTATGAAAACGTTGGCATCGAGTCTACCACCTACTAAACCGCCCCAATCCGATTTACTCGTTTTTCAACACGCCCTCGGGTATATTCAATTTTTTGTAAGATCACCGAGTCATTTCGTCGAGGAACAAGAACAGACGTGGCTCACCCTATGCGGTCTCTACTCGTCAAAGAGCTTTCTCGTCAAATTACTGAATTCTCAGAGAGAAACCACGATACCTGCTTCCGCAATTGTGCTCTTCCATGGATGCCTTGCCTATTTGAACAGACGCCCCTGGCGGAAATGCGATTCAATACCAGAGAGTTATGTAAAATCCCTGCTCAATTATGGACTGTCCCCAAACGCTGAATTACCTGGGGCAGATCTCCTCAGACCCTTGAGCAACAACGAACCCCTGCTATATCCGAAAGACTGCACCGTTTGGAAGCTTCTTTTGTTGATCTCATGCAGAAAAATAGGCAAAGGCGAAAATTTGGACCCGGACTTCTGGGATAACTTGTGCAAACTGATGGTACCATTTCTTCTTCACGGCGCTGACACAGATGTCGTACTCGTTGGCTACGCACTGGCGGATAGAGAGGAGCGTGATACACGCAATGAAGATGATCCTGGGGAGCCATTTCAGCGCGTTTCTGGACCTTTCTTCATCGACCTGGGACAATTAATCGAAGCTTTGAACCCCCCAAATTGAACAGAACTGGAGGGTCTTCTGGAAAAAAGAGTCGGGTCGAAATTATGGAGAGCGAGCAAGATGCTGCCCAGCATCCTCTGGAACATGTCACAAACAAAAGGACCCTTTCGAATGCAACAGAGCAGGCTCGAATCATGTCACTTCTTCACCGTCACAGTCGCGAGTACATCTGATATGTATCAGATGGATTACTCCATCACTAAGGAAGCGACCGACCACCTGGGACTAGCCAAACCTCACCATGAGGACCTAGTGTTCTACATATGAACTTCAACACAGTTGTGCGACAACGGTTAGGATAAAGCTTACACAACTTCAACGTTAATGAAGATAAGTCTTCCCAAACAAAAAGCAAATATATATTTTATTCTCGAGCTTGGTTACAGAGGGGACGGTTTTGAATCCAACACACTCAATATCCTTCTTCAATCGTCCGATTACAGGATGACGCCTATAGAAGGGGACTATTGGAATGCTTGGCTGGCTTTGAGAGTCATCTCTAACATTTTAAAATGTGATTTAATGCTAAACTGCGGACCGGTAGGTGGTTCAAGTTAGTTGGTTTAATCAACATTAATATCTCAGCATTATATAAAGTATCCTTCGTTTAACTTGAAAGATAGAAATGAACATCAGGATCTTGGTTTTGGATTGGTTTACGCGGGAGAAATGCTCTGAACTCATCCACATCGCATTATCGGCGGTTTCCTTACAAGGTTTAGTTCAAGTCACTGCACAGCCAGGCCGACATTGGACCAATCATCTCACAAATTGCTCGCTGGCACGTGATCAAAGCGGCGCAAATATAATGTCATCAACGAAGCAGTAAGCTCACCTCTACCTTATCATCTCCGTCTACGTCCTGGAGCTTCTTCAACAGAAACATTTCGTATTTGGATATGATTCCGGTATGCTGCGTCCTTTGCGGGGTGCCGATATCACATCGGCAAGATGAGGCTTGGGTGAAAGAGTTCAGAGCTGGTCAGTATCCAAAACTCCTTTATGCTCCTGATTGCGAGCCCTCACACAAATAGTATACACTGAGAATGATGACTGGGACAATGTTAGACTCTCAGGGGTTGGATCCTACAACGAGATTGATGGAATAGCTCCGTTAGACCCCATGAAGCGCTACGATAACCTACATCTGGAATCGGACTTCTCCATCCCGATCGGACTAAAGCTCATAAATTTCGGTCGGATTATGGACCGAAATCCTGACTTGGACCCCTCAATATTTTGGGGTTTTGGGTTCCACTCGGCGTGCTGGGCCGTTTTGAACGAATTATTTCAGCCTGAGACTGAGCTAATTCTCGGGCTTTGTCTATCTATGCCATTCGAGTGCGATGGCCTTTTAGACTGGGGCCATGATTATGGAGGGGCTGTAGAGTGCAGAGCTGCACGCGGATTTCGACATCTCTCTACTCGGTTTGATCACACACCTATCGGAAGTCCTCTACGCTCCGATCCATTCCATATCCCCACAATCCGCCATTTGACTCGGCTATCCCCAATTTTCGAAGGAGTCGGTGACTCTAACGCAACAGAATCTGATGAGACAAGACCGCCTTTGCCAGATGTTAGGGGTTCAAATAGTGACCCTTTTGATCTGTTACCATCTGAACTGTTACTAGGCATCATTTTATATCTCCCATCCAAAGACGTTAGTTCTTTGCGGGTTGCATCTCGCGTTTTTGCCAATCTTGCCTTGACGGATACTTTCTGGGCCTCAAGATTTCACGCGGGATTCGAATTCTACCACATATTTGAGTTCAGGCATGAGAGGCCTCTTTCATGGAAAGCCGCATATGACGCTGTGGCTTCGCTGAGGCAAACAGATCCGGGCTTGATCAACCGAGAGCGCATATGGCGCTTGGCAATGCAAATCGAAGATATGGCGAGTCAAATGAATGAACCGTGTCAGGGCTCCCCAATCTCCCACTATTTTGAACGGGCCGGCAATGAAGATAACCGTACATGGCTCACAGCTAGTCGGGGCCTCAAGGGTCCAAAGCAAAACTTTAGAGGTGGATGCAGAGCTCTTAGGGTCCGCATCCTCGAAATACCAGCACAGGTTGAGAAGGTTTTTGTTTCTTTCATACAGCTGAACGGCGAAAGGTTTGTTTCGGGTCTGCGATTTCAGTCAAGATGTGGCAACGAGGCCCAAATTGGATATTCTCATCCTGACCAAGAGAAAACTCTTCCAATTTGTTCAGCTCAAGGCTCCATCTGTGGTTGGCATTTGGCCTTTCATGGCGTGGGAATTACTGCTGTGTCTGCCTTAATGGAAGATGGCACTTTGACGCCTTGGGTTGGACATCATGAAGGCGTGCCCAAAAAACGTCTGTTCAACGGGCTGATGCATGTTCCAATGATCAAAGCAGAGTTTGACGTGAGCATATTTATAGTACCTACGCATCCTTATTCACATCTAATTTATCTTTTTTTCCCCAGGCATTAAAAATGGTTGCTTTGAGCGCTCCCACAACTACTGAAAAAGAGAACGAACCGATATCCATTCGCGAAAGCTGTCTATGGACTCCAGAGATCCCACCACAGCACATATTCCTGAATCAAGCTGTGAATAAATATGCTCCAAATAGTTCTTACGATCCTCTCCCTTTCTCTACAATCATGTTCGGTGGCGGTGACGGCCAAGACCTTTCACAGCTTACTGAAATTGTTGGATGGGTTTCTGATTTGCGTTCAATTTTGGGACTACAATTCCATTATACGGACAGCACAAAAGACCGGTATTGCGGTGAAATAGGGCCAGATAAAGAGACACGATCTGATGACTCGCGAGTTTCTTTCTTGATCGATGGACCGCACGGCGAAAGAATATGCAGTCTCGAAGAACAATATGCGAGAGAAGGCGATATTTACGTCATAAAAGTAAGCTTACTGTGAACTCCCATACTATCCTTTCAGACTAACTTTTACTTAGATTAAAACGAACAGGGGAAGGGAATTCAGAATCCCGCCTCCTGAAATGTCCAACTTTCATTTTCGTTGGAACGCTACCCTGCCATTTGATCGTACGATTATTGGATTTTATTCAGTTTGGGTAAGCCTTCTTATTAATAACACAAACTCGGATGATTGACAAGATTTTGTAGGATCGTGGCATGAAAAATATTGGCATCATGGCGATCGATTCAGCGTGAAACACTGCTATGCTAGATAGCTACTCTTCTTAAATTTAAATTTGACATTAGACATATCAAAAATTTGTTCAAGCATGGCTTTTTCTTTATTTGAGAATATTACACCACAAGTACGGAGTCGCACCTCAATCCTCTCACACGCCATCAATTGAGAATGACGGGCCGGTTTCGCACCAAATTTCTTGAACAGCCTTTGTTTGATCAAACATCCAAAGTCCTACTAGGTGTCGAAATATGGCTATTTTCTGTGTTTGCAGCATCCTCGATTTCAAGAGCACGCGTTTTAGCATCTCGGAGTTCAAGAAAGCGCATCAATAGAGCGGTCAAGATCAAGACTATCCCGAATGACGACGCAGCGATGAAGCCGGGTTTGAACTCTGGAGCTTCTGAAGTTCTCCAGAAGGCATCAGTAAACCAGATTTGGTTCACGTATGAGAACACGTTGGAGAACGCGGTTAAAAAACCACGCATCTCATGGTCATGAGGCATGAGGTCTGGAAACCACGAATAAAAAATGCCTGGGACACCCGCAGATGTACTTGTCATGTACATTGCAGCATATTTCAATCCTATCGGGACGTCCCAAACAGCTAGTATGACGCTGCCGACAATGCTGATCCCCTGCATGGCAACCAGAGGCTGCCACCGCTTGCCTTTTAATAGTGGCGAATCAGAGATCATGCCTGCTAAGATTTGGGTAACAAAACCGATGGCATATTGACCAGTCGGCCAAACATTGATTTGAGACACAGTGTGTCCCGTAGATTTAAGCCAGAGAGAAAAGAATGGCTGTTGGACTGGATAGCTGCTTTGGACAAAAAAGTAGCCAAATGATAGTACCCTATTTTCTGTCATCGGCACAGGATCACACCAACAGAATTACCGGGAATTGGGTTTTTAGGTTAGAACTTACCAGAATTGCCATGATAGAACAATGCGAAATATCTTAGTTCGATCCCAAGCTGAATTCCCAAGTGGTTTATAGCCATCGTCAATGAGCCTCTGGCGTGCAAAAGCCGCTTCTTCTTTATTGATGTAGAATGCTCGGGTAGTCTCGGGAAAGTCTGGATTGAAAAAATAACCGATGACGCCAACTGGAAGACTGATGACTCCACAAATGATGAAAAGCCACTGCCACCCTTGGTGACCGAGAACGCCATTGAGGTTGTCGTATGCGGCGGCTTGCAGGTAGCCAGAAAACATGGAAGCTGCGGATGCTGTGGAATAGAAGATGGTGACTCGCTTCGCTCGCTCTGATCGCGTGTACCACGACGCGATCAAGTAAATGATGCAAGGGAAAAAAGCACCCTCGCAAAGCCCGACCAGGAAGCGCATTGCAAAAAGCTGGGCTGGTGTCTTGACAGCCGCGGAGCAAAACGTGAATACCGACCATAGCACCTCAAGCGTCGGAATAATGTAAGAGGGTCGGAATTTGGACACCAATATTACAGTGGGGAGCTGACTGATGACGTAGCCGGCAGTGAAGACGTTACTTGCATATGTTAAATCATTTCCTCCAAGTCCGATGGCCTCCTTCATTCCAGATACATAAGCATTGCTGATGTTTGCTTGGTCGAGATTTTTGCACTGCGATGAAAGTCAGTTATCATTTGTCGGATACAAGCATCCCATTAGTCCCACATGGCCCAGTGGGATAGGATTGAAGCAAGGAGGGGAGTAACGATGACATACAAAGTATCCCAAACATGTGTAAGTTAGAAGAAAAAAGTCTAGTTTGCGAAGAAACTTCTTTTCATATTCAGGCTTGTCCGGGTCATCCCAAACAAAAGCCTGGACAGATTGTAAAAAAGTTCGCTTTTTTTCTTGCACCTCGGCAGCTTGGGTGACTGTTCTTTCCGCGCCTTTCTGTGTGCCAGTAATGCTGTCACTTCTAGAAGTGTCATCATCGTGCTGTGACTGCCATTTCTTCTCAGAGTTGGTCTTTTGCGAAGACTCCTTAGGAGGCTCCGTCGCTGTGATATCCGCCATGTGAATTCGCATAGAGTTTAAGCCGTGGGATGGAATATTCGAGACAACTAGGAACTCCGGTCTTGGCGCATTTATTGCTGGTTAGACATCGCGTTGATGACGGATTGCGCCATAGGGTGGAAATATTAGTGACAGATAGATTCAGACAAGCAATGTGGGATTATGGGGTGTCAGAGCCTTATTGAGCATGACCCAGGGAGCCGGTTTTCCGATCCTGCATGTTGATGGCCATCAAAAGGTTCAATCCCCAGACTACACTACTTCAAAACGGTCCAGACTAAGGCTTTCGGGGCGCATCCAATGCTTCCGCGGTGGGATAGCGCGAGATGGACAATGATTAATGTGGGGCACCAAATGGCAAGAGGCCAGGTTGAGATGACGAGCTCCGTTGATACGACCGACATGATGCAGTGCGCCGGAGATAACAAAGTCCCAGGGCTTGTTGTGAAATTCTGCACGTCATTACCGTGAATACCCAATGGCATTCGTCGCAAATCCATGCATGCCATTCTCGGCTGAAAATTAGCCACATTTGATTGTTGTGCACCATTTTCGCTGACGTTGTCCACGATTTCAGTCCCATTTCCCAATTATCTGGCGCAATAACTTGCATAAATGGAGCAGAAATTACAAGATAGTGTGGTCTTGAGAGATGCCTTTACCTGAGCGAGCCAATCTCCAAAATAGAGAACTGCGAATCAGTCGATGCTGACGCTTCACCACGACCAATTCAGCGGCCAAACCTCAGATTTCCATCCTCGTCACGGAAGGAAAATGGATAGCTCCTCTTCATATCTTCCCCCATGACAGCAACAGCATCAAGTCCCGCCAGAATATCGCCATCCACTACCTCATACCCCTGCACACCAAGTACTCGGACAAGGTCAGACTTCACTTCCCCTGTACTGTTGTATTGTTGTCGCCAGCATTTCTGCGCAATTTCTCCGAGATACCTCTCTTCAAGAGAGGGCCATTCGCCTCTCACATACATATCGTGCAAATTTCTTCCATTTTCAGCCTCCTCGCGTCGACCTGGCAGAGATCCTGTCATGACTTCGTATATTGAGTTGCCAAAGAGAACCAGATCCGTCATCTTGGACGGGCGTATATGCTGCCCACGCCTCGTAGAATAGAGTGGGTGAAAGGGGTACTGGCCTATCGTTCGGCTTGGAAACGGCACTGAGTATTTGCCCCAGTGAAAAAATGCAGACGGGAATCCAACGAGGCTAAGTTCAAGCGCGTTTGAGAGCCAGCAATTGCACAAGTCGAACTGGCCAATGATAATTTCGCGAGAATGAAGAAACTCAATGGCAGATAGCAGGTGCAAAACCCATTGGTAAACAATAGGGAGGAAAGTAGCCTCTACCCTGCGACTGTCGGTGGGATAGAACAAGCGGCGGTGGTGAGCTAGGAAAATGTCAAGCGATGGACCGGAAGGCTTCTTAAAAAGGGGTAAAGCGGTCCAAGCATCAGCGCCCTTGTATCTTCAATTTGGTTAGATTTGTCAAAGACTTGGGGCCAAGGCATACTCAGCGACTCGGGGATGTGTGGCCCCCATGAAATCATAAACAACGCTCGTTTTCCAGCACCTCCAAGCCAATCCACCTTCAGCCCATTCACAGCTGGAATCTCGATCCCAGTCGTCCTCATACGAGGTGGGTATCATGACGATGGTTTCGTTGTCTACCAGATGCATGTAAAACCAGTTGTCGATCTCAGAATATCCATCATCGGTATCGCAGTGTGGTTTCAAAAAGGGAGTAGGGCGGGAATCTGTGCGGCGAGCTGGATGAAGTCCTGGGGCTGGGGATGCCGTTCGAGCCATGCTGACCAACCTGAGCGCGGCTAAGTTTGCCCTTTGAGCCAAATATCTCGCAACCTGGATCAGTGAACAGGACAAGAGAAAGTCGTGTCCGTGAGATAGTGCATTGGCACTGATGGAATTGAACCATATGGTTTGAATAGATCTTTAGACGATGAATTTTTATGCGAATGGTAATAAGAGAGAAAGAAATGGGATAGATGAGCCTTAGAGCATGTCAACCACCTGATAAGCATCCTCACAGTCACGTGGGGTGAAATACTATGTGGGCCACCTGATTTCTCTTGTCATTGGATGTTTTCAGACTCGCTTTCCTTGGCTGCAGCAACGGCTTGAGAGCCTATCTATATGAAGCCCTGCTGTTTTTTCAAGGGCTTAGAAAACTCTTCCGTTCTTGCAAAACCGACATGTCAATGTCTTGTATTGATGGAACGAGTTGCCTGTCTCCTGTCTCCTGGCCTTCATTTTGTCAAGAATTGCCTATCAATGAGCATCCTCTGTATCTCAAATCGATGGTGATATGTACGCCATCAAATTATAGCAGCAATTTCGACTTGGTGGGCCGCCGTGAGGGTCAATTCTGCTGAAATCCGGGCTTGGAACACGTACATCAATGGTCATTCTAGAAACATCCAAGAAAACATCAACACGTTCATCCACGCCACCAATTCTCTAGGACATTACAAGTGTGCTAGCCATGATTGGTGGGACATCGCTGCCGGTGTCCTTGGAAATTTGGCTACAAAAGCCGACACTAACTACAGTATTTACCATGAGGCCAAAAAAGATGATGGCTGCACCGTGTTAGATCTCAGATGTTCCATCTCTCTGAAAGATTCGTTCTTCTTGAGCCCAAAAGTCTAGCACAGCTGTACCAACCTTTAGCTAGAAACATCCAGCTACTTCTCGCCTACTCTTTGGGAAGTGTCGAGTATCATCTTGGCCACTCACCCTAGAGCCTACATATGATATCAAGCCAGGTGAAGCTCAGAGAATTGCTGTCCAAAACCCACCAGAGAAGTACAGGGAGCACAAAAAAAGTCACCATCGCCAATGACGCTTTCCCAAATTGCTGGGCCTACAACTGGTCAAACAATACGGCTGACAGCCACCTGACTTCTATCTCTAATACTTCCCAGATTTAGGATGCAGACTTTGAGCGATTTCTGAACTGGGACTGAGACTTTGATAGAACTACGCGAGGAAACGTTGCATGATCTCTAGCTCGGTTCAGTGACTGTTGCAACGGCTCTCCCCTCATCTACCAGCTAATAGCGCCTTGTTACCTTTACTACGGTCTACTGGCCGACCTTGGCCACCATACTTGCTAGCGGCCTTCATTAGCGAGACAAATTAGAAGAGGCGGATCTCCTGTAGCTCGCGCCACCAAACGTGCAAAAGCCAAGTGGTTGGCTCCCTCTTTGCCAGCCGCTCATATCAAGTCAATTATAATTACCATCCCATTCGGATTGAAAAAAAAGCATTATGCGAATCCCGGCACAGCTGCCCGGCACATGCCGTTGTCAGCGTTACCCGATTGTTTGAGGTGCATCAGGTGGTGCCGCGTCCCCACCAATAGAGGGCTCAACAAACTACCGATCGCCACCCGCACCAATATGCCAGCAGCAATGCGGTATGCTAATTTTGGGGTAATCATGTTTTAGAATGACATGTGCGCAAATGATCTTTGGTAAAATGGATGGCAGCTCGTTGTCGTCCAGGTCGCGATCCAAGCCCCCCTGCTAGGTAGGGTTTCTCAACCGCGCCGCTTCCCAACTTTTCCCAAGGGTCGATTGTGGATATTTATTCTTCTGTAAACTTAGTTTTAGCCGTATCTAGAGGCATAATTCTCTTGCAAAAAGGCGGCCCTAGTACGTTTGGGGACCTCCTGGGCAATTCTCAAAGCCCAGGTGGTGTCTGCGACTGCACAGAATGCTTGCATTCTTGGCAGGGGTCGTTGGTGGGTGATAAAAATGCTGCCGCACCAGCATTACTTTCGGTCCTCTTGGAGCTGGCTGCTTTATTTTCGTATCTGGTCGATCTCCGCTTGGCCACCAATTAAATTAGAGGTCCAATCGAAAAAACAGTTGCCCCCGAAAAATATCGAAGACGGTGGGCCAGCGCTGACATGGTCGGCGCTAGCAATTCCAGTCTCATCCGTTTTAGGAAATCCATACGATCTGGCGCTCGGGCCAACGTTGCAGCGTCTCCTCAACGACGCAGCATCACGCTTAAACGGCACGAAGAGTGAGCAATGACGCGGCTGATTTCCTGCTCCCCGGCGGGTTACAGATGCACACCCTGGGCTGCGCCTATTCTCTCCGCCAATCCAATGCCGCCAGTGTGTCTGTGTCAGCATTCAGCCCTGCAGCCTTACCGCAGAATGGCCGCCATCGGCTCCTGACATCTCACCCTGGACCCCAGCGAGATAGAGCCGATGGGGCGAAGGAGCAGCAGCTGGGGATCCCCAGCCCGAGTCAGCACGGCTATGTGCCGATTTATCCTCTTAGCATTGAGATCTACGGTCCAAAAATCTTTCCAAAAAAACCGGCAAAATTTAGCCTTGGTGGGAAAGCGTATTTATACCCAGTCCCACCTTGTTTTAATGACCTTAGCCAAGGGCTAGATCTCGTTCTCTCGCAGACATCATCAATCAACCATCTCTTGTTCACACCAACAAACCATTTCAGTTAGCCAATCATGGGCGCCCATCATTCAAAGACAGACAACAAGGACCACACTTGTCCTTCCCACTCACTTGCAGAAAGTAAGTTTTCATGCTCTGATCAGTTGCATGCGGCTCAGCGGTTTGCCTATGTTTCACTATGTGACTTCACATACTAACCTTACAATTTTTCTCGTGAATTAGATGCGAAGAAACCTCTGTTTGGTAACACTTCGTTTTACGAATTCAACAAAATCCTTGGTGGCAGCTGCGCAGCTTTTGCCTGCTTGGTCGTCTTCTTTTGTGTCTTCATGCACGCAACCCATTATACAAAACCCAATGAACAGTCAAAGTATGTCGACTCGGTTGGTCCACGGTTTTCTTGAGGGAATGAACAGATTGGTTTAAAAAGGAGACATGGCGAATACTTGCTCAACTCAGCTAACAACGATGTCACTCAGAATTTTGAAAATATCCTTTCTCCTCCCATCCTATGCGGTGGTGTGCTTCTTGTCAATCGTGTTCCCCAGCATCTACGTTTACTTGAGTCCCTGGTTGGACTATGTCCAATCCATCTCATTGGGCTCTTTTTTCCTATTAATGTGTCAATTTGTGTCGCCTAGCGACAATGAACGCGACGTTTTCTTTGCAGCGCTTGAGATCAAGGATAAAAGGTCCAAAAATGGAACACAAGACGGATTGATTTGGTTTAGGGTACGTCAAAGATGCTCTGGTGTTGGGTGGACACGGCTAACGTAGCAGCGTCGCAGCGTCGATGGATCATGGTATTCCAATACCCCGTGGTTTCCCTTCTTGTGGCAATCATGTCAGACGTCACACAAGCGGCAGGAGTCTACTGCCAGTGGGTTAGCAAGCCATACTTTGCCAAACTATGGGTCAGTTGCATACCCTTGATATCAGTCTGTGTTCAATCCTGCCTAACATGATGTACAAATAGCTCAGCATTGTTTTGAACGTTTCCCTCACTTTAGCAGTGACATCGGTGCTAAAGTTCTACATGGCTCTGAAAACCCACACCAAGGAGCACAAGCCCTTGGCAAAGCTGTTTGCCTTCAAGGCGGTAGTTGGACTTGGCTTCTTGCAGAGAGTAAGGCTACCACAATCTAGCGACTCAAGCCGATAAGAACCCTAATATTGACCTTTTATCAACATTTTAGATCATTTTTTGGATCTTGACCGATGCGCACGTACTCAACCCAACCGACACACTAACGTATGCCGACCTGAACATTGGTATCCCGAATTTGCTCACATGCGTTGAAATGGTTCCTCTATCTCTATTTTTCGTGTTTGCGTACTCTTGGCACCCGTACACCACTCGCAGCGTCACCTATGGTGCCAACGGCCAGCCGATTGCTTATCAGGGAAAAGTCTCAGCCGCGCGTGCCTTGTTGGACATGTTCAACCCCAAGGAAATTATCGATGCCATCTTATTTGCCTTTAACATGGGTTCGCATCGAAATCAATACTTGAAAAACCGAAGTGCTCCTGGGATTGCTTCTGACGACTACAGCTTGTTGGAGGATCATTATCAGACAAGGGGAGTGTAGTTTATATTTCATGAGGTTGATAGAATATCTAAGAGAAAAAAGAGAAAAAAAAAGCAATTCACACCATGTCAAGCTCGACTTGAATATTTAAGATTATACAGTGCTTGAAGTAAATGAATATGAACCGGATGGAACCAATATACATTTCTCATTCATCAGGCTTATTCTCACTAAAGCTCTCATACTTATAAAAAGCTTTGTGGGAGAACGCTTTCAGAAGTAGATATTGAATTTTATCAATTAAAATAGGTCCCATCTGGTATTTTCTGGGGCTGACATTTCCACGTCAGTCTCCAGATAGAGAAAACACTTTTCCTCAAGGTCGATCGTATACACGGCACCCGCAATTCGTGAATGGAATCCACTTGTTTTCGCGGTGCCCTGATTCACAAGTGGCGCTTCCTTCGTCAAAGCAATCCTTGCAGATGACAAAACTCATACCGAAGCAGGAGGTGCACTGGTATCCATTTGGCAAGCCTCCGAGGCTGCGCGTACAGATGTCGCACCAGCAGGTTTCGAGGTTGTGCCGAATCACCCTCTCCTCGGCAAAGTACTCCGAAGCCTCAATTTCGACGTCGGATCCGGACTCGCGGGCGTACCTTGTCAGGAAGCTTAGCATGTCCGAGCTACCAGATCGTATGGCCCACCAGACGATACCGTGGCCAAAGTCGTCTCGTTGGTTGAAGCAGTCTGGGCCGAGAACTTCCACCAAACGCTTGGCCGCGTCCATTTGGATGTTTCTGACAGCTGCAAAGACAGGCGAAGCGCCCCAACGGTCCCTAATGTTCAGGTCGGCATTCGCTTCCAAGAGCATGTTTAGGATCTCAAGCTGGTTGAATCGAGCGGCGAGGAAGATGGCTGTCCTGCCGTTTCCGTCTCCAAGGTTCAGTGGTGCGGGGGCGTCGGACCACTCGATGAGAGATCGAGCTGCATCAACATTACCCACTGCAACGGCGATGTGAAGTGGCGTCGAGGAAAAGCGGTCGTCTGTAACTGCTACTTGGTCAGAGCCCGCATGCTTCAATATGCAGTCGATGACATCGGTGTGATTTTTCAGAGCAGCCATGTGGAGCGCTGTTTTCCCCTCATGGAACCCAAGAAAAGGGTCGGCGCCATTTTCCAGGTAAAACTCGACAGTTGATGCGTCCCCCAGAATCGCGGCCTCATGCAAAACTGAAGACCGCCCACCAACTCCCTTGGCATTGATGTCTGCTCCGCTCTCAATGAGCACCTTTGACACCTCCCGTCCCGCTCTCCTCAAGGTCCCGGCCAAGGCCAAGGGGGTCCATCCAATGTCATCCCGAGCCTCAATGTCGGCGCCATTCTGCACAAGAAACGTCATGACATCTGCGTGGTTGGCCCTGGCGGCTAGAAAAATGGCTGCACTTCTATGACTGTTCTGCGCGCTGTTCACCGCAGCACCTCGATCCAGAAGATATCGCATCATTGGTATCTCGCATTCGACCACGGCCTTGATGAATAATTCATCCAAAGAAGGGGTTTGGGGGTGTTTGCTGTCGAGGAGAAACGCGAGCACCTCGACTGATCCAGCTCTTACCGTGTCGGAGAAGAGCGAACCCATATCGTGCCAAACTGTCAGCTCATGGACCATTTTCATCACGTCGAGCCGCTGGTTCAGTGCCGCCCAGCGTTCTGCCGAATTTTGGTACAAGTAGTTTTCACGATTAAAGCGATAGAGGTATGCGATGAAGAGGTTGTGCAGACGTCTGCTCGTGGCGGCCAGGGCGGCAATCGAGGGCTGAGACTGAAGCTGCGCTCCAATGGCCAGGAGAATCTCATCGGGGAGGTCGAAAAAGTGCATCTTCAACCCTTATTCTCTTCGTCCTGTGTCTCTTTGACTCTGTGTGTCTCTATTTCTTCTGTGCTGGCGGTAGATAGGTCAATCATTTGACGATCCTTCTTCACCAAAGCCAAGTCTCAATCAATAATTAACCTTGGCTACAAGCTTAGGTTACAGCGGCGCTAGTGTGACTGGTGGTGGCGGTGTCAACAGGGAAACATGGCTAAGTCCCAGACGGTTGCTTTGTTCTTCTCTTGTCGGCTTGCTGCCTAATGAAGCCACTCGTTCAGCTGGTACACTACAAAATGCACTTGGGCTTGTGATTGGGACACGTGTCTTGCCATGTGGATCGGTGTAACAAACTAGTCAATTTCCTAGGGGAAAATAGCCCAACTCTCAATCACGCGGTTTGTTCCTTCACAAAGCTAAAAGTATACTTTAGCGAATATTTGATCGGTGCCGCCATTGGATCGGGAGCCTCGGAGGCCTCACAACAAATGGGGGGCTTAAGAATAACATACACAACCCTAGCAGCCCCAAGGGTAGTATATTTTGGATAGTTGATTGGCTCATACACAGGAGTGGTGATTTCAACCATTCCCTACAAAAAGCATACTTGCATAAAGACAATGCCCAGTCCTGAATTTGGTGTTTCAGATGCGCATCCGTATATTGGTCCCAACCTTGTGAGGGCATTGGTAACCAGTAATTGGTCCAAGTACATGTCATTCGTGCACAAAAGTATGCTATAAATGTACATGCTCTATCGGTAAGCCTATGCAGAGCTGTCTAACATGTTTAGGCTGTGGAGTGTCACTTCTGCTAGTTTGAACGTAATTTGGAATCTTATACTGCCCGCCCACATTCACCTGTATCACTTGCATCACACCAACCTACCCCTCTCCCAAGCATCACAAACCAAATTTGTATTTTTTATTCCCCGTCCATTGCCACAATGGTTTCCCAGGTCAAGATACTTGGTGGCAAAAACAATTTCTGGATCTGGTCCAAAGAGCACGGGTATGATCTTACGCACCCTCCCACGCCAACGGCACCACCCATTTACCCACGTATATGTCTCAAAACAACAGGCGAACAAGCTACGATTGATCCTACAAAAACCGCTCTGGTGGTCATCGACATGCAAAACTACTTCTTGTCGCCAGTTCTCGGTCGCCCTCCTGATAGCACGGGTTTGAAAATCATCGACAAGCTCCTGACCCAGGTCATTCCGGCTTGCCGCAAGGTTGGGATTCCTGTGGTGTGGCTCGGCTGGGGCCTGGATGAAGCCGACCTCGACGATATGCCACCAAGTATTTCTAGGGGATACGCCTTTCCATTTGACGAGAACTTTGTGGAGCCGAGGTTTCTAGGAGCTATTGGAGACGACATGGGGCCAATAAAGCTTGATGACGGCAGTGTTGTGGAGGCTGGGCGGGTCATGATGCGCGACCAATGGAACACGGCATTTTATCCCAGCTTGGTGGAGGCTGCAGAACCTCAAGATATATGGGTCAACAAGAATCGCTTGTCGGGCTTCTGGGGCGGCACGACGATTGAGCAGGACCTACGCAGCCGAGGCATCACAACGCTATTGTTTTCGGGGGAGAACACGGACCAGTGCGTCGCGGGCACCATGCAGGATGCCTACACCAAGGGCTGGGACTGCCTCATGCTTAGCGACGCGTGTGCAACAACAAGTCCAGACTTTGCCACAAAGTGTATCGAGTTTAGTTGCGGAGGAGGTGGCTGGGGATTTGTCTTGAACTGCCAGCAACTGCTCGATGGCGTAGATACCGTCCAGTGTGCACCGCCTTAGAGTCTTTGCATTAATTTTCCAAATCTTAGGTGGCCGAGTTCGCTCATCAAGGCAGTGACTATCCCGTCTTTTTATCTTGATAGATCCTGGCTAGTGAACTCCAATGCGTTAATTTTCCTCGATGCAATCTGCCTGCAGTTGTCTGACTGGGCATACTTGTCGCATTCCACAACACTCCCGAAGGTTTTTGACGTATCGCACAGAATGGTGGGTCAATGTGATGCTGTTGAATATCAGCAAAAACATCATCGGGAAGTAGGACCCAGTGTCAGAGACATCTAGGGTGTCCTTGTAGACCCGATATGTAAGAGGGACAAGTAAGAAGACGGCGCCTGTCAATCGGAGGCAAAATAGTAGAATCAAGATCATCATCGGCTGTTCCATCGAGTAATGGCCCGCGAGTACTAACGTAGACGCCATCGGATTCGTGAAAAACTGCCATAAAATAGCAGTGCCTGCAAAGTCCATTTCTCTGCATGTTGACCTTTGGTTGTAGACTGGGATTTTCATGCATAGAGCTCTAGCATAAATTGACAACAAGACTAAAAGCTCGCGTTGGCATGCATATTCGACCGCTTCTCGGGGACATTTGTTGGATTGGATGCGCGGTAAATACCGTAAGAACTCACGAAATTTATCCATGCAGTGGAGACCACAACGTCAACTTAAATGTGCAGAAAATCAATCAACGTTGTAATCAGAAGCCACAAAGCGCGGGAAAAAGCAAAAAGTAGCTCCATAGCATGGATGAATTTCGTGAGTTCTTATGGTAGGCCGACTCAATGCGTCTCAGAGAAATAAACGTAGGGGGCAAGTGTTGAAATGTGTGGCAAGAACATGTCTTTTTGCCTTGTTCGGTTTGCTGAATAGAATGATAATCGACGATATTCGGGGGAAATAGTTCTCAGTCATCCTTTGTGTCGCTAAATAGGGACGACTGATTCGATGCCGAGCTGGGAAATAACTGTTGCCAATTTCATATCTTCAAAGCTGAGCATCAGAAAGCTGTAGCGAGCCCGAAATCAGCTCATCCCAAATCTGAGATGTCTCAACTGACGATCAACCATCAAAGAATTACCTTCCCCCATCGCTAATGCGAGAAGTTCTTGGGTTCCCATTTTGGTGAAGGACCGTTTCTAACCGTATTCCGAGAGGTCAGGCACTTGCCGGTTACCTGCGTCGAAGTGACGCGCAACCGTTATTCAGAACGGCTGACTGCTTGTCTTACTTGTCAATATTACACGTTTAGTCACCTTCGGATGACCTGAACTTTGTGACGAATTGACAGAATGGCAGCAAGACTTTGTCCTAGACGACAAGCACCTGACGAATCACATGATTCGATTACTTTATTGGCATGTATAGCAATTAATCGGATCGATTGGTAGAAGACCAAATGGTTTGTCGAATGATCGTTACGGGACCGAGCGTATCGCTGATCGAAGGACAAGGGGTAAAGTGAAGGATCTTCAATGAAACGTATTCAGAAAAGCGCTGGCAGGCATTTCAGTATCGTAAATAAGCCGGCAGAGGGCATCTTGGTCAGCAGTGAAAGCTGTCCTGAGATTGGAGGCAGTGAAATTGAAGAACCTCTAAATTCTGCTAGTTCTTCCCGAAAGAAATTCAATGTCAGCACCACAGCCACTCCTATTCCAAGACAAGGATGATATTTGCTGGAATAGAACCATTCATGTTTCCGTTCATTCAATGTGGTGATCTGGGGGTCCATCGTTTCTCGTCTGGTATTGCAAGTTCAGACCGGGTAAGTGGTAGCAAGGAATGCCGGCTGAGGCGTGAATTCCGTCATCTTTCTCATCTCGATAGTCTGGTGAGAATAGGCGATCACGATTGCACCTTGTTGAGGATTCCGGGGCTTGTTGAAGAGCGAAGCCTATGTTTGTACAGTGGGGCGGCTCATATGGTGAGACAGAAGGTTGGGGTGGAAAAAAAAAATCTGCCAGGCCACGCGAGTAGATAGATGAAGAGCCTGGCTGATGTTGGTGGCTGATTTACAATTGCGATGGGGGCTATTAGCAAAGTGGAGTCCACTTACGACTTACAGGAGGCTTGAAACAAAGTCGTTGAGAATGCAGTCCCCAAGATGGTACCAATGGCGCCTCTGTACCAGAGCCCATAACAAATCTTTAAATAATATTGCTTGTCAGTTGGAAGTACGGGCAATCCGTCGAGGGATCAAACAGAACGCCAACGCGAAGGATCTCACGAGTGACTAGCTGGGTTCTATTTTAGACGCCGCACACAGCGCAAGGCAGCTCTCGCCGCTAGTAGCGCAAGCCCCTAGTTCAGCGCCAAATCTCGTCTAATTACCCCTAATCTTGGCATCCATTCCTTGCCGAGCGCCAACGCAGATAACGGTTTGCGGTTAGAGGCATTGGTAGCGGGAAATTGCAAAGCTAGGCGCCTCGTCGGATTGAAGTTTGGAAAGCAACCAAAGATGGGTTGCGAATTCATGAGGTTCAAGGTAGAAATCATCACACCAAGTAGTTACCCGGATTCCAGGCGCCTCACAATCATCACCTTTTGTGCCATGTCTCACACAGTGGTCACCCAGGCCCAGGACTCGGCGTCGCAAAAGTTTCAAGTCTTGGCGACGGGGAGGCTGATACAGTTAACCGCCACCATATGCATCAACGACGTCCGAGCAACTCATAGCCGGCAATGATTTTCTATTAGCGCTCAGCTAAAGATGTGGGGAGCTTGGGTCCACATCGGTCTCTATTTTCAACCCGGTCAGCTTCTTCAGGAAGATCCGGGGAACGCGGGAGAGCCGCCAGAAATCGCCAGAAATACTCCGACTTTGTCAAACCTTTCCAAGCTATGCCGCGTCCCGACCCGGTATTAAGTGGTTATTTGGCTTAGCTATAGCATAGCACTGGTATCGGTTTGAATTCATCAATTACGTCTTATTGCTGATCGAATTTCAGTGGTTAGACCAGTGAGTGTCCTGGGTAGAAAGAGTCTCAAAGACATGCGTCAACGGGGAGTCTTCCAACGGTCATCTCCAGGCCTACTCTAATAGCGTCTCCAATGACTGATAAGCAGTTCTTCAAGATGCCGCAAAGTCTCAAAAGAAACCTAGCCCATGGTAGTCCAAGAATGCAAAAGTAAATTGAACTCTGACTCCGCGATGACTGAAGTAGGTTCTCGTCCTCTCTCCTAAGCAACTTAAGAAAAAGTAACTATGATAATACTCGTGCCCTAGACCAAGTCCTACATGCAAAGGATTTGATAAAGCCACTACTGATCTGTCCCCGACCACCCGGGTGCGTACTAAGACGTGCAAGGATCCATCCACGCGAAGTGTATGTTCATTGGGAAAGGGTAGAACGCAGTACAAGGAACATTCAACTGATAGCCAGTGATAAGGGATATCATTCGGCACTACCCTACAATATTTCTCCTTGTCGGTAGGTGTCGGCAGACTCCCCATAGTCTAGGCGTCGCTCGGGCGCTATGGAAGGGTCCCGACAGAGGGTCGAGGCTTTACTTTGGCAGCCTGGCCGCGCATGGTCGGGATATGATGACATCCACACCCAAGAACAGTCGCCCTCACACAATTGTAAACCAACTCCACTTAGGGGAAGTTGCCTTTTGAGGCGGCTTTGAGATGAATAAAAAAAAGTAAACAAGGATGGATAAAAGGGGCGCATTTCGCTGCCCTGATGTTTGTGATGAGCAATCACTACACTCATTTTTCTTTCCATTGAAGCTTCCAGCATTCATTTAATCTCAAGATTTCAGTTACTCTTGCCTTCCCTTCTACCTGAGCCTACTCAGTCCCTTATTTTACTCCTTAAACACACGGCCCCCCACGCCCAAAGCTGCACGATGAGAGGTCAGCTTATGAAACTGCAGCCCAGACGCAGCCGAACTTTTGCTCATGGAGTCCTGAAGCGGTCTCAGGCCCTGGCCTCGCCGCACTCACTGCACTCGAAGCACATAATAGGGGCTGCTTCGACCCCCCCAATGACTTCCAGGAGTTACGCTCACGTCTCTCATGTTCTCGGGTCTCGTCGCCCGTCTAGGCTTCATTCTCCACACTCCAAACGTCTTCGCAATACTCCTATCGTCGCAGCCACTCGATATCCGAACACACCCTCTCCTGGAGCCGTGGGAATCTTGTCGACTCCAAAGGTGACTCCCGACACTGCTTCCATAGCCTCCTACTTCGATGATCAGCGTGGTGTCATGGATGTTTCCCCATGCGGGGATCGCGTATTTGCCTGGGACGACGAGCACGACCTTTCATTGACCGCCTCTTCTACCAAAGCTTTGACGCCCCAACAATCTTCGGCGCAGACCGGGGTAGGGCCAATCAGCAGCTCCCCCCATCACAGAAGCGGAGGTTCGCAGGCAACCTCCCCAGGCGAAAATAATTGCAAGGCCGGCAAGAAGAGGAAGAGATTGCATCGAAGCGGAACAGGTCATAGAAGCAGCAGTAGCAGCGGACCGAACCAGCATGAACATGAGTTCTGGGCCTGTCCTTTCTATAAATTTGATCCCCATGGGTACGATCGTTGCTTAGGCAAATTTGAGCTCAAAAAGCTATCCGACATCAAACAACATCTGGAAAGATGTCATTCGCTTGAAGACTACTACTATTGCTCCCGATGCTGGGTTCTTTTCGAAGATGTAGCTTCACAAGTGGACCACGTCCGCCAACGTAGCTGCGACTTCAAACCCGGACCTGAATTACTGCTTCCGGATGAACTCGAATCAATCAAGACACTCCCGGCTCGTTATAATGCTCGCGAGAAATACTACTGGATGTGGGAAAAGCTCTTCCCTGGCCACGCCGCCCCTGAATCCCCCTTCGTTGACCATCGTAGCCTTGTCGAATCGAAAGAGGTGATTCTCCGCCGAGTGGAACCAGAATTGCGCCACAGGCTGCCTGGTCTACTAATGCAAATGCGAACCATGCCGCAAAACATGGAGGCGGTTAGTAGCGCAATTGTTCAAATTTTCATTGATGGTGCCCGCGCCATGCCCGCCGGCCCAAGAAGACTACATGCGCCCCCGTTTGGTTCTGAAAATGCTGGGTACCATGCATCGGACAATCACCAACATCAGCCAAGCCTGGATCACATGGCCTCGATCCCAGAGGAGCAATTCAACAATGAGCCACCATTCATAGTTCCCGAAATTCCGATTAGCGATAACAGAACTCGCCTAGTTCCACAGGGTGTTCCATCGGAGGCTTATGCCCCAGTGTCCTCGGGCCCACACGGGTACGTATTGGCCCATTCGATCGTGGAATCGCCCTGGAATGGTCCCGGCGATCCAAGCCCGGACCTTTTTGGAAATGCAGCAACAGAGTCCATTGAAATGTGGTCGTCGCCCGAGACGTATCCTTGGCCACACAATGGCATGGCTGCAGATACCAATGCTGGAATCCCGGGCCAACCCGGTGCGGACACCCACTTGCATTTCATCCACGGCGACATGGCGGATCTTTGAAACGCTCCAAACCCAGACGCGTGATCCCGTAGTCGGCAATCGTAAAACAACTGGACGAGGCGGCGTGTCCACACGCCAAGACATTTCTGGTGTCGCTTAATTTCCTAACCGCACGCCACTTTTAATACTTTTTATTTCTTTCTCTTTCATCCCTTTTTCTTTTCCTTCTATTGCTCCACCTTATTATGATACACAAAAAGAGACGAGATATTGAGACATGATAGCATAGGAAATGCTCGGTATGTGACTTGGGTTCGGCGACACAGCAATTATATGGTTTCTTGTTCTCTATATCACTGCAAAAAAAAAAAAAAAAAAAAAAAAAAAAAAAAAAAAAAAGAAAGCAAGAAAGAAAGAAAGAAAAGGCTCAGTATTTTTTCTTTGTGGTCACAAATACATCTGGAATGTCGTGGACGCAAACTTGAAATTTTATTATTACCACTAAATAAACTCAGGGGCCCAATGGCTTCTAAGGTTTTGGGTTCTGTTACGTCCTGATCGATCGTAGTTGCGAAAGGCTTTTAAGGACCGCTACGTGCTGCCGTAATCAGCTTCTCAGATTTCAGTGTCTTCTTCTCAAGTTCTCTGCTTCTCTCGGATCGAACGGGAAAGGAAATCAGACAACGGGTCATCGGTAAAATTCCCTCTGGTTAGGATAGGGTGATTGGGACCCATACCCGTCAAACTTCAAGACGAAGGTCCGATCGCTGACGCGCATATAATACGTATCTACAAGTATATTGGCTCGCAAACTCACAGTAGGACTAAATTGGTTTCATTGATCTCTGCTACGTATATCGAACACGTGGGTTGTGCGACGCAGGCATTGAAGTCGTGGCGTGTGGCACGTAGGCCAACCCTCGAGCTATTGTGGTCCAGGATAATGGACTGGCCTTTGACTAGTTTCATAGGGTAGGGGGAGAGGGAAATTAGTTAGGCCAGATGAGGGAAAAGACAGATAAAAGGGGGAGAGAGGGGGGAAAGGGTCTTGCTCTCTAGGTATATGAATAACAATAAGTTGACCCCAAATTATAGTTGTTGTTGGGCTAGTACCTAACATTCAGAACCTGCCCAAAGCCATTGCAAGACACTCCTATTATCGTGAGGTTACGTAAAGAAATTCAATTATTAGATCTAGTCCTACATATGAAAATTTATTCCACTATTTAGTTACAAAAGAAATGGACCCATGACCGGTCCTAGAAGAGATACCAAGACAGATGTTGTATTCGATCGTATCCAGTACTCATTTAGCGCTGGTGGAGATACGGGGAGGTAGGATGCTCCAGTGCTGGAAAGATTGTTGACCAGATACGAAACCATCGTGTTCTTTCATCGAGGGACGAATCATCTTGATTTCTTATCTTTCTTAGTTCAGGAGAATGCATACCGTCAAAGGTGATTCTGAAATCAGTTAACTCGCAGGTGTCTGACCGCACATGTCTATCGCATTCCACGATGTTGCTAAAGGTCTCCTGGCATATGGGACAGTACGGAGGGTTGACATGGTATTTCTGGAGATGGCTAATGACGTCCTCGATAGACACCATGTCGTCTTGGACACATTTCTGGTGTTTCTCTTGATCAAATACGCAAAAGTGACAAGCCAGACGCAAGGTCCCACCACAGCGAGATACAGAAGTAAACTTGGGGCTCCTTCCAATCATTTCTTTAGGAGGTGTGGGCTGCGACGGGTCAACCATCGGCCGATCACGATTTTCAGGTGGTGGCGGGTTGTCCGGACGCCTGTTATCTTCTGTTGAAGCCATCCATGATTGGACCTTGTTCACTAGACACTGTGGGTTTTCCAGTCGGTCAATGGTGGTCCCGTGATGTTTGTTGATTCTATGGGGCTCGCCAGTGGCGCTTCGATAGCTAGAGCCGTATTCCGAGCTAGCAGCTAAAAAGCCATTACCGGATCGGCCAACAGTTGACAACTTCATGGCACCATCTTCACATTCATTTGAGATGTGGGGTGGAGAAGTTCTTGCATCGCTATAATGACTCTTGCCATCAAAGAGCAAATCATGAGACCCGGCATGCGCGGAAACATCAGAATTCAGGTCGAGCAAGCGGCCAAACAAGTTGGGCAACGAGTGTTGACAAATATTCATGCCCCAAAGAATGCGAGTGCTTTTTTGCACGGTGGACCCCGGAAATTGGACCGGAAACATCGCATGCCCCTTGAACTGGTTCTTGCTCAATCTTTTAACACGGTCGCTGAAACTACGACCGAAAGCACTAACGGTTGGCGCGAAACCTGCCAAGACGTGCAAAGGGTGGCTTGAGACAAAAAGTTTAATCCTGGGACCATTTTTGCTACACTGCATACGCTCTTCGGGTAACCATGGCGACAGCAACATTGGCTTAGTTGCAGTTACATAGCGAAATTTGGTTGGTGATCCGCCCAGGAGCTTTCGAAGACGTAGATGTCTTACGCCCCGCTGGCCAAGGACAGAAGCATCATTGGGGCGGACGGCAGACCTTTTTAGAAGTGATCGTGGTTCTTGAGCATCTTGCTTGCTTCGGGGGTAAAATGAGAGGGTAGGAGGAACCAGAAGAGTATCAGGCAGGTGAACATTCCTGAACGATGAGATTTGTGATGATTCCATTATTATCAATCAACTCAACTAGGTTATATTAAAATGAATAAGAGCAGAGAAGAATGTATTTCCCCAGGGCCAGGAAGCAGAACATGAAACTACAAACCAGACTTATATTTTACTTTGACTCTGATGCTCAGCCCACCGTGTGTTTCATGGTCCATGGGATTCCTGCGCTAACGCTCACATTTGTGACGGCACGACCCACTAGCTGCAGATGTGACTAAGGGCTTGTTGGTCTCCTCCCACTCTGCCGACTCGCATTTCGGCAGCCTGGTTTTTGACCAGGCTCTGGGTGGATCTCGGTTCTCCAGTGGCGAGAGCGCAAAGGAGTATTCAGTCTCTTGCATCAGTAGTATAAAGGCAGAGTGTGTATGAGCTGAGGTTTGATCCATCCGGTAGCAAAAGCCTTCGCCAACGTCAAATCGACATTCGCACTTCGATGGCCCACGCGCCACCATGAGCGAGCATTGGCCTCAAGCCACGTTGTTTGCCATTTCGCTTATTGACGGAATCTGGGGTTCGCCAGCCTGGACTTGTTGCAAGTATCCACCGAACGGGCTCAAAAATGCGCCCGGAGGCGATGCTCTACATTAAGAGGCTGAGGTAACTAAATCTGGTAAAGATTCATTGTTTCTCTTCCCTCAAAGTTCCATCGAAGATCGCATCTGTGAGTGTGCCAAGGCTTTCTTCAGAACCTGTCACATCTCTCGCTTGGGGGCGGGAGGGGCCGCACCTTCATTTTATGAACATGTCTGAGCGGCATCGGCGACTGTTGAAAACTTCGCACAAATGTAATTTGTTCTCCGCTTATTGATAGAAGCACGCATAGCTTTTGTGACTAGCTTTCGTCTTATTCACTTGGATTAATGCGTGTGTATTGTGATCTTCCAGCTAGAATTTCAAGTCGTGGTTCCAGAGCATGACTTGGACGTGATTTCATGCATGAGACACAAGTAAACACCAATCTTATTCAAAATCAGATATAATTTTTTCCAAAGCATTCAATTTCTCTACAAATTCGCTCACACGAGCATATATACATGAGCCAGATTCTAGGCAAATGTACAGCACCCGATGAAGTGGGATAGTTTGAGTAGATAGTTTATTATTCGTTATGCTGACTGTTAACTAATTTATTTCATCAGAAAATATGGATAAACTGGTGTCAGACTTTCTGCTATCATGGGCTATTCAGTAAAAAGCGGACACATTGAATCCCAGACAGACTCATTCGGGTTGGGAATGCGAACTTCAGGCCCAAATTTTCTAGTTCGCAGAAGATCCCGAAATTGGAAATCGGAAGCTGACAGCAAGTGAAGAACAGCATCAAGGTTGAGAATTGGATTGGGGTCGCGGCATCACACACCGCCTGGCGTCAAACGTGTCCTCGGCGCTCGGACAGGAAATCATTCTCGACCATAACGCCCTGTGCTCTTGAATCTGTAACGCTTGGGGCTTTTCAGCAACCAACTGTAGAAAATTTACATGGTGTGATTTCCACCTTGAACCCTCAATAAAGTTGTTCGGAATACATCTTCTCTTGCCACCTACAACTTCGGCAATAGTCGAGCTTGGACTATTGATCCCATGTTGGTTTGCCAATGTGATTGTTCTGAAGAATAGAGCCACCATTTCCCGACATGGGGGCTACACCAAAGGGCTGGATTCACCATCGGTTGCATTTAATCAACCCTTTCCGGATATCACTAGAACTAGGCCAAGAAAACCTAACTCTTTGCGTTGGTCTCGTCCAAAGGTAGTTTCTACAAAGCGGTGGTCGATTGTTAGGTTTAAAACGTGATGATCATCACACGACGTCCACCGAGGAGCACGAGTGCGCCCGGGAAAGAATGTCTCTGGGGGTTTGTAGGGCTGCTTCTCCGCTCTTCGGATGAGTTGGGGGATGGTCAGGAAATTCTTGAAGACCCCGGCAAATTTTTAAATGCCGTGTTGATCTGAAATATCGAAACAAGAGCTCTATATAATATTTTATCTCTTGACTCTTAAAAAGGAGAGTTCTGAACTGAGTCCGACCTTGGTTTTTAGCGGTCCTCTGGAATATTATTGTAGGCGTTTTTCCATATAAGAGACTACTTTCTGTGTTCCTCTCAAAACGTCGACCCGTCTAAACCTCCATCAGAGGCCCCTTGTACTCCCCCTTTGCCCAAGCTAGATAGTAGACAACGCTAAGAAGCGCAACTCCACCTGTCATCAATGAAGCGTAGTTCATGGTGGAGGGAGTGGCAGGCGTTTGTGGGGGCCAGAAGCTGAAAAACCAGACTATGAGCATGAATGCACACGCAAAGGTGTTGTTGATAATGCCGAAAATGCCAGGCACGTGCCATGGGCCCCATGCAAGTGTCTGGCCGTCGCCAGCAGTGGTGTCGGCCAGAGCAGGAAGGGCGCTGGGGTCAGGCATCTTGTATCCCTTTCCGCAGCGACGATAAAGAAGGAGAGAAGCAGCCATTAGGTACGAAGAGTAGAGACCAGAGACGGCAACTGAAATAATGGCATTGTACACAACTGCGGAGCCGATGTTGATGAGACCAATGAGGCAAGAGATGATGCTAGTGATGACAATAGCCCAAACAGGAACCTTAGTCCAGGGATCGACCTTATAGGCGTTAGTTAGAGCGCAAACTTGGGTAAATTCCCAGTTAGGCAACCTACCTTGGACAGAGTACGCCAGCACGGCAGACCGCGGTCACGAGCGAAAGCCCAAAACATGCGCGAGGTGGCGGCGATGACACCAACAATAGAGGATAGAGTCATGACGATAATCAACGAGGTCATGACAGCAGTTCCAGTTTTGGAACCAGTAGCTTGGTAGAAGATTTCGATATAGGGGTAGCCGGTGGGGGAGTTAATGGCCTTGTCAATGTCGGTGGCGCTGTAGAGCATGGCGATGATCATGGCAAGACCCATGGCGCCATTGATTGTGATGCTAGTCATGATGGATTGGGGGACAGCCAGTGATGGGTTCTTGACTTCCTCACACATCTAATCTCGTTGTTAGCAATCCAACCCAAACCTAAACTGTTCCATATTCCACGAAACATTGTGAATAAGATTGGCAAGCTTACGTGAAATGAGCAGTCGACGCCTAAAGGTTACAATATCAGCACTAAGATAGACGGCAGGGTCCAATTTTCGAGGCTTACCAGCAAAGGAGAATACGCATCCCAGAAGACCTACAAACCAAGAGAGACCTTGCGTAGGCCACATTCCTTCGTTTCTAAACTCGAGAAACACTTCAGAGGCATCGGAATTCGTACCACCCAACGTGACCAGCGTGGTCAGGACAGCAATGAAGCCAACAATGTGCAGAACCAAGATCATGCCCTCAATCTTGGGCAGCATGGAACTAACGACGGTGTTGATGACAACTGCAATCAAGATGCACATCCAAAGCATCAATGTTCCCTGCCACGTCTTGGCGTCGTATGACGGAATCATGAAAGTTACGAGCCCCTGAATCATTGTTCCAGTCAAGAAACCCGCCGCGGCCGAGGTTCCCTGCCATCCCGCCAGAGTCAACCACCCAGTGATGTAGCTCAAGAACTTGGAGCACCACCGAGGAGCCAGCATAGCCACCCAGTGATACTGACCGCCGGAGGTGGGAGCAATGGAAACAAGCTCGCACAGGGTTGAGAAGACGCTAAGGTTGCCGATCCAGACAAAGATGAAGCCGTACACCAGACCTCCGGGCCCGCCGTTTGCCAGGCCCGGCGCAAAGTTCATAAGCGTGCCCTCCCATGTTACCAGAATAGCGCAGCTAAAGCCCAGGATGGTCAAGAACCGAAAGTTTCTCTGCGTCGAAAAAAAAAAAGAAGACTAGATTAGCTCCGTTGTGGCGGTGGCAAGAGGGCGAGCAGCTGGTGTTTGGGGTGCTTGTGCTACCTTGAGAACCGACTTCTTTCCCAGCCTAGCCAGTTGTTCTCGATCCAAATCGTCGCCGTCGAATCGTTCGTTGGCCGGTTCGACCGCGGGAGCCGGGTTCTTCTCCATACTTTTTTTGTCGGCAGGGCAGGGGCTCGCTCTTGAGCCAGAACTAGATGCTTATCTCTCGACAATGTGGGTAATGGCCGATCGGCGCCTCGCAGAAAAAAAAAAAACGCCAGGATCCCCCTAGCTTTCTTGGTGTCGTAGCAAAGGTTCCGGGAGGTGAGACAGATGAAGACGGCGCGGGAGGGTCTTTAGATAATAATAAGAAAGAATTACGCAGTGCGGACCAACCATCAGTTACTGTCTACTTCTCTACAACTGCTTGCTGCGATGCAGAAATCCCTGGCCCATATCCATGTCCATGTCCGTGTCGCACCTTGCAGCAGCAGCAGCAGCATGAACAAAAGAAAATCTCGGTTACGGGGATTCGGAAGCCGCACGGGTAGCCCACTGCAAAGGATTTCTTTTTTTTTTTTTTTAATGGCGAGCTATTCCCATGTCCCGCATCGGAGCGACCTGCCAAGAGTCGTGCTAACCTCGGGGGCCCATACCAGCAGCAGATCGGATCCGTATCAGGTACGTGTGGACTGTGTATCTGGCTACCTCCAGTAGTGGCCTAAATTAGCGAATGCGGGGGAGCGGGTAGCTGATCAGCAGCTAGCGACTAGCCCAACCCCTGGCGCACCATCAGACTCGATCGAGATCTGTAATTTGTGTCGACGGCGTGTGTGGTCTTTTTTTTTTTTTTACGTCTGTGTCCACGAACTTGTGGGAATACCGTCTTCAGTATGGGGCGAGCCGGGAACAAGACTGGACTGCGGGATGCACACACGAAGACGTGATAGCGGTGGTAGCGGTGCAGCAGCAGGAGCAGGGATGAGGGACACGCCAAGATGGGCTACGCGCACCGCAAGCTTGTCGGCTTGACAGAGGATGGATGCAACACAGGGCCTGCGTCGGACCTGAAGAGCGTCTCCACCAACGACTCTCATCGGCCCTCATGAAACATGGGTTAGCGTGTCTATGGGAAGTCGAGACTCCCCAAGCCCTGCGCGAGGCCGCGATTGGAGATGCATGTTCCGGAATAAGACCCGGTAATTAAAATTGCAGCTCCTATGCCCACCTATGATGTGGGATCATCTTGGTGACAGGGCATACAACTGCAAAGAGCGAGGGTGAAATCGCCATGGCGGTGTGGCAGCCGACGAAAACCGCACCACACGACGGGATAAAGGACGAATGGTTGCCTCTCAATCAATCAATCAATCAATCAATCACCACCACCACCGCATGGCGGGCATGGCAAGCTACCAATGCAGGAGAGCCACATTTGTCGAACACACACACACATCAAGCGCTCGTCGCACATCAGATAATCATCCACGGGGCAAGACCACCTTCTTCCCTTATTCCCATCGCATGCACGTTGCCAACCCCCCCAATCCTGTCGGTCTGCTGCCACGCCATCACAATTCTAAGACAACAGCAGTCAGTCTCTGCGCCATTTTTACCTCATTTCCAGCATCTACCCATGCACGCATCGTGGGGGTTTTATTCACCATTCGAATCCCCGACCCCGTTTCCGCTATTGCGCCTATCACACTCACGGTAGATAATCAGAGCATGACACTCCAGCGGCCCAATTGGTAAACACACTTCTAGAGCGGACGCGAATTGCCGCCGAGATGATGGGCAAATCTCGCCTCTCTCTCCCTGGTTCAATCAACCCCCTCCCATGATTCAGACCTGCAAAGACCGGCAATTAATTCTGTTGCGCGTGTCATGTGGCTCTCGCATCGGGTTCACGATGCGCGCGCCCGATCGCATCGAGTATCGAGATGCAGGTAGTAGACGTTGCGGTGTAGAGGACAAATCCCAACAATGTAGATTAGATGCATTGTCTTGTCTCTGATACATATTTCGTTATTCATGTGAGCACTTTCTCCGAGATCGCCGATCTCATCATCGCCTTGCAGCGTCAAACGAATATTGCCCATGGCTGCCACGAGGTGAGCAGGTGTATAGTAGAGCACGCGTGACAAATAGTGCTGTAAGCGCTGGAAGGAGAGAGAAGAAAAAAAGCACATTTTGTAGCAGGTGCCGATGCTCAAAAAGCCACAGCTGGAGGCGAGTGAGGCAGGTGTGCGGGATGGTAGCGGATCACGGCACGGCAGCCAGCCAGCAGCCTCCTTGGCAACTCGGTAGATTGTTTCTAAGGGTAGTAGACAAGACATGCTGGAGATGAACCCAAGCGCTTCAATCAGACAACAACAATATGTCGCGGGGCCAAATGAACGGTTAAGCTTCGACACTGGGCTTAGCTGTCAAGCCGCTCCCGAAAAGAAAAAAAAAAGCAGCAGCCAAGCTCCAGCGCCTTGGTAGGCAACGTCTGAACGGGGAACATGGTTGTCGCAAAAAATGTCGAGACACACACACACACACACACACACGCCCACACCAATGCCGCGCCGCGAAGCATCACTCGCTGGTGCTCTTCAACGACAGCAACAGCAGCTGCCTTATCCCACGCCACGCCATGATTGGATGCTAATTTTCAGCTTGTCTCGTCAGCCGTCTCGCGCCGTCAACCCAGCCCCACAGCCACAGAAACATGGCGTTTTTTTCCCTCCCCCCCCCCCCCCCCAAAGCCCCAAGGCTGTCTGTCACCGCGTCGCCGCGCCTGATGATAAACTCAACAAACGACGCTCGGCTGGATCCCGACCGTTTTCTCGTGTTGGGTCTGACCAAAACCTTGGCCGGCCCTTTGACACTCCCGGGGGTCGCTGGTGCTCGCGTCCATCCCACCAACACCACGCACACCAACAGCAGCAGCAGCAGCAGCGGCAGCAGCCATCATGGAGCCGCTCAGCGCCCTATCCGTGGCCACCAGCCTGGTAGAATTCATCGACTTCTGGACATGCCTCCTCTCGGAAGTCGGCCAGCCGTACCGGTCGCCGTCGGGTAGGGATTCGGACCAGGTGGGGCTCTCCGTCATTGCATACGACCTGGCCATGCTCGTCGATGCCGTGGACGCGGAGACGGCCCGTCTGGCCGCGTGCCGGCCCGCCGAAGGCAGCTCCGAAGACAGCTTCCTCCGTCTGTGCCAGCAGTGCAGCTCGGCCGCAAAGGAGCTCAACGGCGCCGTCCGGAAGCTGGGTGCCGACGGCGGCGGCAACAGGCTCTTCACCTTTGGCCAGACCCAGCAGAGCTCCGTCGAACTGAGCCCGCGGAGAAAGTCTACTAGGATAGTCCCCAAAGATGCCAACCTGTTTTCCGTCGCCATCCAGTCCGTTGCCTCGCTCAATGTCTACCGCTGGAGGGGCTTGCTCTCCGACATCAGAATATGCACCCTATTGGCTGCCAAAGAAGTCTTGTGGTATGAGAGAACCTTGCTTATCGTTTATTTTTATTTTCTTTAGCGCCCCCCTGGTCTAATAAAGAGTGACAGGGAACAATCCCCTCGACAGAGGCAGGATCTGGGCCGTGCGTCGATACATCAAGCTGCCATTCTCACTTCCCTCAGCCAGCTTGAGTCTGATACTCGAACACTGAACCAATCTCTAATACGAGCGCTGAATGGGGATCATCTTGATCTTGATCCCGCTCAGCGCGAAATCATCGACACCATCTGGTCGTCGGCGGATCTCTCCTCCAAACCCCTTGTGGACCCTGCCATGAACGGCTCCCAAGGGGACTCTTCCGATTTGATGGACTTGGACCAATACACAGCCAATCTAGCGGCAAAGATACGAGCACAGGCCAAGGAGACAGAATCACAGACCTATGTCAAGATGATCATTAACAGTCTACGCTTCCAGGGCGTCAAGCACCGCGAGGACGCGATTCCGGAAGCATACGAGAAGACATTTCAGTGGCTGTACGCAGAAGACGAAGAGTCCTCATCCCATGACAAGCCGTGGATTGGCTTCACGCCCTGGCTCGAAGACTCCGCCGAAGATCCATACTGGGTCACTGGCAATGCGGGAGCTGGCAAGTCAACTCTGGTCAAGTATCTGACAACTAACCCAAAAACAAGAACCCACCTTCGCCAGTGGGCTCGCAATCGTCCGCTGATATTGGCATCCTTCTATTTCTGGAGTGCTGGTGTTTCGCAACTACAAAAGTCACAGACGGGTCTCTTGAGAACGCTTCTCCTGCAGTGCCTCGAACAGCTACCGAGCATTTGCCCCAGAGTGTGTCCCCGCAGGTGGGCCCTGTTCAAAATATTCGGCTCCAAAGCGGCCCAGTTCACGCCCCAGTGGTCCTGGGGAGAACTGCTCGAGTGCTTTTCTGCCTTGACGCCCCTCGCAGGTCGCGAGTTCAACCTAGCGCTCTTCATCGATGGGCTGGATGAGTTTGATGGCGACCACCAGAAACTAATCGAGTTCATCAAGCTGTTTCATCGTCGGTCCGGAATTAAAATCCTCGTCAGCAGTCGACCCGAGAATGTGTTTCTGGATGCCTTTGGCGCGAACCCAAGCCTCAAAATGGAGGACTTTACCACTAATGACCTGGAGAATTTTGTGCGAAGCGAATTCAACCGTACCAAAGGGTACTACGAACTAATGCAAGCAAACCCTGCCCAGGCGGCTCAGCTACACAAGGACATTGTCCAGAAGGCTGAGGGAGTCTTCCTTTGGGTGTCTGTTGTCGTCTTGGCCCTTTGCGAGGGAATCAAAGAAGGTGATGACCTGAAAGAATGCCTCAGCTTCCTTGGCACTCTTCCATCAGATTTATTCATGCTATACATGATCATTTGGGACAGATTAAAACCCGAGTACGAAGCCGAATTTTCAAATATTTTTCAAATTCACAACTCCTCCACAACGCTACTCGACGTCACCACACTGCACCTAGCCGAAATGGACATCGACGAAGCCCTACGGCAGGACATTTCAGCCGTCACCGGCTCCTTAAGACCTCAGATCATGCAGGCCATGAAGAAGAGACTCAACAGCCGAACCCGAGGTCTGCTAGAGGTTTCGAGAGACGGCCAAGTTGACTATCTGCACCGCAGCGTCCGCGAATGGGCGGTGGAAAACTGGTTCGGCATCTGCTCCCGGGCCAAGAAGACATTTGACCCCCACTTGGCCATCTTACAAGGTCTTGCAGCAGAAATTGTGAACCCTGCCATATGGCAGAGCGCGGCGGCCATGAACATACCGACAGAATTTTGGCGTCGAGCCTGCATTTGTCTCTATCACGCGTCTAACGTCCGAGATGACGCTGTGAACGAAGCGTCCCTCGAAAAGATCATGGACAGACTTGACAGGAACCTTGGTGAGGTTTCAACGGCATATCCACTTTCAAACGGCATGCTTCCGCTGTATCGCGACGTGGGCCAGGCCAACCTCATGTCATCCATGGGGCAAAGCTTGCCTCACTGGTCCACGACCCAGTACACCATGACCCCAGACCGACAGCACAATACATTTGTCGGTCTGGCAGCTCAGTTTGCGGTGCTACCATACATTCGAAAGCGATTGGCCGATAATCGGAAACTACTCAAGGAAGACGCAGCTAATCTGCCGATCCTGTCCTGCGCAGTGCTCGGTTTTGAGCACTTCTGCCGGCCAGACGTTGCCGACCTCGCCGGCAGATACCTAAACGCATCGACTCTGGATAGGAGATACCGGCTCGCCGAGTTGCTAGTCGAGAAGGGCGCTTTGGCGGCCCAGATCAAGAAGGTGAAGCAGAGTCATCACCCTACCTCGCCGTACGGCTCAGAAATGCCCAAGGAAGGGGATGGCATCCACGTCGAGGTGAACAAGAAGCTACAATTCATGCGCTCCGTTTCCGATGTCGAACCCCGGGAGCTGCAGTACTGGGAAGATGTCGCCGCGCTGTTTGTGCGGCATATGACGAATGAGATTAATCACACGAGGTCCAAGAGGTTATCATTGTCAAGGGTTTTGCATGGGTTCATAGGGAAGGGAAGGTAGGAAAGAAGGAGCACATACATAGTGAACAGCCCGACTTTGGGATTATAATATTGCGCGTATACCAATAACAACACATATGTCGTTTCGGGTTTTGTCTTTAAGAATTTTCGTTTGTCCCCCAGACAGGAGTTGTGCCTGAGCAGAAATGAAGTCGCATGTAACCCTATTGCCGCCCCATCCACCCCAGGGCAGCCGATTTGAATCTGCTGTTTGTATCTTCTCTACTATAAATCAGGAGGCGACACTTCAATTATTGCGAAAAAAAAAAAAATACAAAAAAGAACTCGATTATTCGACAAGAATATGTGAGACCCCTTCAAAAGAAAACCCCTGAACTAATCGCAGCCAGTACTCTTGCCCCATCTTTCCACATACCTTACAACCAAATACATCCCAAAAAGTACATCACGCGTCCTCAGTTAACACGATCTACATCATGTATTTCTCATCCAGCCCGAGTTCTTGCAGCTTGTAACGGTGGCGGCTATTCACATGAAACGCCACAGCTCCCATCACATGATCGTACCAAGCCCTATCATAAGGACTCTTATTCTCCAGAATCAATTGAGTACGTTTGAAAGCCTCGGAGACCTCGGAAATGATAGTTGGGAGTATAAATATCCCACTCCGCTTCTCGCAGTGTCCTCGTTTATTGACATAGTTTCGCGATTCTCCTGCCTTTTCTTCTTTGTAAAAACTAGCCGCCATGGTTAGCTTCAACGGTTCACCCTCCAAACACTTTCCAATACTGGTAGCTTACGATAAAATATCGTTTGTCAGGTCGATACATATATCCATATCAGGTACGGCTGGCAAAAACGCTGATATATCTGGATATTGGTCCTTGGGGAAGCAAAAGTATGCATATGCCTCCCCCATACCTTCTTTGTTCCTGAAATAAAAAGGCCAATTGATGGCCTCTTCCCTCGGACTCATTGTCTTGTATTCAATTCGAGTTTCGAGGCCATTTGCGTTGACAAAGCCCAATGCGGACAAAACAATGAAGTTGGCGATTGTCGGATCAAAGTAGTCATAGGTCATCCTGAGTACTTCCGCGAAGCATTCGGAGATGTCCGATTGTTGCCGCTCGCCGGTATTGAAGCGACGTTGAAATGTATGGAAATCTAATTCTCCGTGAGAGTGTCTGTCATCCATAAGAGTCGCAAGCCAGGTATACATTCCAATGTATACTTGAACGTCTAATGGATGGCGTGGGTACATATCCTAATGCATTTAGCAACACTAAAGTGTGAGGAGAGCATACCCATTATAAAACATACTGAGCTGACAGAAACTCCAACCTCGAAAATAGCCCGTGATTTATCACTGTCGTCTATCGGAATACCTGTCCGAAATGCTCTCTCCGTCATGGCTGCCCGAAGTACCTCCGTCTTGGGCGTTGGTGGAGGATCATACTGCAGAACATCAAAGAGCTCAGAGATCATAGGCCTAAGATGATCAGCCAGTGTCTCTTTGCCGGATACCTGACTGATATCAGTGAATCGTGCAGTTTTTGTCATCTTATTATCAAGCATTTTGGTAAGGTTTCTTGATGAAGAGATATTATGGAGCAGTCCCAACTGTGATAATGAAAACGATATTACCTGTAGGCGTAAGGTGGGTCGCACGTCTTTATACCTTGTCCCGAGGTAGGCCCGGAAAACCTATATCAGCTAGGAAAACCTATATTATTAAAATCTAGATTAGTTATACTATGAATTTGACTATTTTTAGATTATGAAGATTTTGACTTTATAATATAATTATTATTTAAGATATAGTACTATAAATAAGTTAATTAAAAAATTATATAATAATTAAAAATAAATATATATTTAAAATAAATAAAAATTATATTTTTAGTTTTAATTAAATTAATT
>KV875282.1:179149-257795 GCA_001879505.1 Calonectria pseudoreteaudii
CTAGGTTATAAAACTATTTATTATAACTAAACTAAGTTTAAAATAATATTCTTCTTTTTTTTATTATAGAAGAAGTTCTCTAAGAAAAAGTATTAAAAATATAAAACTATTTAAAAGTAATATATTAATTACTAAAGCTAGTATTTAATTAAATAAATTATATACTTAGAATAATATTAATATTAGATTAAGAATTTAAAAGAAATATTTTAAAGATAAATTAAGAAAAAATATTATTTCTAATAATATTTATAGTTTTAATTTATATATAAGATTCCTAGTTAATAAAATTAATAACTTTAAAATATTAAAACTATATTATATATACTATAAGAACTTAAATTTATTTTTAAATATATCTAATATAAATTCTATATTTATCTTTATTTTAATATTTAAAAAATTTAATTTTATATTCTATAATAATATTCTAAAAAGTTAAAAAGAATTTCTTAATATTTTCTATATTAAAAACTTTAAAAACTTTATAAGTTTTATTTATAACTTTAATATATATCTTTTAAAATTATAAATTATAATTATAAAAGTTAATATATTAAGATTTTAATATATATTTTTTTTAATATTTTAAGAATATAAAAATCTTAATATAATTTTCTTAATTTATATTTTATTAATTAAAAAATTAGATCTTTTAAATTATAATATAAAAATAATAAAAATTATATTTTTAGATAATATTAAAAATATTAAATAATTTTATAATTTAATAAAAATAAATAATAATATATTTATATTCTTAATATATTAAACTATCTTTCTAAATATATTTATTTTAAATATAATATATTATATTAAAAATAATATTTTCTTAAGTTTTATAGTTTTTTTAGTATTATAAAGTATATTTAAATTAAATATTATAAATATATTTTTTATTAATTTAATTTAAATTTTTTACTATATTTTAACTAAAAACTTATTTTTCTTAAAATTATTATATTTAATAGATATTTTAGGGTTATATAATATTTACTTAAATTTAATTTATTTAGGTTATTTTTTTAAAGATTTTAGTAAGTAGCTCACAAAAAATAGCTAATATAGGTTTTCCCGGCTGACACAGGTTTTCCGGGCCTACCTCGGGACGAGGTGTGAAGGCGTGCGACCCACCTTACGCCTACGGGTAATTCAACTTGAAGTATTCGTAGATCGATGAAGAGTCGCAATGTAATGCGCGAAGTAGGTGGTATATTTATACCCAAAACTCAAGCTTAGTATTGCGACCCGGTTTACCGTAGCAGGGCTCTTCAAAGCTGTTACAGTAATTGCCGCAATGACAATTATTGACCTAGCTTTTGTTCCATGGTATGTTGAAATTAGCACAGCCATAATACGGAGACTTCCGTCTTTGAGGCATATTTGTCCATCACACGCCAAAAATAATTATAGTAGTCAGGTTGAATGCAGTGGCGACAAGATTAACCTCGCCACAGCTACGCAAGACGCCACAAAACAGACTAAGGTATCTTTCAACCAACTTCGCCGTTGCCGAACGGCTCGGGCCGAGTGCTTTGCAAGTGGGCAAGGTGGTCATCAGTGAGGCTCTTTCGATCCTCCATTATTAAGTAAGGGAATTATGGGCTAATCATTGGTCAGGGTTGGTTTCTATTCTACCGTACTTACTCTGCCTATGACATAGTGACCGCATGAACAGAGCAACGGCGTACCCGACATCTCTACAGTGCCGTACATTTGTTCGAGATAGTCCAGGATTATATTCAATACAAGAATCACTCTTGAATATCTATCAATTACGAAACCAGAAATACCGTAGTTAGCGATAGGGACACCTGCGCGTAGCTTCTAACGGGCGCTCGTACCGACTACGCAACCGAAAGGCCACAAGGCCGAGATCGCTTGTCCAATATCTTCCTCAGCTCGAGAAGCCCAGGCAAGCGCTAGCCCCATGAACTACAATAGTTCACCACCCAACGCCCCGGAAAGCGCACAAATCTGCATTTTCCATGCACAATGCTCGTAATCCTGCGAAAAGGTTCTACCGCATGCACCCACATCTTGCATTTTCTCCACATGTAAGAAAGTAGTCCGAGTCGTGGTGTTCCAGACTATTGACAGTGTGAAGGGTGGCAAAACAGGCTGGCGCTTAGAGTCCAAAGTGTATCAGGAATTCCGCCCTACGGGCCCAAAAATGAGGGACAAAGGGGATTCTAGGTTTCGTATCGGATAGCGGCCCGTGTTGTTTCGTCAAATCAGGTTAATGCGGATGCAAATGGCTCAAAAAGCCCTAGTATTAACCACTCATAGCAACAGCGCTAATGTTGGTGATAGGGTCATGATTTTCAGCCGTGCTGTGCCGCCACTTGGAATCAGGAATGAAATGTCATGTCGCAGCGCCACCACACTCCTAAAATTCCGGCCTAGTCCAAGCCCTTACCTTCAAATGTATGTCACTTCCGGTCAACTTCGCCGCGGTGTAGCTCAGGGAACAGACAGGAAATCAACTGGGCATGACGACAAGGTCATCCCAACGTGCATAAGGGGAAGCAATGGAGGCCTCTTCCTCGCGGGTGTGAAATGAATCGCATGGAGGAGCATGTGACCAATTCATTCGATGCTCCAAGGCAGAGAGCCCAGGGTTCCGCTGAATGATGTGGTGATAAAAGTGCACATCAGACAGAATACCCACATCACACAACGCTGCCTTTCTGCCTGCCGGTGAAGTTCGAGCATTAAGGCAGGATGTGGTTAGCGCCATGGGGTTGAAACGATGGCTTCCTTGGCTGCGTCCAAACAAACAAATCTAAGGTATGGAAACCAGCCAGACTAAATTAGCTCCCGTGGTTTATCTTGAGTGCCATCTAAAGTTACGAAGAACGGTTGCCTGGAGGGGTTATGAGGAGAACCGTGACTGTCTAGGCTTCCAGGAACATGTAGAGACATCATTGGCCGCGCACTACTCACCAACCCGATAGGCTAGGGTCGACACGTCCATTCCTCGCCCTTAGGCAATATGTTACCTCCATTAATTTCTTCCCACTTAGTTTTCCCAAACCAGGTTAAGTTTGAGATAGCAATCATCAGGAAGAATACCAAAAGATAAACAAGCTGAGGAGAATCCATTCTTCTTAGCACATCAATTCCAAAATCCCCCTTCTTTTCCCTCAAGATCGCTAGCCTCTAGCCACCTTGTCACTCTCCAACGACCTTCTTATCACGCCTACCTCGAATGGCAAGTCCTACATCGGGGTTTGTAGATGTATCTCTGTTTGGTTTCTGTAGTTCATTGTGATTGAATTGATGCAAGCGCTTCTACTATTCTCATCACTTCGCATCCGGGCAACGCCGGGGACGGGAATCATGGTCAATTACTCGCCCTTGACTCATGTGGCACAGAATAAGACTATCCTACACAGGTAGTGGTCTCATGCCGCTTTAAAATGGCTCAATTTCTATGAGCGCTACAGGGCCTTGAGCACTGATATTCTAAAACTTTAGTGAAGGAGAACACCAAGATAGAGCGTAGTGCTCCAGCCGTTAGAAGGGCAAGTTTGAAAAGCGGCATGAGATTCTACCTGTTTAGGCTAGTCCTTCTAGGCAGCAACCGCTGCGGCACCCCACGTCGAGAGCCATTTTTGGTGATGAGGGTGGCGAGGCCAGCACTGCAATTTTAGCACTCACGGATCACATTAATACGCCCAATTGTTTTGTCCCAAGTCTTAAAGTGGGTATGGTGGCCTGTGCTCCAGCGATAGGGTGCGTCATGTCGCTAGCATTTAGAATGAAACTTCTTGGAGAGCCAACGTGACGAACAAGCAGGATTCGGGTGGCAGCTGCCAAGATACATTTTACTGTGCAGGATTTGGTACTTAGCTCACGAAACACAGTTGTGCCCCGTCAACAAGACTACGAATCACTTATGAAGGTGCGGAGGGTGCGACGACATTCAAACGCGTGGAGGCAATCGTCATCATTCATGTAGCTCTCAAGCAATCCCAATATCCGACTCAAACTCCAACAAACCAGGCTTCACCAACAGGGCAACTCCACCGGTGATAGATTCATCGAACAGCGAGCTCACCGCACCCCAAAGTCAGCCCAGTCGGCCGCTTGGCTCAAACATGCAACAAAAACATCAACACGGTAATTTGGCGCCTACGTGTTGAAGGCTGCAGGCAGAAAGGGCGAGGAGGCGAACATGCACGGACGCAATAACGTCTCAGGATTCAGGGAGGTACGGCTTCAACTTTTACTCCAATGCAACGATGTTCTTGGCAAAGCTCTACGGACTTACTAGACAGAACCTTGGCCGAATGCCAATCACCTAGCTCCGCGAACCAGGACTGACAATAATGTTCAGAGCCTAGATAGAGTCTGGTCATTCGGGACAATGATACAGTCTTCATAGACGGGTGCGACGACAGAGAACGTGGGCATTCTGGCGAGAATCATTCCAGTGGCTCTAGAAACTATTATTCCCAGTTAGAACAAGAAATTGGCGATTTTCTTAGTGGTAGAGATGAGAAGAGATATTCCAGTCAGGGCAAATGGTGAATGTTGGTCTCATGGCCACGAGGGCTCTGAAGTAGCAAATACTTGGGTTGCAAACATCATATGAATTGGGTTGGTGGGAATGGGTTGGTTGATTGTAACGTACCGAGAGAGTTGGCGATGAATATGGGATGTCTGCGGGTGCAGGCGACGACAGAAAACCAGACGCGCGGAAAGCACCTTGATTTTCGGACAAGATTGTGGCAGAGAAGAAAATTTCGACGACGCGACTGCGCTTTATTTATAGACCGTGCACGCATCGCCAAGGGTAACGGAGTGGAGCATGTGCTTAGTCATGTAATAATACAGGGTAGCTGCATTGCCACTCAAAACCATCAATAGACTTCTGACTTCAAGGTGAACATAATATTAGATTTTAGTTGTCTTATCTTCTCGGCCTTGTAGACATATTCTGGGCGTTATTAATAACACTCAAGTGTGGATCCTTGATTGGCTATGCTATGTAATGCCTGTTGTATCACGAACGCAGGAAGACACCTTTTTCTACACAGCCTAAATCATCGCTGCCACTCAATGAAGTATTTAGACAAAGGGATACGGGCTGCTATTGTCCTACGTCTTCCACAATTTTCAATGCGATCACTCATCTTGGTAATTTAAATCTGACTAAAAAAAAATAACCTGGAGGCTCAACCGGGTGACCCAGGAACCAAGACACAGAGGTGGCATACAATGAGAGTTATACAATAGGGTTGGCCATTAAAATCTTGTTGCCCCTAACCAAAAAAAAAAAAAAAACATTCTCATCTTAGGAATATTCTTTGATATCGTGTATCTCAAAAATCTATCTTGTGTTGATTCATTACACATAACAACGCCGCTTATTTATCCCGTAAAATTGTTCTGTAAAACCTCGTTTGTTCTCCTTGTCACTGGCTCAAAAACGCCTCTAAATCGCTTATTTCGGTAATGGACTGAAAATCCGTCCCCAGCTGATCCAGCAAGACGGGCTGATGATCAAACTCGCTGGGCAACTCAAACTCGGCAAAGGGACCTGTGTCGTCGACGACGAGGTCAGGTTCGCGCGGCAGAAACTCAGGCTCCGCGGGCGGGAAGCCATTGTTGGCGTCGTCGCCGCCGCCCAGGCTTTCGAAAACGCCGCTGCTCAGCTGCGGGTTCTCGGCGCGGTGCTTGGCAATGGCGGCCGTGGCCTTGTGGCTGAGCTCGCTGGCCACGGCGCGCAGCGTCTGGAAGCCCTTGTCGTCGATAATCTCGAGCAGCTGGTCAAACAGGTTCATCGACTTCATGACCAGGTGCTGGTCCTGAGCGATGAAGGCGTGGGCTGGGTTGAGCGACATGTTGGCCAGGATGATGATGAGGGATGAGAAGTGCGCGCAGCTGCATTGCCTGTTTTCCTCGTGTCAGTTGAATTTTACCTAGATCTAGACTACTACCGTCTCTCTCTCTCTCTCTCTGCTTACCATATAATGCACTCGGTGGGTGTTGCCCCCTGGAACAGCTTCATGCAGCCCCGGCTGATCTCAACGCACTTGCTCCATCCCTCGGGCAGCGGCGCCACATCGGTGCGATGGCAGTTTGATCTACCCTCGCTGGGACTCTTCATCGCAATGCTCTCCAATGCTGCGCGACTGAAGGAGCTGATGCGCTTCATCCATTCGGCGCTGTGGCTGTAGACGCCATGCGTCATGATCTCCGCCAGCAGAAAAGCGTGGTGCATCTTGGTGAGCTGGATGAGCTGCGACGGCCCCACGTTTGCCGCGACGTGGTCGATGTGGAAAACGGGCGGGATGCGTTCGTACCATTGGTCCAGCATCGTCTGGAGCCGTTGTACGCGCTGCTTGCGCTCGCTGGCGCAGACCTTTGTCGCTCGGTTGGAATAGAGCAAGTCGTAGACCTTGCCCTGGATATGGGCCAGCTCGACACGTCGTCTGTGGTAGTTGAAATATACCTGGCCGTTTTGCGTCCAGATGAGCCCGGAGCTATCGGGTGGTGCCAGAGCAGGAAGAGGCACATCAACGTCGTCGTCTAGTTGCGTTGATGGTGTATGTGCTCTTAGAGAAATGTCCTATCATTTTTGTTAGCCAAAAATCTTCCTTTTGCCCAGAGCGAGGAACATGTCTACCTTGTCCAAGGTGTAGGCAATCCAGAAAACGCGCGATCTCTGCTCGGCTTCCTCAGGCGCGAAGAACTGCGCAGAGCTCTTGGCATGCAGCTGAAGACGATGCGCCAGCCTCATGGCAGTTCCGATGATGACGCTGGCGGGTTTTGGGTCTCTGCTGTTCTGGAAGAGCATGACTATGCCCAAGAGAATCTGAACGCCGATCAGGTCGCTCTCCCTGGTGACCAGCTCCGATATGACTGATTGCGCATTCTTGAGGCACTGGTCGGCCTTTTCAATCTGCACGACGGCGCTGTCCGGCGCCGTCAACCTGGGCGTCCGGTGGCTCAGCGCCAGGACAATGTTGATGGCGGCCCAGGTGCCTCTGTCCCGCTGCGACTTGTCAATGTACCACGTGTGAAGCATCTTCATAAAGGTGGGCTGGTGGAACAGGGGTATGACGGCGTTGTACAGCGAAAAGTAGTGGTCAATGGCCGGGATGATTTCATCCAGCGGCGGGATGGAGAGGCCATCCGGCTCGCCTTCGTAGACGTGAGGCTGAACAGGGTTGAACTTCCAGAATTCTCCCCTGCTCACATCGTCGCTAACACCATCCAGAAGCGCGCTGGTCGCAGCTGCGGAGGTGGGGTTCTCAGCCTCGCCGTCTTCGTGCGAGTTGCTGTGCGACGACATGTTGGTGGTGCCTCCCCCCGAGGGCGGCATGTGAGCATCCCGCGCAGTCTGAAGAACCTGCTGGAGCTGGCTCTCGATCCTTGCCAGGCGGGATTCTAACAAACCTTCTTTGCGCAGCGGACTAACAATAGAAAAGTTAGCGAGTCCGTGTGGTGGTGGTGTGTGGCATGGTTTTTAAAAGGGAACGACGTACTCATCCCCTGCAGGCGGCGCGGGGGCGGGCTTTGGCTTTGGGGGATTGGCCTTGCGGCGGACGATGCTGGTTTTGCAATCTGCATTGTATAGCTTGCAGTTGGAACACACGGGCTTGAGCATGTCACATTTGATCTTTTTCGTAAAGCACAAGTCGCACGCTGCGTGTCATGACATGTTAGGTCAAATGTCCGTCTGGGGTTTTTAGGTGGGGACCATGCGTGTCTTTTTCTTTTTTGTACGTACCCTTGCGGCGGTGCGATTGTTTGGATGCGTCTCCGTCGTCGGGTGGAGTGTGCATTGTGGGCATCTGGGACTCGGTCACGTCACGGTTTCGACAGAATTGGGGTTGGTTTCCCCGAGGTGTGAAGATTTTCCACCTGGAGTTGTTGCAACGGGGGGCTTAATGGGCTGTTGTGGTTGTGATTATAAATCGGACCGCGGCTAACTTGAACCAGACCAGCGTAGACGAGACCCCTGACTCCACACGTCTAATTTTGGTTGCATTGACGGACAGAAGGATACGTGCGAATCATCATGATGATGTATTGAAAATGGGTAATGGTTATGTGATATGGTGCTCGGTGGGCATCAATGTATATAAAACGCTGTATTCAATACCATCCATCAACCATCCGTCTTGTATACTCTATACTCTATACTCTATAATCTGTATCCCGTAGCTATACTGCATTACCCAATGCTTGCGCAACCCTTCTATTTGGTCTTCTCCCCTGCAGCAGCCCCGTAGGGCGTCAGCGGCCCGGAATACTCGACGGCGCGAATAAACTCCATCTTATCCCCGTCCTGGACCACCTTCTGGAACCACGCACCCATGTCACCGGCAAACGTCTCCATGACACCCGCATCGTCCAGCCTCATTGGTTCCTTGCCCTTTGCAATCTGCGAGATCTGCGCGCCCGCGGTCAACATGCCCATGGAGAGGTCGCCTTCTACCTTGTCGACCGGCTTCAGCGCACCCTGCACGCGGCCCTCGATGATGTCGATGGGCAGGCGGGGCTCGGCGGCGGCGGGGCGGGCCATGGCGATGCCGTCGACGACGTCGAGCGCCTTGACCATGGCGCCGGCGGACCGCAGCCCGCCGACGATGTAGGTCCGCATCTTGTAGCCCTCGGCGAGCGACGACGTGACGGTCTCGGCCCACTCGAGGAAGAAGCCCTCGCGCTTGCGCGTCGACTCCTTCTTGTGCTCCAGCCCCAGGCTCTCGTAGGTGCCGCCGCTCAGCTCGACAAAGTCGAAGCCCAGCGCCTCGAGCGTCTCGCACAGCTCCCGCGCGTCGTCGGGCGTCACCCCGCCGTCCTGGAACTCGACGCTGTTGAGCTTGGCCGCCACGATGAAGCCCGAGGGAACCCGGGCCTTGACCGCTCGCGCAATCTCTGAGATGAGCCGCATCCGTGACTCAATCGTCTGCGGGCCGTACTCATCGGTGCGCTTGTTGGTCGTGCGCGACAGGAACTGCGACAGCAGGTACCCGTGGGCTGCGTGCAGCTCGATGCCGTCGAAGCCCGCCTTGTGCAGGTACTCTGCGGCGTGGGCGAAGCCCTCCACCACGCGGGCGAGCTCATCCTTGGTAGCTGCATGGGGCTTGCCAAAGGTCATGCCCATTTTGGGTTCTACTACACATTAGCGAGTGTGTCCATCTATAGATAAGGTGTGGCGTGTGCGTGTGTTGTGTGTGAGTGTGTGTGTGGATGTGTTGTGTAAGTGACCTACCTAGCTGCACGTCGGATGCCGAGATGGCCACGGGATTGACCCTGGCCTGCACCTGTCGACCGGGGTGCGTGACCTGGGCCACGATGAGACTGCCATCCGCCTTGGCCGCAGTTGCCAGCTCCTTGAACTTGTCGAATCGCTCTCCCTCCGGAGGGCACTCGGGCGTGATGACCATGTCGGCGAGACCATCCAGCGAGTCAAACTCAATGTCGACGTTGCCTGTAACAATGACACCCCAGCTGTTCTTGCCCTCACCCCAGCTGCATGTCAACAACCCGTGGTTAGCAAAACCCTGGACTCAGATCAACTTTATGTTGGTGGGGTGCCACTCACTGTCTGTAAAGCTCAACCAGCTCATCAGTTGGGATACCTCGCTCGGATGGAACCTTAGCACTCCACGAAGCCAGTCCCTCGGCCATGGGACTCTTGAGGAATCGGTTTTTTGCGGTTCGTCCCGAGGCGTGGAAGTGGAGCGGCTGAGCAAGGGGCTCAGGGCTCACTTTTTCGGATTCGTATCTGGAGGCGCTCATGCTGATTGATGGTGTGTGTGAAGATGCTGGTAGTATTGATTAAGTACGGTAATGTAAGTGATCAAGGCGGCGATCTCTAAATGCTGTAAAAAAAAAAAGTTGTTGTGATGCTGTCTGTTCCCTTTTTTCCCTTTCCCGCCTTCAAGTTCCCTTCTTTATACACTCATTTATTTCCTCTCTCCTGAATTCTTGGCCGTGGAACTGGACCCCGTAGCTTCATCAGCAACTCCAACATGCTCCACGGCCAAACTCCGCACCGGAAAGCAGGCCCGCGCAGCGGCATAGCTCCCGCAGCAAAGGTCCATGGCTTTCCGAGATGGTGCAAGTGCCGGCGCTAGAGTGGTGCAATATCCACCTTGCCACATTGGGAAACCCACCGTGGAACTCCACGGCGCTCAGCACAATTAGTAATGTGGGATGTTGGTGCGCTTACTCAATTGTCCGCCGCGGACGCCGAAACGGACAAAAAAGCACACTGAATACCATGGACATGGGCCCATGAGGCTCCCCATCTCCCCACAATTCACTGCATCTTGGTCCGCATTTCGTCCGTTGCGGTCCTGCTTCGATACTGACAACCCCAGACCAGCAGCCCGTCGTGGTAATCAACCCCCCCCCTATTCAACCGACAATCTCAGCCTCTCTCCAGCATTTCTGTAGCCTCCCGCCTGTCCTGTCGTCGTCCATTGATCGGCCGAAGCACCCACTGCTAGCACCCCCTTCCCTTTCCCCCCCTCCCACACGGTATAAGTGCTTAGCGAGCACAACAGCTATGAGCGAACCCGCTTCCAAACGACGCAAGGTGCGCAAGGGCACTCGAAGCTGCTGGGAATGTGAGCAATTTTCTTCTCCCATCTTGTCTCTCCGGTTGATTGAAGCCCAAGCTGACTGAATTGACCCCCGTGGATGAAAAGGCCGCCGTCGCAAAATCAAGTGCGAGTTCACCAACGATTATGACGCTGTTTGCATTGGATGCAGCCAGCGCCAGGCGCAATGCGTATCGCAGGAGTACGCCCCGGAACCCGCTTCGGCGCCAGACCGGCGCCTCTCCAAGCGTCTGGGGCGGCTGGAGGAGCTGATGGAGCAGCTGGTCAACAAGACGGGGCCCGATGACTTGTCCCCGGTGCAAAAGATTCCCACCCCGGACGAATCGCCCGCCACCCTCACTTACACGGGAGAAGAGCCCGCAGATATCTTCGAGACGTCTGCCGCCGGCAACGCTCGGCAGATCACATCGTCCCTAACCACTGGCAAGACGCCCCTGAGCGAAGTCAGCCTGCCTACTCCGCCGTCTCTGCCCGTTCGGGGGTCTGCTCGCGCAGCCAAGAAGGCTGCTGTATCCAAGCAGCTCTACGACTTGTTCCCATCCCAGGAAACCCGCTACGCCCTCTCCCAGCAGAGCCCCGGAGCAAAGTACGTGACAACGGCCTTCTACTCGCGCAAGGACCAGCTGGACGGAAAACCAGAACCCATCTCGTCCCTCGCCCAGCTGCCAGATGTCTCCAGCCACCCAGCCATCCTGGCCAAGCGGCTCCTCCAGCTGGCTATATGCCTGCAGCAGATGCCCCCATTCTTTGACGGCAGCACGCTGGGGCTCAGGGCGTCTCCGGCCGAGACCATGGAAGAGTGGGTGTCGACGCTGGGCTCGCTCGTCACCTCCGACGACGACTTGGTGGGCTGTCTAGAGGGGCTGGAGTGCCTCATCCTGCAGAGCTTCTACCAGAGCGACGCGGGTCATCTGCGCAAGGCGTGGATGACGTCGCGCCGGGCCCTCAACCTCGCCCAGATCATGGGCATTGAGCGCAAGACGGCCAAGCCCATCCGGTCGTGCGATCCCAACTTCGACCCCAAGCGGCACCCCTCGCCCGCGGTGCTGTGGTATCGCATCAACTGCAGCGATCGCTACCTGTCGCTGATCCTGGGCGTCCCCATTGGCTCGCGCAACAATGCCTTCCTCACCGACGAGGTGGAAAACGAGCCACCCACCGACAGGCTCGGCAAGATGTACTCGGTGATCTCGGGCCAGATCTCGGATCGCAACGAGCTGACGGGCAGCGAAGCCTACGTCATGACCCAGTCCATCGACCTTGAGCTGGAAAAGGCCACGCGCCTAATGGACAGCATGTGGTGGAAGCTGCCCGAGGTGGCCGCGTCCGCGTGCTGCACCTCATCTGAGCACTGCAGCTACGATCTCTCCGTCGTCCAGATCCACGTTCGCCATTTCTCTCTCCTCATCCTGCTGCACCTGCCCTACCTTCTCAAGGACCGCGAGCAGCGCCGCTACGAATACAACCGCGCCACTTGCATGCAGGCCAGCCGGGACGTCATGGCCCGCTTCCTCGAGTATCGCAACGCCTTCACCACCTCCGTCTCCGGCCGCCACGTCGACTACTCAGCTCTCGTTGCGAGCATGACCCTGCTGCTGGGGTACCTGGGCAAGCCTTGGCCGGGCTACGAGACCCAGCGCCACCACGATCGGGAGCTGGCCGAGAAGACGCTGCACAAGATGCACGAGATGGGGTCGCTCAACAACGACAGGCTGTGCCTCGAATCGGCCGAGACCATTCGCCAGCTGCTCCCCATCCTGCAAAGACCAGCCTCTGGGGAGAGCGAGCAGGAAAAGACACTTCATTTCAATGTTCCCTTTCTCGGAACCGTCAACATCAATCCCAGCCCATCGCTCGCCAATTGTCCGCCCACCTCTCACCTAGCCTCAGCGAGCTCGTCCAATGCCACCGGTCTTGTGCCCGAGGTTTCCGCATTCCTACCAACCCCGGAAAACTGCCCCTACATTTCCATGGACAGTTTGGACCCTGAGTGCGTCAGCAATTCAGACCACTGCTACACGACCGATTGGCCTTGCTTCACTGCGGATCTAGAAGACTGGGCGCTACAGGGGGTTGACACAACGTATTGGTCCATGGTCAACAGTAACATAACATGAGAGATTCCAAAAGTAGCCCGGAAAGGGAAGAGTAAAGGAAAAAGGAAGAGCGTTGTGAACTGATTAATTGTAATGTTATACCCAAGATTCTATATGGCCTCCAAAATGACATAATATATATATGCGCACACAAGCGCTGGGGCTCTCTCATAAGACGTGCAGATGACAAAGGGGGCCGTGTTTGGCCAGGGGTATCTCCTGTATCCAGTTGTTCCGGTAATCCCAATCCAAGCAAACAAACTCCAAAATAAACCGTGATTCCGTTCAAAATACAAACGCCAATAGCCCATCAGTGATTACAGTAGTTGGTACAAAGGAAAAGAAAATTTGGCACAGTAGATGTGGTAGCTGGCGTGGTGCCGTCATTGGCCCAGCGCCGCTGCATGTACGTCGGTTGGTTAGCTTTGTAAACCATCCTGCAGGGCAGCACTGTCAACAGCGTCGGCTGTGACCTTTGCGGGCGCGCCCTTGCGTTGTTGGGCGGCCCAGTATTTCTGGAAGCCGGGAATCGCTCCAGGCTGGTTGATTCCAGCTGCACGGAAGAACTCCATCTCGGGCTCAACAGAGGACGTCTTCGGTGCTGATTTGGGGGCAGACGAGGTGGCATTTCCCCACGGCCGCCAGCCAGCCCACTTGCCTAGGCTGCCGACCTTGAGGCTGTTGGCGCTGCCCTCGGATGGGTTGGGGGAAGCGGCTCGGTTGATTGGGTTTGAGATGACCCTTGCACCTGTTCGTGGCTGAGGCATGTTGCTGTACGTGTTCCTAAGAGCCATGGCACTCTGGCTTGCTGCGCCCCGCGAGAGCGTGGGCTGTGCTGTGATGTCCGTAACAATAGCCTCAGCACCGCCTAGACGCCGCAACGTCAATTGACTGGGTCGAGCTTTGAGAGTGTGGATGTCGAGGCCGCCGGAGAGAGACATGATGGACTCGTGAGACACCACACGGTGAATGCGAGGCCCGGGGAAATAGTCGTCCTTGGAGGTGTCAGAGCCCTCAATGGTCGAATTTTCGTCTACCGAGGGCACGGCAGCAGTCAAGTCAGGTGTCTGCATGCGAGAAATGTGGTCCTCAGCCTCCTCGGCCTCTTCGTCCACCTCGTGAATGGTGCCGTGATCAATTGAAAGGTTGTGGCTGTGCTGCGTTGGTGGGGGAGTGCCGGGATCAAGCTGCAGCGAGGGTGCCTGGAAGCTGAGTGCTGAGATCTCCGATGGGCCCTTGCGGTGTGATGCCCTCCATGTAGGTGACATAGGATCGAGGCTTGTAATGGGCGATGTAGGAACATCGCTTTCAGTCATGTTGGGGTCAAACATGGAGCTTCGCTGGTTGGACCGCGGTGAGCTGGGAACTGATGAAGCAAACTCAGAGTAGCCATCCATGGACCAGCGTTGTCGAGGTACCGACATGGAAGAGCTCATACCCATATCCTTGGTGGAGAGAGAAAGCGAAGGCGGAGCAGTTGGTGACGAAAAGCGCCACTGACCCGAGGTGCTGGGCGTCGAGGTTCCCGAAGTGCTGGGAGAGTACGGGCCAGAAGTCAGCACAGGGCGCTTCCGTCTCAGCCTGCGGTTGTCGGGCTTTGGTGTGGCCTTGGGAGTGACGTGGTAGTGGTGATGGATGTGAAGCTCCTGAGACACTCGAGGCGTGGCTACGGGGGTCTTGATGGGGCTCTTGATAGGACTCTGAGGGGGTCCAAACTGTTCCAGCTCGGCGCAGAGACTAGAATGGTGGTCCTCAGATCCATCCATTGGCTGGTGCATGAGCAACTGCTCCCTCAGAGATTGGATCTCGTCGTTGGAGTTGAGCAGCAACTCGCGCAGCTCGGCCATACCAAGTTGCAGGTTGGCATTGTCCTGCAGCAAGTCACGCACAAAGTGACTGACGACGGGGTTCGACTGCTTGGACTCCTGCAGCGTCTTGGAAGCAGCAGCCCCCTTGAGGCGGCCGGCGGCAGACTCGAGCTGCTTTTCAACCTCGCGCTGGCGCTCCATTCTCTGGATGACCTCGGCATGCCGCACACGCTCCTGACGGGCTTCCTCCTCCATCTTCTCAAGCTGGTCCTGCATGTCAAGGATCCCGCGCTGGGCCTCCCTGAAGCGCTGAGTGTGTGTTCGGACATCTTCCTTGGACAGGCGCAAATCGTGGTACAGTTGCTCCTGCTCCTGCTCCAGCAAGGCCAAGTGACGCTCGGCATCGGCAGCGCGGGCGGCAGCAGCCTCAAGACGGCGCACCGTCTGCTGCGATGACAAGAGGCTGGCCTCGAGGACCTTGATCTTGGTGTCGGATTCAGAAACAGTTGTGTTGAGGGCCTCGAGCTGGTCGAGCAGAGCCCTGTTCTCCTCAATTGTGACTGCATTCTCGGCCTCGAGCTCCTGCTTATCCATCTCGAGGCGCTCAATGCGGGTGGCAAGGTCAAGGCGATCCCGTTCAGCATCGGCCATGTAGGCCTCGTGTCGAGCTAGGAGGGCCTGGAAAAACCAAACAAAAAACAAAGAATTAGCTCAGTGTCCAGAAGCATAGCTGAGGTCGTGTGATTGCTTGACTAAACGGGAAGAAAAAAAAACTGTGGGAGCATGACTGGCATGCGGGTTGCGGGAGGAATGGTGGCGGGCGGGAAGGGATGAGGGTGCGTACCTGGCCCAACTGGGCGGCCGTGTGGACATCCTTTTCGACAGAGGCCAGAATGGTCGAATTCTTGCGGAGGAGAGCACAGTCAACGGAGCCGCAGCAGCATTGCAGGTCGTCGTGCGGGGGGTTGTGGTGATCCATGGCTATAATGGCCGAGAGGCACGAGAGGTCGTCGTCGTAGTTGTCGTTGTTGTCGAAGTCGCCGTGGGTGTCGCAGTCAGCGTCGCGGACTCGGTCGCTGTTGTCGTCGTGCTCGTCCTGGTGGTGGTGTTGGTGGGCAGGGTCGCCGGGATTAATGTTTCTGCTGCTGGTGCTGCTGCTATAGGAGCGGGGTGAGGGTCGAAGCGTCGGCGAGTAACATGATACAAGGTGGTCAAAGACAGACAGCGACGGCGAAGCAGGCAATGGCAGGTGGGCGCGAGCAGGCGATGACGAGAGAAGAGGCGGCAGCGAGGGCGCAGACGGGTGTGTTAGAGGCGAAGTTGCTGCTGTTCCGCCATGACTGGGACCGACGACGGCATCGGTGATTGCTGATGAAATCTCCAGGATGGGCGACGCGCGCGCCAGGAAGCAAGTCGGCCTTGGTGTTTACGCACCAGGCCGACCCGTTTCGCTGTAGGCGGGAAAGAGCAGAGAGGCTGTGGCTGATGCACTGTGTGGCGCGGCAAATTGGCTCTGCGAGCGCGCACGTCGGCGGGCGGGGTCTGAGTTTTGGCGAGAGCGGCGATCGAAGCGTAATGAGTGTGAACTCTGAGGGGCGGGCGGTGTCTAATTTATTAGCAGTCTCACCAGGAAACGAATGCGAGCAAGACGACGCAAGACGACCGGGGGGGAATGCAGAAAAGAGTTGCGAAGGGATGGGATCCAATGTAAATAAGGGCGAGAAGGTGAGAAGAAAAAAAAATTACATGCAGGGTCAAGACGCTGGCTGCATGTGAGAGATGATGGCAACGAGATGAAGAAAAACAAGCCAACAAAAACAACGCAGGGAATCCATACTCTCTATACGTCCCCTGGGTCACATTTTTCTTTTTCTTTTTTTTTTTTTCACTGAACCCACGACCTGTTCACGCACATTCTCACTAAGCGCCATAGCACTACTGTAGGTCCTGGCTCCACGTCATGTGCAGGAGTCCAGTCTTGAGCCGGCTTGTGGTTGATGGCGCATCCAGGCTGCATCGTGGCGCCAGTACGCACGGCCAGGTCGTGGCCTAGCGGTCGCTGGAGGTGACATTCCACTGCCCTCCCTCACCAGTCGCTGCCTCTCTTGGCGCCTAGCTCCCCTGAAGGTGCCCCTCGGAGCAACCCCCCCCATGCTCCATGCCCTTGTGCGCTGTCACTGGGGTGGTGCCCGTCCCCGCCTCGGAGGGCACTCTTCATCTGCTCGCTGCACAAAAGCCAGTGAAATGATTCGAGGGACTCGCCTTGGCTGCACCGCTCTCCATACTTGTTCTGGCAATGACGACACCGCCTTTGGGCCAGCCTTCCGCTGGTGTCCACACCCCCCGAAAATCGCCATGAATCCTCCTTATCTCGCGGAGATGAGATGATTTGGCTAACTTTGCACCTCTCCATTTTATCACGTGGGATCCCTGATGTGTTCCTCACGTTCCTTCGCCTGCTGACCAAGATGCAGCGTTTCAGCACCAGGGCCAGGGGATAGAGTTATTGGGGCGTGAACAAGGATGCTTTTTTTTCTTTCGTTCCACCAGAACCACTCACGGATGGGTGCGTGCGTCAATAAACGCTCAGTGTATACCTGGTTCATGTACAAGTTGCCTTCCTCCCGACGTTCATCCCCTTGCATCCTTCGTCCCGTCCCGATGCCCGGCGCCGGCTGCATTCTGTTTCACTCACATCCCACCATGTTGCAAAGCATCTGAGCATGCCTCAGCTTGACCAGACATTTCACAAAGCGGCACAATATTTTAGACCCCGCAAGGCGCAAGTGTAATGAAAACGAGACAGCAAGAGACACACTTTCACGTGAGTGAGCCTGTAAGAGTTTCTGCTTCATTGTTATGTGCCACTTTTCAGCGACACCCTCTGACGGCGCACGGCGCCCGCGCAGATCGCCTCAGACAGAATCTGTCCATGGAACATCCTTGTTGCCTAGGGGAAAAAATCGATCGTCTGAAAAAAAAAAACAAAGAGAGCTTCAGCCACAGTAAACAAAAACAAAAGAAATTTTGGCGCATTCTTTGTAAACATCCAAGAGTCGCTTGTTTTAGATCCAGAGACGACTCAGTCATGACTTTGCGACAACAAGCAACGTAATGTGAGCAGGGTCGAGCCAAGTCAAACGGCGTCTCTCCTAGCATGTGCCATGATACCCACCTGAAATGCCCAGCGCCCTCATCCAACAAAACCATGTTGGCGGCTAACGAATGCCATCCTGTGCACAGAGTTCGTCGAACCTGCTAAAAATCCGCCGGCCCATCTCGTGCCTGGCCTAACACTGGCGGTCAAATCTTGCACAAGCCCAACTAAAATAAAATTGATCGGGATGCGACCCGAGCTAAACCAGGAAAGCTCCGCGGCGAATTGGCCCAACTCCACTTGTGCATGCATCGGCCATTTGGGTGTCATGGCTTCTTCGTGGACTGTGCGAGAAAAAAAAAACCCCGTCTACAAGTGGTACCCATGACCTAGCGAACGTATCATGATTTATCACATGATTGCGCTTCGTTGGTGTTCGCAGAAAGAGTAGGAAAAAGCGCTAGAGCGAGAGAAAAAAAAACATCAAGAGAACAACACAACAAAGACACGCATTGCAGCAGCATTGCATGCGTGCTCTGTCATGCATCTGGATCATTTAACGCTGCTGCCGCGTCTAGCTCTGCAGACGAGTTCCGCTCCCTGTTCACTCGCATTCCAGCCAGGCAGGCCCAGCGGTAAGATTGCCATTGGCTCTCTCTTGCACGTGATTGTGGAATTATGCCTTGCATCGTTGTCGCTGATGCCCCATCAGCAACTTGTCCCTCGTTCACAGGTTCAGAGGATTAGTTTACTGGATCGATCATCTTGTGTGCAGTATCACGCTGTATGATGCATGATGTGCCTGTTGATTCCCCAGATGTTGTTTGCAGTGTCTTGGCGCTTGGCGTATTGGCACGCACAGCCACGAATGTCTATAGGGTAAGTCGGCGCCCGGAATCGCTGCAAACCTTGGAGAGTCAGTTCCTCGCCTTTCCTCAGTGGAAGATTTTCCGAGAAAGTAAATCTCTTGCTCCACAAGCTTGGCAACCCCCGCACCTTTCTCGTATAGTCTTCGCATTCCCTTTTATCGACGTCACTGCTGATTCTCTATTGGCGAAAACTCTCTTGGCTTTAAGGTTGTCCTCGACCAGGGTCTTAAAATTAAGGAGAGATAGCCACCTTGGCCATGAACTGCGCGTCATTCCGCCAGTGTAATCGAGCAGATGAGCTCGATTAAGGTACGGGACCTACATTTAGGCTTGATCCAAGGCGTTGGATCGTCGGTTTCATCTCGCTCGCCCAAGATACAATTGTGAGCACGGTCAACATGATCACGGAAATTAAGCTTCTGGCTTGGCTCTATTGTAATAACTGCTATTTCTTGACGCCTTCCGTTTAAGGACCCGACACTACCGGCCATCTCTGGTGCTTCGACTTTCCTTTTGAAGAAACTAAACCGTACTCATGTGCCATTGGGAAACGAATAAGCCGAAGCACCAAGACTCATGAACGTTTGGTTAAAATTATTTTCATAGCTTAGAATGTGTCAGAGAGTTGGGACCAACTGTAGATGCTGCACGAGTTCATCCCTAGTACCCTTCGGCGAAGCCGTCGTATCCGAGAATCCCATCTCGGCCATCGGGCCCTTATCTAGCCTTCGAGAATCCTATTTGACAGGTCATGACCATCCCGTCGCGCTCCCCACTCCTATACTCTGTCGGAAGCCCCTGATCCAAGAAGCCTAGTTCTCTTTGGTTTCCAAATTTGCTACAATGTTAGCTCTCACTACCCTCGTGAAAAAAGATGTCGAAAGTGATGTACCGTTCCCAAACTTCCACCGACCTTGGGCTTCTTATGCTCTGGATAATCCATAAACTGGTCCAATAGTGCCAACTGATTTCTCAATCCTCTGTCATAAATCCCCAAGGGTTTCGGCCCAATTCTCTCGTCGTCGGCCCATTGGATACCCTGTACAACTCCTGGCTGGCCGTTTTGGGTTCGAAACTCGGATCCTCGGAAGCCTGCTGATCGGACCTCCAACTTGACCTCATTTCTGTTGTCATTTTCTGACTGAGTTTGGACCCAAATATTTGTTCTTGACTCGCTACACCATACAGTAATGGTGGCCAGGGATCCTTCTCTCAGTGCATGGCTGTTGGGAAGCTCTGCTTCTCGGGCGTGATTTGTGTATCTGAAAACGCCGACGACTGGCTCAGGCGAGGGATTCCGATCGATGGTGTACCGAGGGTGGGAATTGGATTTGAAAACGGGCTTGAAAATAGCCTCGACAGAATTTTTGGAATGCGAGCAGCCCATTATGAAAGATTGGGAAAGCGTTGGATTAGATGGACAAGTAAGTGGCTTGTAAGGGTGCTTTTCTTTTCTTTTTGGGGAACCGATAAAGAATGTTCCAAGTGGATATTGTGATTTAGGAGAGTATTATGATGATATAGCAAACAGAGCCTTGAAGCTTCCGCTGTGATGGACAGTTGTGAAATCCAATTCATATACGTTGTTGTGGTCGTGAGTCACTGCAGCAGATACCTCAGACGTAGGCTTGTACCTCAAAAAAAGCGACCGGGAGAGCTGCAAAGATCTGTTTTCCAACATCTTCTATGATTTTTACTGGCTACTGAATGGAATTTCTTTTTCAAGTTGCACAACATCAGATGCATGAATTGGAACCTGAATGCAAAAGAGGTATTGAAGGGGAGAGACCAACCGTTTCCTGAAACAAAAAAACGAAGTCATTGTTCCATAACTTGGTCTGGAGTTCAACGAAAGCCTTCATTTCCCCTGATTTATTTCTTGGTGGTTTAATTACTATCATATCTGTGAGATCAATGGCCATTGCAAACGTGAAGCTGCAATCCGCCGCTCATGAGTACTGCAATGTTGGACCACATCGCTCGCCAGTGTCCCACTAGATGAATGAGGTCAAGATGAAAACTATTATTCTCTCATATATTTACAACCTACCCAGGGAATAAGAGTATAATAAATTATGCATCGTTTGTTACCCAGCATTTTTGGAAAAGTTTTACCTGGTCTCGGGTAACTTTGATGCAATAGTGCCAGACAATCCATACACACTCTTGCCATGGTGTTTGGATGACTTTGAAAGTACAAACCCGATATGAATGAGAATAAATCTCGTATCTTCAATAAAAATAACCTAATATGGCGTTTTGGTCTACGAGACAAGTATTTCTATTGGCGTGTTACATGGGTCGGTTTGCGGTCTAGCTTGGTGAGTTGGAACATTTTGGGGCTACTTTTTAACCAAAAGAGACAAGAGAAACGGATACAAGAAAAAACACGCCTAAATAGAAAAAATAACGTAAGTAGAATCCATTGTGGCCCAAGTATGTTAAGGAGCCCTTGACAAAGATGTGAACAATGCTTTGCAAGAACATCAACCATGCGAGCGTGTGGATAAGCGCCTTTGTAAGGACCATGCAAAACCTTAAAGAACAAAGGACCTGCGGCCAAGAAAATTCATCGATGGGTTTGGGAAGGAGAGAAAGGCGCAAGTGATTAGCTGGACGGATGGGTCGATCGCCCTGCAGGTTGGGGAATGCGGGTGATGGCAGGGCTGGTTTCCCGAGGCATGGGATTTTTATGGGACAAGGATGAGGAGGCGGCGGTACGGCGAGATTAGGTTTTATGCACGTGTTTTTCCAAGTCGGTTGAATTTAGAAGATTGATGTACGGTACTTTGTGTGTTGAAAGGATTTCTTGGCTGTTGGGTTGGTTGGTGAGGTAAGCTGTCCGAACATCGAGATTGGGCCTGCCATCTCCAATCCAACTCTGACCGCATCCTGCTCCTCGGGTTCACATGTGAATTAAAATGTTGAGGCACTCTTTTTTGTCTGCACGTGCAAAGGGACGTCAGTCAGTATTGATGAGCATGCGGATTTTGCATGAGCCATTCTCGGCTCTGGACAGTACGTTGCACATTGACGATAAGGTCATGATGATCATGAAATATGGTAAACAGAGCTGCAGAGTTACATCTTTTGGCTCTGGTACTCACCTCAATCTACAATTTTGCTTCGTCCCCGCATGTTTCGCTTTTTTTTTTTCCCTGACGACTATTGTGGGGCGATATTTTCTTTCCTGATCTGCCTTGGCGAGATTGCACCGTGTTCTAGAGGACCGTGGCTCTACTGATTGACAGATGCCTCAGGAAAATGGCCCAACAGTAAGTATCGCAACAATTAAAATTGTAGTTTCGAAATGATACAACTAATATTTTTTTTGTTCTCTTCAGAGATTTTTTTTTTCTGCTTCAGTGGGCAGCGAATGCCCAGCCTGTCCCCGGTTGACCCGGCGTGTGTGGGGGGCCAATGGGCTGGGAGTGATCTGCCTTTTATCAGACCACCGAACGAGGGAATGGGCCAAGGCATCGTTCGATCTGAGGGCCAAAGAGTTCGCACAAGCCTTTTCGCCGTCGGGTTGGGGATGGAAAGCTGGTCGATCCTAGGGGTCCCTTTGCTTTGTTGGGCTGAGGGATGGACATGAGAATACAATTTTCGAGATGATGATCTCGGTGGTCAATTGAACACTCGACCCAAGATGAGCTTGGCTGCGTGTGCCGTCGGGTTCGATAGATTAAGCCAACTGCAACGCAAATTGCCGTCTGCCGCTCAGTGGCTCAACCCTGGCTGGCTGGGTGTTGTTCTCCGAGTACAACCTACCTTGATCTCAGTTGCAACGGTGCAGCTTTGGCATCTGCGTCGTCGGGTCCCCACAGTTGCGCCAAGCCAGGGGCCCGTGGCGGCGTCAGGCACCACCGCTGGCAATGTTGGGGGGAAGCGTTGAGGTCCGGGCTCGAGGATGCGGCGGGTTCCCGCGCCGGCACGTTAGCTGTTTCTCCACAGGCCTCGACTGCTGCGCCGCGAGGTCGAACGCTAAAATGCCCGTCGTCGGATCTCGGCATCCCTGTTTCCCCCGTCCGTGGCTCCTGTGGTGGCGTGTTCGGAGACTCGGCGGGCTGCGGTTACCATGTTATTGGAATCGGCATGGCTGTAAGTGGCCAACAATTTGTCGGGTTGGGGAGACTGGGATGCGGCTGCACACAGCGATTCACGAACAGAGACATATCAATGCTGTAACCTTCTCATTGATGCGCTTGCTGCTGTCTGTTTTAAATAAATCCCCTTGGCCGGCTTTTTCCTCGGGTTCAATCCTCACATCTCCCTCCCATCCTCCAAGAACACCACCTCCTCTTGGCAAGGGTAGCACACCCACTATGTCGTCACAACCCCAAGCCCCCGAGGCTGCCGCTGCCTTTCCCGATGGCACGAAAGACTATGTCCCTCTGCGAGGAGACACCGGCGCCAAGGTATCCAAGCACAAGTCCAAGGTTCACATCTCTGACCTGCCCGTGACTTGGACCAATTGGCCTCAGCACCTCAACTGGTTGAACTGCACCTTGGTCGTCTTCATTCCTTTGGCCGGATTCATTGCCGCCTACTGGGTGCCCCTTCAAATGTATACAGCCATCTGGGCCTTCCTTTACTACTTCAACACTGGATTGTCTATTACTGCTGGTAAGTTTTGAGCCATTCCCAATTGTTCGATTCTTGGACTAACTCCGGCCTGTCTAGGATATCACCGTCTTTGGTCTCACTCCTCGTTCAAGGGAAGCAATCTCCTCAAGATCTACCTTGCCGCTTTTGGCGCCGGGGCTGTCGAAGGATCTATCCGATGGTGGTCCTACGGACACCGCGTCCACCACCGCTACACCGATACCGACAAGGACCCCTACTCTGTCCGCAAGGGCCTCTGGTACTCCCATCTGGGATGGATTATCTTCAAGCAGAACCCCAAGCGCCAGGGTCGCACTGACATCACAGACCTGAACGAGGACCCCATCGTTGTCTGGCAACACAAGAACTACATTAAGTGTGCCGTGTTCATGGCGTTCATCGCACCCTCTGTTGTTGCTGGCTTGGGCTGGGGCGATTGGTGGGGTGGACTTGTTTACGCTGGCATCCTTCGTGTCTGCTTTGTCCAGCAGGCCACCTTCTGCATTAACTCTCTTGCCCACTGGATCGGCGAGCAGCCCTTTGACGACCGAAACTCTCCTCGCGACCACGTCATCACCGCCTTTGCCACCCTCGGCGAGGGTTACCACAACTTCCACCACGAGTTCCCCTCCGACTACCGCAATGCCATTGAGTGGTATCAGTACGACCCGACCAAGTGGAGCATCTGGATCTGGAAGCAGCTCGGCCTTGCCTACGACCTCAAGCAGTTCCGCGCCAATGAAATCGAGATGGGCCGTGTTCAGCAGCTGCAGAAGAAGCTTGACCAGAAGCGCGCGACGCTTGACTGGGGTATTCCGCTGGAGCAGCTCCCCGTGATTGACTGGGATAGCTTTGTCGCCGAATCCAAGAACGGAAAGGCCCTCGTTGCCATCGCCGGTGTCATCCACGACGTGACAGACTTTATCAAGGACCACCCAGGCGGCAAGGCCCTGATTAGCTCTGCGATTGGCAAGGATGCGACGGCTATTTTCAACGGTGGCGTCTACAACCACTCTAACGCTGCCCACAACCTCCTGTCGACGATGCGCATTGGCGTTTTGCGCGGTGGCTGCGAGGTCGAGGTGTGGAAGCGTGCCCAATTTGAAAACAAGGCCGGAAACTATGTGAACGATTCCGAGGGCCACCGCATCATCCGCGCAGGAAACCAGGTGACCAAGGTCTTCCAGCCTACGCAGAGTGCCAATGCCGCATGAAGAAAACTGAAACGAATTTATGATGATCAATTGTGCGGGTGAGGTGAATTATTCACCCTTGGGCTGTTCCTTCATCTTTTTCTTGGACTGGACGGATGGGTTATGTCATTGGAGTTAAATACATTTAAATAATGGATGAAATTGTGAAATAAGAAAAAGAACCATCGATTTTGCTGTGCACCTTCAGTTTCAAATGTCATGAGTGCAGATAGTTCGTGGGAGTTATTTTTCAGACAATCGGTTCCTGGTTTGGCAGTAGCGCACCACTGTGCACTACTTCCGTTGTACTCGGGGTCACACCGCCCCAGAACGGACCCAGAAATATTAGTTGACCATTACTTAAATAGCCACTGAAAATAAAGATCTATGCAGCTGGCTAATGTCTTTGAAGTGTTCTGCAGCGTTGGGGTGCTATATAATGCTCTTCTATGTGTATGGTCCAGACAGAGAACTGGGATGCTGCTCACCATTTGATGGTAGAGAAAGCCAAAAATGCTGGTCCGAGAGATTATGGCGTGAAGATGTTACACTTGCTCCACAGATTCAATATCCTCGTCTTCCTATCCCTTTGAGTGCCATAAGCCTGCACTGAGGTACCTCACCTCAAGCACAAGGTAGAAGATCGACAGGATAAAAATGTAACATAACTTTCCATAAATAAAATGACTCTTAAAAAATGTAGCATTGTATTTTTTGAAATAGAATTGTATTTAAATCTAACTTTTAAAAAAAAACAAGCTGCAGGCTCAACAAGGAACCAGGCCACAGAGGTGGCATACAATTAGAGTTATATAATAGGGTTGGCTATTAAAATCTTGTTGCCCTGACTAAAGAAACAAATATTTTAATATCCTCTTCTAAAATCTTTTTCTAAAATAAACTTTACTTTTATAAATCGGAGATAAAGTTAGCCTTTTGTTATTTAAGATGTCTCTTACTAAGACTAATTAATACCCTTTATCTGATACTTTTATTGTCAGTTACTATAACTAAATATACCTTATATAATTATACTTTATTATAATACTTTCTATTTAATAATTTATATTTAGTATATCTATAAACTTTTTTAAAAAGATATATATTAAAAATTATATATATTTAAGTTTAAATATTTTACTTATAAAATTATATTTAAATTTATATAAGATATTTAAAATATTTAATTTTATAATTAAAATTAAAAATCTTAATTTATTTTATTAATTAAAATTTATTAAATTTAAATTTTTAGAATTAAAATTTAATAATCTTAATAATAAAAATAAAATTTTTATTAAAAAATAAAAATAAATTATATAAAAGATAAAATATAAGATAATTTATATAATAAATAATCTTAAAAATCTAATAAGAGATAAATAATAATTTATTTAAAAAATTACTAAATTAAAATATAATAAGTAGATAGTAGTAATTAGGAGGAGGATTAATAAGATCACTAAAATCAACAAATAAGAAAAGGCTTAGAGTTAAGGGCTTGATAGGGGCACATTTAGGAGGCATCTTAAAAAGTAGTGAGCTAGCTTAAATAACCAATAAAATGGGTATTCATTACAACTATGTTTTTTATATTACAATTAGTGGGTGATATAATTTGAGAGGATAGAATTGTATATCTTTGAATTGGAGGGTTGTGGTTGGCAATGTACTTTGCTTGGTACCTGAGTGCAGGCTTACGGCACTCAAAGGGATAGAGGCGCTTGGGACTGCTGACCAATGGACTTTGTGCGACTAATGGCCGATACCACCTTGTATCAAATACTAAATCAAGCCCATCCTCACAAAGATTGCGAGTTATCCATTTTTGGGTCGAGCTATTCTATATTTTTGGAGTTTGAATTTGAAATTAATTTTATCCGTAATGCCGCCTGGATATTGTGGTCATCTGTTGCTTTTGCGTCGACGGGGCCTGGTGCCATTCACTCCCTAATTATCCTGTTCTCACCCTGCTCACCCGCCCATGGGATAATCTCTCCCCACGCGCCTTTCATCTAAAATTGTTTCTGGTTGGAAATCAAGTTTTCTTTGTTGGAATTTTCTCACATGCAACTTCACTTGTTGCATAATGAATGTCGAGCGAGAAATTGGTCACTTCTTTGGGTAGCACTCGATCGAAAGATAGGAGAGTTAGCTCCGAATCTGGACGGGGAGGCCCGTTTATTAGCGGCATCAATGCACCGAGATTTTGGTATCCGAAGCAAAGCGGGAACAGGTCCGAAGCAACACGGTAATAAACCATCCATCCATCCTCTCTGCACTAATATTAACAGGTAATGTCATTGAATAGGTATTTAAAAATTTGATACATTATTGATTGCTCAATAACGTTCGTGGCCATTAGGCATGGTAATGCAATTAACAGAAGGACCGCAGTGATTGTTACGTGGCCGCCCCATTTATCCACTGTAGGATTCGGCATTACATGCATATCAGCATTGAGGTTTCTTTTTTTAGTCTGTGCTCGTCCATGATGTCTGGTAGCAGGACAAATCCATTTTCGCACATGGAGATGAACAAGATGACAATCGCAACGAATCGGTTTCGCATTAATTGCTGGTGAGGGAAGTAAGGGCATGCGCGTCGTACCGTGAGCCCAGCAGTGGAATAGGCCCGCGAGGGATAGAATCAAGGATGTCCCACCAATTCCGCTTCTGCACGGGATGCACATCTTCCAAATTCTCTGTTTCGGGGTGAAGGATTAAAAGGCTATGGGAGAAGGATCATCACAGCCTTAGGTGTGGGTTCAATATGGTGGACACGAATGCCGTGGCTGAGGATTTAATTGGAGACCTCATAGGCATATAAAGTAGCAGCGTGGTAAGAAAAATGTCTAGAACATCAACACACTACCTCTATTCGTTGAGAAGCTTTCCTCACTTGCACGAAATACCTCCAAAATGCTTTTTCGATCGCTCCCCTTATTAATGCTACTACCTGGGTCTCTAGCCTGCTCTTTCCATATGCGTCGAGATGAGGCCAGCAATTCTTCCTACTCCTTGGGACCCGACACTCCAGCAGACCCAGCCACAACTGGATACTTCCTCAATCATGTCGCTATCAACGTGAACAATCTTACCGCAAGCCTCGACTTCTATACCAAGGTTTTTGGATTCAGGCATATCTTCACGTACAGCTTGACGAAGCACATATCCTTCACGTACATAGGCCATAGCAGTGGCGGCAAGAATGGCTCGGCCTACCAGACCACCGAAGAGCTACTTCGGAACAAGAACAACGCTCAAGGCCTTATTGAGATGATATACATCAAAAACACGAAAGGGAATGCTACCGAGTCAACAAGCAGGAAAGGCCCTATGAACCACATTGGCATGATTGTGCCCGACCTCAAAGCGTCTCAGGCTCGACTCGAAGAGTACGGCGTGGAGATTTACAAGAAGACCGGCGAGCCAATGCCTAATCAAGGCCACTTGAATGACCCGTACACATGGGGAGATGGATCTAACTTAGATCCTGGAGAGTTTGAAGCTTTCAAAGAAGCCATGAATCAGCTCAACCTGCCCACTATATTTGCGGCCGACCCTGATGGCAACTTGATAGAGATTTTGGGCTTGGATGAGTAGAATTCCTTGAGTACTAATTAAGACTGAGATCAAATCTGAGCCTAGGAGGCTTTCGGGATTTTGAGCTTTGCATTAGGGGGAGCATGGCATTTTGTATTTTATTTTTTGAGCAACATCCATAGAGTGCGATTTCATGAAGGATAGGAGCAAGATAACTTGGCAATTTGGAACTAAAATAGAATAACTAAAAGGATTTTGATTTCGAAGAATGATAAATTTCCTAGTTTGTTTTATTTTTAGCCAAACTTGCTAGACAGCCGCAAAATTTGACTAAGCAAAAGTGATTGTTGAGGTGTGAGGGATACAGTGTTGAAAAAATCACGACCCAGTAGTTAGTCCGAGCCTTCAATTTGGGAAACGAAACCTTTTTGCCTGTTTTGAAATTGCTACTGCCAGAAATTTCGATCGGGGCAATTGTGCATTTCATGCCCTGCCCCCGTGATGCCGCAAGTTGGGCACAGGAGCTCGGCTTCGCCGTGAGCAAAACTACACTGCCGCCCTTGATAGCAATTTTTGTTTCTGCAAAGCTTGTACTTTCGAGCCTTTTTAGAGCCAAAGGCCATGAAGTGGTTCTTCTCCTCATCTGTGTGGCCAAACTTGCAGTTGATCCCACTAGGGCAATACTTTCGCCATTTGCAACGCAAACGTTCCTTTTCTTGGTCCTTCTTCAAGCGACTGTTATATTGCCTCGCATATCGATTTACTTCAGTAAAATCTTTTGTAGCATCTTTTGCAGCCACGTGGTATTCATCCTCTTCTTCTTCTTCTTTATGCTTCATTTCATCAACTTTTGTTTCTACCAATGAATCAAATCTGTTGGAAGTAGGGGAAGTTGGTTCAGAGCTTTTAAAACTATTCTGAGAGTATTCAAAATACGTCATGACGCGCAGACCGTGCTTCTCTAGCTGTGACTTGACTGTTTGGAATATAGTATTTAATTCTGCTTGCTCCATTCTGTTGGGAGTGGCTGGGATGATAATCAGGTCAGAACCTGATCCATCTGCGCGCCCAGACTCTTGCTCGTATCGATAGAGAGGAATCTTGATCTTGGAAACCGCTTCGTCGATTTCCTTAGCCTTTGACAACGGATCAATGATAACAATGCTATATGGGTTTATCGAAGCTCGATCGACACGAAATGTAGATTCTCTAAAGCCGACGTCCTCGAGATGGTCGTCGAGGAAATGCACCTGGACGTTCTTCTCCTGTGTCAGGTATTCGGTTGAGAGGCAGTTCTTCCAGGCCCACACGTGAACAAGAAACCCCTTTTGCACAATTTTCAAGACGGCTGCATTCAAGTCTACGTCGCCCGAAACGAACATGAACTCGCTTGTAGTTCCGTTGAAGTAGGATTCGGCCGCTTGATCGACCGAGTCGGCAATGATGCTTGTGTCGACCTTCTTTTCGCGCCCGGTCCAAAAGCTCCGCGCAAAAGTACTGACGTTCACCTTGTGTGATTCGATGACTTGCCACACCGTGTCGACTGGAGATGGCGTCGAGCCGTACAGATTGACAGCCACATTTGTGTTTTCCTTTTCCGCTGCCCGCAAAGTCGAGTTGTTCATTAGAATGGCTTTCAGCCGACCGACATCAAATCGCCATGTTGGATCTCTCGAAACTGTCTGCTTGTGGGTTTGAGCATACGTCTTTTGACCTTGAATCCACAGATTTGAATTGTCTATGTAGATATAGAGGTTCCCGCCAAGATTGGAGGCGTACGCAGTTGGATTTCCATACATGTCTGTATTTCGATTTTTGCAAGAAGCGGCATATAATGTGAATAGGATCGGAAAATACCGAAAGGGAAATGGGGCGACTGAGGTTTATTTATTTTCCCCGCTCGGATTTGCTTATATGTGGCTGATGGCTGCCTAATGCACTTGTTTGTTATTGGTTGCCTTCGCATTAGATTGGGCGACCTATCGACTTGGCTCGCATCAGTAGACGCTCTACAGCCTGAGATTGTCCACGTGGAGCTTAAATAATCGAGATTGATTTGACTGAATCCAATCCGTGAAGGAATGCGAGATAGGGCGAATTAAAAGAAATCAAATAGCGAATAATTCTGAGACATATGTCCCAAGGCGACTGGAATCATCTAGAAAGAGAGACTGCTCGCACATGCAACCAACCGTGCCGGTGCATAAGCTACCCCGCTTGCTGACGTGGGAGTAAAATACGCCTTACATTTGGCAAGGCTGACATGGAGCAGTCGTACTGCATAATAAGTAGCAAAGTATCTCGCCACTATCGTAGAACTATGTCCATCATAGTGTGTTTGCTTAAAGTCTTGTTATCGAATAATTAGCTTTGTAAAATCATCCTGAATATTCGAGATAATTTAATGTCTGGTTTATGAGAATATTCAGATGTTTGGATATCCTCAATCATGGTAATTTGCTTTTGAGCTAATACTGTATGGCTCTTATCAGACAGAGTCAGAACAAATCATAGAACAAAGCAAGTTGGACGGGAAATGAAACATAAATCGTGCCAAATCAGGACCTCCAATGTGTTCGAAATTCCTCTTGGAAGTTTAACGATGGCACGGTTGAGTTATTATACGGCTGGGCTCGCTACATATATTTTAAATAGATTCATCAGTTCCTCTACATTCTATAGCCAGGATCTATTGATTGAATATGCTAGAAGCCTCAGGAATGGTTGGGATAATATGGAAATGAGAAATACCTCCGGGCTGGACTGAGGATTGCTGTTGGAGCAGATCTTCTGTGGAGATTTTGAAGGGATTTCACCTCCATTTCGCTATGGATATATACCCTTTTAGCGCGAAGTTTACTTTGATACTCTGTAACAAGGGCTGGATTGGCATCACAAGCACTTCTCCAAAAGCATACACTAACACAACGTGCCCACATAATTCTCCAGTGAAAGCGTCAACTACCCATGATCCAGAATCGCCATGTTGTAGCGCTATCAGAATGATTAAAAAACATCAAGATGGTGTTATCCTCGGCTCACCTGAATCTGAATTTGAACTCCATAATTTCAACGAAAGCATTGCTGGGATGCATTGCCAATGATGGGTGATTTTGGGTGAGAGTACCTTGAAAACCCCCCCTGGATGTAATGGCGACTGCGGGTGGTTGTGAGAATTTTGGTTGGTCTTGCAAGAAATGTTGATCCCTGGTATCATCGAGGGTGCTGTCTTGATTTCGCCCCACCTCTGGTGTTGGTAGTATCAAGCGGTTACCAAAAAGATTTGGTAGCCAACTCTCTGCGTTCAATTTGACGAGAGCTATATGCAATGTCGTTACACGTGTCTTATCGTCTCTAAATCAATGGGAATGTAGGGAACGGTGGGTGGGGTAGCCCCGGACCGAATTAGTGTGGTTGCAGTGGATATGCTGGCCTCAAAATCAGCACCCAATCCATCCCATGGTGAGCACTGCTGTTGGGCACTGCCGCCGAACAGTACCAGGGACTTCGGCCCTGCAGCTATCGCCATGGTGTGGGTAAATGTAGAGTGGTGGAGTGGCAAAAGGGACCATTCAACGTTGAGTTGTCACATGAATTGTGCTGACAAGGCCGGAATCATCTGCCCCGCCTCATGTACTGAATTTTCGATAACCAGTTCTCATCATTGTCCTATTGATCTCTAAAACCTTGACTTGATGACAATGACTGAAATCAACAACCTACTGTCCAAGTCTCTGCCGCTTAAACGGGTGGGAGATGGCACCTGCCATCACCTTGGACATGTTTTATGGTCGTGGCCCCTCTGCTCAGGATGCCATGTCAGTTCGGATTGCTCTAGTTGCGATTGTAAATTGCGATCGGAGAGATTCGTAAGCCTTTTCAAGTACTACAAGAGAATGATAGAAACCTATCTTGAGGAACCATCGACTCGATTCAGTAGAGTGTTGGTATCGCAAATACATCTTTATGATGCCGTGAGTTCACTGAAAAATAACCTCAAAACCACTCCAGGGCAGTTTGGACTTGCTATTAGTAGAGGAGAAAATCTTCCATCAGATGATATCAACGCCGCGATAGCATTTGTTGTCAAGATGATGGTCATGGTTGATTGCTTATCATTACACCAGTCGTCAGGAAGGCTTGAACTGGACGCACCAAGAATGCGCTGGAGGAGCGGCGTACGGTTTGGGGATTATCTATCAGAGATCTTTCCTCAAAAGAGTCACCCTTAATTGAGCTCAACGGATAACCACTCTTTTATGGAAATCAAGTCCGAACTGGCAGCAACTAAGCTCATAAAACACCTGGGCATTTCAATAAAGTGCAAACGAGTACTTTGAATTCAGGTTTGTTTACTTTCAACTCAAAAGCGGCTACAGGCTTAACTGAGTGATTATAGGAACCAGGCCATAAAGCTGGTGCACAAACACAGATACATGAAAGTATCCACTCATCAGTTCATTCATGCTAATAAAAATAACCAATAGACATCTGCTTTATGTCACCCTATTCAAAGTCCCACATGTAATGACATGCTACAAATAATGCAATTTTGGTAGTGCCAAAAGCTTGAATGTGAAGAATGTCGAGGGCAGTCAAACTTTCGATGTTAGTACATTCAAAACTACCTTATTAAGAATTATTCTACATGTTAATTGCTATCTCAAAGTGTAACAATGTTATGTATCGTTCATTATATCGTATGCCACACCGCTGGTTCGCTCAGGCCACGATGGACGTTTCTATACCCATCGCCCTCCCAGCCCGCGACGCCACATCCCTTGATTCTTCATGCCTGTATGTCTCTGTTGAGATTCTGATTTCTTCCGTCTTTAAAACCCCACCGGACTTCATGTCATGCAATTGCACCTCGCTGCCAGTGTCGTCCTCGACATCATTTCTATGCTGGGTCCCATTTCTACTTCGCCAGTACGCCTCAGAGGCTTGCGTGTGCGTCGCCCTAGACCGGGCGGTTCTGCTCCTGGGGTCGGCTGAGGTTCGTTTGTATCCCGCATTGTAGTCGCTGGAGTCGGCATTGGAGCTGATCAGGTGCGCTATCCTTCGGAGCAACGGTCTCAAAGCAGTCATGGCTACAACAATGATTGAGACGCACATTTCTGCGGCGGCCCAAAGATCTGTTCGCGTGATATTGGTAAGCATATAGCATTATGATAAGCAATCCCATCGGCAGGTTGTGGTCACTTACAGTTGAAGAATCCATTCCCTCGAGTCGCCATGTTGACAAAGCGGCCAATGCTAACGCCAATAGTGAATACACCAAGACTGAGAACAATAACAAGTCCAACCTTTTCCCGACGCCTTGGCAGCTTGAGATTTCGCACAATCGGAAAAGGGTATACGACGTCTATCAATTAGTAACGCAGAACATTTAGGTACTTTGATTTGGCATTCACGTACTCAAAACCTCGGTAGTAAAGTTGAATGCCCAGTGGATTCGCATCATGGTCATATCATTATACGCGTTGCAGGAGCCGGGCTTAGTTGACCTGTAATAATATCGTGGTTAATACATCAATCACCGAGGGGCAGTATCTTTGGGCATTTGATTCAAGGGCAAACGAAGCAGTAGGACGACCCACCAGTTTGAAGATATATTTGTCCCACACCAGAATGTCGCATCAAAAAAGGCAATAAGGCAACTCACGCTGGTCAGCGCCGTGATCAAATACAAGGCCAGTCTCATCTTTGGTTGTGTGCGTGGGACAAGCGTATAATAGAATGCGATGATGCTAAATTTGGGAAAATACATTCCCGTGTCGAAGAAGTAATTGACAGCAAACCGAACCTTGAAGAGACAGTCAGTACTCCAGCAATCAGCCACCTAGGAAGGATAGTTGGATGTGGCGGACCTTGAGTATGTCGACGCTTGGATTCTCAAACTCATGCATGGCGTTGGCTCTGTATGCCAGAGTATCGCAGATGATGAGACCCAATGCGCAAACTGTCGCCATCAGGAGCCAGAAATCTGACGAGTAAATACTACCCCTGTTCATGCATAGCCGGACGTAGAGGCGAGCAGCAACCAAGTGAAGGGCGATGGACATCATGAACCATTCGCCGGCCTAGTAATAATGCGTCAGTTCCCTACTCTCTTGAGACGCAAGAAAACCCCCCTCCCCGCAGGTTGCACATACGATGGCGCCGGTGCTGGTAATCATTTTGGCCATTGCTCTTCCCCGAGCTGGTGACGGGCTGGGAGCGAGGAGAAGGAAAAAAGAAAGGTCGGCAGGGGGAGCAACCAAATGGACATGCCCAGTTAAAGGATGTGACTTCTTTTGAACCGCGGCTTGGCTGGGGGGCTTAACATGGCACCCCTCCAATCAAATGAAATGCTTTCCACGACAAAGCGAGTCATGTCGACGGACTGGGTCTCCGAAGCTGACCAAGACAAGCCACCAGCGGGCGACTCCCCGCAAGAAGTTGATGCAGCCCGTTCGTTGGCACACAAACGATTGGAGCACCGGACAAAGGTTCCAAGTGGTTTTTGTGTCTTGCAAGTCGTGAATTTACATCGATTTGACGGACACGAATTTACGCAGTACGAAGCCTAACTTTGACAGACACAGCATGTCCGAATGCCCCTTTTCGAATTTTCTTCATCCTCATCCACTACAATTCCCTCAAGCCAAGATGGTCTTTAAAAGCTGGGGGTGGGTCGGTCCCTGCTGCTAGTCTCGATTAGTGCTCTCCACCCCCGGCTGTATCGACGTTGGCTCGGCCGCGGCGCGATCCGAGTGGTCCATGTTTGTGCTGCTGAAAGATAGTGCCCCTGAGCATATTCCATCCTAGGTGGTCAAGAAGGATGCTGATTGGGTGTCGTTCTTCGTGACGGAACCCGCGTGTACCGATCTTCCAATCTGATGATGCCTGGCCCCCTTCCGTTCCTGAGAGCAAACGAACCCTATGCCTTGTCCAAAGCTCATGCAGGCAGGCAGTCGCCCGACCCGCGTCATCCCTGAATCTCGCACTAAAATGGATAAGCCGATATACCCGCCTTGGCTATATGCAGATGAGCTGTAGATTAGGTAGCGGGCCACGTCAAGTGTAATCTCGATTGTCTTGGGAGAGGTTACCTCCAATGAGGGGTTAGGATATGATTGAATTTGAGCTAGCTGCGTTTGGATGTCTGTTTCAAGCTATCGAGACGAGATAAATTATCACTAGAGCAAACGTCCGAAGGCTTGTTTAGCTCTAGGTTCCTAGCTCTAGGTTCCGGACCGGACATTGATGAATCTCCGCGTTGAAGTTTATTTTTGTTTTGACGGCTTCCGAGCTTCATTCCCTACCGCAAGTTTATTTAAACCTTTGATCTCTTGTTTTTGGCCATTTCAGCTTTCCTACATGCATGCGAACTCATGATCCCGTGGACTGAACTTTCAAACCCAAGGTTCTTTTTTTTTCTTTTTTGCAGTCTGAGGCAGTGAGATGAAGGGCAGGCACTTTCAGACTCGGGGGCTTTTTATCCCATACACTATCCCAACACACTTTCGTTGAATACCTCTTGTTTATTGCAGGCCGCCTCTCTATTTTCCTCCATCCTTTTCCGCCCATTCTCGAAACCATGCGCCTACTTGATCATCTGCATATTTCCATGTGTCTGGCGGTTCGTAAGCACGCGAAATCGTGGCATTGCTGTAGCCCGGTATCGGAGCTTCGGGCCCTTGTGGCCGCTGCTCCGGTCTCATCTTTTCAATTTCGACATCGATCCAGCGATTTAGTCGGCTTTCCAAGAATTCCCCCCACCCCTCGTTCGCAGGTCCGCTCGCACCTTGGGTGTGGTTGTATCGTAATGCCATGGAATCAAAGGGCTCCATACCTATCGAAAAGTACTCTCTACCATCCCCCCGAGCTTCTTTCTTTCGCTCGATAGAAAATACGGCATCCTCAATGACATAGTCCGGGGTAAATTCCCCGCGAGGAGCATTCCCAAGCTCTACTACAAGTGAGCTGGAGTCGGCAACTTGGCGGTATTGCCCTTGTGGGATGATCTCGTTTGTTGGATCGGGCCAGAGCATGTCCTCCATCGACCAGCCGTATTGCTGCTGTTGCTGAAACGATTTGCGGAATTTGTCATTGACAGGCTTCAGAGGGTAGAATTTGTGACGCGCCACGGTTGGAATTGGAAAGATGGAATAAGCCTTGTTCCAAGAAATGAAATTGACGCTCATCGTTGCGCTGGCCCCGTTGACGAGTTGGACGAGAGGGGGATCACGAGTGGGCACGATATGAATGCATCGTTCGGGAGAACTTTTGCGCCTGAGCTTAATGGGCATTTCTTGCTGCTCACTGTAACCCTCCTCAAGACGCAGATACTCAGTAAAATCCTCTTCCATGAGTGGCCGGGGAATATAGATGAGCAGCGAAGGACTTCCCCAACGACCAAACTCAAAGAAATCTCGCACAAAGTGGCCGACGATAAGGCCATCGCGTTTCCCAAGTTCATAGCGGAAGCGCACCGGATCGTTGACAAAGGGCTTCAGGCGCTTGTTGATGTCAAGGAGACTTGGCGAGCAAGTCAGGTGGCCCACCAGCCACCGTAACGATCGACACGCTCCATGTAGTGTGTATATATCGGCAATTCCGAGATGGAAGAGAATAGAGTCGACGATGTTGAGGTTTGGGATCTTTGAGTCGTAAGCCAGCAGATCGATGAGCTTTGAGGGACGTTCCACAGGTGCTGTCATGATGATGAGCCGTGATCGTTGTAAATCTTTCTTCTGCTGCCGTGCTGGTTCGTGAATGAGAGCCAAGACTCGTTGCGGGGGCCCAGAGCTTGCAAAATGGGTGATTACAGGTAAACGGGTGCGTTCCAGCAATCTATCGATCACGTTTACGAATCTTTGATCGTCTGTTACGAGCACAATCTCTGCGTCATCATCCGCACGTTTCGTGTGCGGGGGATGATTACTAACCTGCGCCTCATTGGTTCCCAGATGGCTGCATCAGCCATGCATAAATGCACAGATTCTCGCCTCTGGAGGCATGATTATTTGTGATCTCGATACAGGAAACCCTTCTCTGAGAAGCAGCACTTTTGTGCCATTATGTCGGCATAATCGACAGGTATTAGCATAGAGGTAGAAAGTGAGAATAACCACACTATCAACGTTGTTTTTGTGGTAGATCGTCTCGGTAAAGGATTCTTCTACTATTTATTTGCGTCTAGGGAGAGAAGGGCTCATGAGTAGAATTAGCCGCATAATGAGAGATCGAAATCTTCTTTTGGGAGAGAAGTCCGAAATCCCCAAGGCAACTATGATTCTGAACTATAGAATTTGGGAACCATGACTGTACTACAAGCCATTGAGTGTCGTGCAAGTACACAGCATCCCTTTGAGTGGTTGCTGGTTCATTCATTTTCGATAATGGATGTTGCATCGCTCCTTCGCCTTTTTATCATCCACAATCACGTTCTATACTAATATCTTCCAATGATGTCATTCGCTACTAGCGTTCACTACTTGCCTTAGAAGGTCCCCACCAAGATTCTAGCGTCCATCTCTAGAAGGGTTTCCATCGAGACCACGAAGATCTCATGCATCACATAGCAACGGATCGTGCAACATAATTGAAAAGGTTGAGAATGGTAGAATTTGTACTCTTCTTTGTTGAAAGCCATTATTATCTGCATGGAGTTTGTTGAAAACGGCCATGGAAATTAAAGTGCTAAATCAACCGTAGTTCCCCTGGTATTTCCGCTCACCAACGCCGGCCTCCCTGTCCCTAGCCACAGTCTATACAAGTCACGTCATGCGATTCATCTACGTTGGGCGATGAGGAGCGGCGGCATCTTGACATCGCCTGATATGATGTTTGTGTCTGGGCTTGCAGTCAAGCCACGAACAACCACGTTGTCCCTCTCTGGCAGCCCGTGTATTATTTGTTGTGCGTAGATTTGCGGGCTCTCAATGTAGTGGACCGGGCGCATTGAGCCGTACTGCATGCCAGGCATGGGCCCGCCCAAGAGCATTCGGAGAGTCTCGGGCGTGTGCACCCCGGCGCCGACAACAGCTCGAGCTCCGGCCGTGTTTTCGGACACGTTCATGTGAAAGTCTGGGTTGACGTTGTCGGTGCCAAATAGCGCCCTGGCGTCTTCGTCTGATCGATTGCGCTCGATAACGAGCTGGGGGCCATTCTGCATCGAGTGTCGCTGAGCCTCGACGATGTCATTGAGGCACATGCGCAGGCGGTGGATGTCGCTTTGTGTGGTCATGCGCGTCTTTTCGTCGCGTCGCTGCATCTGCTCTTCTACCGAACGAATGTATGCCTTCATATCTCGCTCAGCCTTCTGCATGTCCCTCTTGATGTCTTCAATGGTCGCCTGTGTCTCAGACTGGGCTTGTCTGGTGGAAGTCAGCGATGAGTTCAAATGGTGGGGGACAATGGTCTGCGCTTACAAATTTGAATAATTATACATTAGTTGCAGTGGTTTCACAAGCCGAGGGAGTATCTGTGCCTTCTCGCCAAAATACTTTCCCTGGTGTTTTATTTCCGCCAGGGTTGCAATATAACCATTTCGGGCGCCTCCCTTTTCGTAAGCCGTATAAATTTCAATCATCTCGCCCGTCATCTGCGAACAGTGGATGAGGGGCCCCTGGACATTCTCGTAGGAGGGAGCATCTCTCCTCACGTCCTGGTCGAGGTTTTTGAGAATGGCCAGAAGGTTCAAAAGGGTGGATTGGATATCGGCGAGGGCAGCTGAAGGGCCTTTGATTCTCCGGACCATGTTGGAGAGGGTTGTGCAGAGGTTGTTGGTCTCGGACACGAGGCCCAGGAGGCTGCCGGGATGCGCAGTAGCGTAAGCCATTTTGGGTTGAGGCTTCTGGCCGAGGGTCATGACGATGGAGCGGGCGAGGATGGCATTTCGGCCGGCGAGAGAGACGCAGACAGTTTATTTAAAGGCGATCAGCGCTCGACACCAGGCTGGCTGTTGTTCCAGTGCGGGGCCGCAACGCTGGCGGTTGGGCCGACAGGTCTCGGGGGGCGTGGTCAGCGATGCGTGGGGAGGGCCGCGGGCTATCGCCTTGTAGATGCCGGCGAGGGAACAGCGCCGGCCTTGTTTTCCGGGGGCGTGATTGGCTGCAGGGGGGCGGCTAGCCTGCAAGGCACCAAATAAAGAGGCTCTGTTCAACCAACAGCCAACAACTTCACGCCATGGCGTTACCCCTCAGTGCCCGGCCAGGGTGTGACGTGCCAGCGGGCGCTTATGAGCGGATGCCTGAGGCCTTTGTCGGCGGCTTCGAGTGGGAAGAGTGAAAAGGCTGCACGGGACTCAATTGGGATGCCTGCGTAAAGCCTCTCTATGCCCGTCTCAGCCCGTCACGTCGATCACTATCAGGCCACGCCCCGGTGAAGCCGCCGTCCTGATGCGCCCACACCCGCATCTGCGCTGCCAGACCACCTCCCCACGCCCAACTACCATCAACATCCAGAGGAACAAGGCCGGCAGCCATTCCACACAGGTCATCAATGTAACCCCGGCCAGCCCACCACGTACGTTTAATCCCGGCCCGGCACACGCGCACTGTTGGTAACGCTCGAGTCACGACACGCGCCCTGATGGGCCTGGCCCAGTTCTATCTCCCTCGAGCTGCCAATAGACGCCCCTCTCGATGCCTGGAACCTGTTCGGGTCCCTGCAGACCCGCGAAGGGGTCCTGTTCTTGCCGGCAACTGTCGGCAAAAATGGCCGTCCTGGAGCTTGGCACGGCCGAGACAGGTCTTGAGCACGGCATCTTGGTGTCTTGAACATACATGGTTCTAGGACAGCCAGATGGATACCCTCGGGGGAGCACAAGGCTTCCATTCGCTCATGCCACCGTCCAGGAAAGCCAGTCTGTCCCCACGCTGTCTTGATTGGCACCACGAATGCAATCGCCCATCCTAATCCCCGCAGAGTTACATCTACCGTACATGTATCATGCATCTACTGTATGCCTGCCCCCGCGCTCGGAATATCCGTTGGTTCGCCAACCAGCAGAGCACTCGCACCCTCCACTGCAGTTGCACATGAGAGGGGAAAAGAAAAGGGATAAGGAAAAGAAAGAAACCTCAAGTGCAGCTGAATGGGGGACACGCGGTGAGAAAATCGCAAATCAAGCGTCCTGCAGGATTTAGCAAAGGCGCTTAGGGCGATAATGGCTCAGCCAACACAAGCCTTGGCAGCTCCAAACGCCAATCACGAATCCCAAGCTACGAATTGCCTGTTCTAGGCTACGTTCACGGCGGAACACGCATCTTGCCATCGTCCTTCCGCAACTTAGTGAGTGCCTTTATCTGCTTTTTCTTTTCTTTTTCCTTTTTTGCGACACGGGGCCTTCCAGCCCCTGCCCATTGGCCGACGACCATGGACCGGTGTGAGATAGACTTGGGCGTCGGATGGCTCATCTGCAGATGAGACATGTCGCTTTGCAGCGGGGTAGAGTTCCATCGTCTTGAATATTGGTCATGCATCTTGATACCCTTGGCTGGGGGTCATCGAGCACCTTGATCTGAGCGGTAGGCGGACCAGATCGTATCACGGCCAGGGCCGCTCGCTATCAATCGGCGACAGACTTCGCGCCGGGGGTGTATTGCTCCTCGATGTCTCAGCCGCAGCAGCCGGAGTATTTCCTTTCAGATCTGTGCCGTTCTATTGGTCTAGATAATCGTACGGTGCGCTTCGGTGGTTCAGTCCATGTCCCCGAGATATCTCGTCGCCGTGACGGTACGTGCAAACGCCTACCATGCATTACGTCACTCTCCTTTTGCCACCTTGTGTAACCAAGGCTCGATTAGAATCTCGTCTTGAATTGTCATTTCTTTTGTCGTTGCCAAGTCGGTCTTACTCTTGACTCACGCTTCGCTGGGTGTGATGACCGGCAAGCCCTGCTACAAAGCAAACCCATCACCAACAAACCAGAGGTAAGATGCCAATTCTCCGCAACATATCGACTGAATCAGGCGCAAGGACCCTGAAATTGGGATCATTTAATCCCTATTTGCAAAATTTCAAACCCTGCGTCACTTCCGAGTACGCCGCCTATCCACCAGACACCGCGCAGCCGATTAATCCCTGAAGCATGCTTGGGTTCCGACCGTCGAATATCATATGAAATATTTTGCATAGGATCCTGGGTTCCTCCAGCTTATTTTCGTATCTTGCATTAAGATGAAAAATAGAGAACATGTTTCCGAACTCTGACGTCTTTTTTTGCAAGTGAAGACTTCGTTCAATTTCGGATTCGTGGTGCCATAAGAAAATACATACTTTGACCCCTTTGCCTCCCGCAACCCTCTTTTTCTTTTAGGAGATGTTATGAGGATGGGTATTGTACCTCCTCTCGATGGCAGAAGACAGCCACTAACATGAGACCACTGTTTCGCTTCAGCTGCTCACGGCCGAGCGGATGGCGGTATTTTGTGGGTCAAAGACATGAGTGAGATGAGATAAGAACAGCCACACTCACCTAGGTTAGTGTATGTGGGAGGCTGTGGCCAGCAGCTTGATCCAAATAACATTCAACGACCCTTAGCAGGGGTCTAGGGTAGGCGAAGGAAGTAAATGACTTTCAGCGACCCCAATCAGTCTTACCTTCAGCTGCAGCTGCGACAGGTCATTTGGAGACGGGAGGCCATCTGTAATGTGATCATGAAAAAGAATAAAAGGGTGAATAATGCCTTGTTCCTCAAGAAGGGGATGGGCGTCGATTTTCGTTTAAAAAGCAATAGTAAGTGTGTAAGTTTAATGGTACTGGGCTTGTCAATAACGAACAAACTATTATCAAGCCTTGCACAACTAGATCAACATTTTAATTGTTGTTCTAATATTAGAGTACCAAAGAGTCGATGTGCTAAGATTTATCGTATAGTTATTACCTAGTGTGATGAGAGCCTGGGTAAGAAAAAGACGCCAAGAATATGACTTGAGAAATGCACAGAGTTCAAATGCTATCTTCTGGGGTCGCTCTACACACAAGCTTGCCAAAGCACGTTATCCCAAAACTGTATCGGCGGCGCCTATCGCCAAATCCAGAGTCTCGTTGTTTCCCTCCAGCAAAGAGAATTTTGCATCCAGGTTCAACGCTATGAGATTAAACTCTCTTGCATCTTCGCCCCGGAGCTGCAGTTAATTTTAAGGGGCTATTCAAGCCACCTTTCAGCTTGATGTTCTTCTCCTGACCCGTTCCCGGTGCTGTGTTAAAACAATGAGTGCGAGGAACGGCATGAGACTTTGCTTTAGTCGATTAATGTAGATCTTTTTATGAGTTTGGAATGTCACAGGAAAAACAGAAATGAGTCACAACAGGCAGACCGGTCGTGTAGTGCTAGCATCCCACGACAGATCCGAACAAAAATGGGTCAAGGATGATGTTCAGCTGGTGATCCTGCAAGGGCGCAAGAATAGCCATTTTTTTTTAAATGCTGCCAAGGACAACGGGGCCATTACCTTTAGTGATTTCGGGCATTTTCGTTGCCCCATTCCCTCGCTTGGTGCCGCGTCGCGGGTTGCGGGGGCGGACGAGACGATGAACTTGTGGATCACACAGGGAGTGTGTGGGGATGCACACATTCAGAGCAGCTCATTCATCTATCCACGAGGATGTGGACGTCGAATGGGTTCGGTTTCCTTCTGGCTCCAAAGATTTCATGGGATTAATTAAATCTAAAATCGGCATTCGTCTCGGATTTTATTTTCTGGACGAGACCCAAGGCCTCCTCTTCAGAGCTTTCAGATGTTACAAATGCAGGCATATCTCCTGTGACGGCTCCTAACATAATAGGATAGCCCTCTCGGGTCCGCCGGGCAATATCTCTGTACCAAACCACGCGATACTCGAGGTACAAATTGATATTTGTCAATTTCTGAGATTGTCCAGTGGCATAGATTGATCAGGCAGCTGTATTCCATTAATGAGCACGGGCCGCACTTTTGAGCACATTGTGGCTTATGGCTGATCACTCGGTCAATATGCACATTTGATTGATAGGTTCCTCGATACAAATTATCTAGCCCAATGTGATTGCTGGGAGAATCCTTATGCAAGTGCTCGTATTTGTTTCGCAGCAGCCGTGTCCCCACTAGCTGCGATGCACCCCAAGTGATATACAGCGAATGGAACCATGCATATAGTCAAGCTGGACCTCCTTGATTGGCCATCAGTGCCGTCTGAGCATTGTTATGCTTGCGGTATTTTATGCAAAATGCATAGACTATTGGTTGACTCCATGCAGATAAAAACGAAAAAGGAACAGAATGTCTCATCCTTCACAACAACCAATGAGGTGTTGAGTCGCAGTGATCGCCTGGGCATGCAGCACAAGCACAGACACGAAATATGTCTTTTGGACAAAATTATGAGTTCGATTCATTCGAACTATGCTTTGGTCCTTATTTTGAATAGGTACGCAACCGCCTTGTTCTGGTCCAACGTGGTTCCTGGATGGTCCCTCGTTGGTGGGCATGGGCGAGGAGAACAACTGGGCAAAAATTCACAAAGTTGTTCGGTCTTTCTGGTTGGGACCTTGCACGGCCGAAGAAAATAAAATGCAGGAATACTTACCCCGCTCGGGGTGCCTTTTCTTCTCTTCTCGCGTGCATTACCGTTGCTCCGTCTCGTGAGAGATGCTGCATCTGTCTCACCACAAGCTGAGCAATAAGGATGCGAAAACGGCTCATGTAATCATCATTAGAGTTTTCACTCAAGGATTTGTAGTACGGAAAGTTCCTAGCGCTGCTCTTCTGCCGCTCACTACCGCATGCTGTGGGGGTGAGGAGCGGCGAGGGTTTATTTGACTATCGTGAAACTTCGGAGCTTCTTGCATGTGAAGTAACATTATTTCTCTCTTTGTAGCTTATTGCATACGGTCCTAAAAAAAAAGTTAGAGCCGGTGGCTTCCAGGATGCGCAAATCAACAACCACTTATGGTTGCAAACAAAGAGCTTCGGGTAGCTGATTGTTCCAATGGTGCAGCAGCCCGCTACATCTTACGATATGGTAACAATCGTATGGCCTTTCGCGACACGCCCAGACACGGCCCAACTCGAGTCGTAGACTTGACTGGTAAGACTCGCTCCACACCGGTCTATGTGTTCCGAGACGGGGGAGTGCATGACCGCGGGCCCACTAGTTGGGACGGGTTCGATAATTGGCTTGGTCTATCCAGACTCCCTTGATGCCCCGATTGTGAGAAATTCTCCGAGAGCATTTCTAAAGATTCATCATCAGTGATTGGTCAAATCTGCAGGATGCTTGGTGTGACATGCAGCCTTTTGCCCTCACATCTCAGCAGGGCCCGGGGACATGAGTGCGGTGCTACCCAAAATCAGAACTAGGATGAATGCAGTAGCTCAGAAGATCACATTGGCAATTCGGTGAGAGATACACTTCTATTAGGTAGGCAAAATTGAGCGTAGCCTCAGAAAACTATATAAAGCCCGTGCCGCATTCTCCTTGCTCATGAATACCACAAGACTATCCTTTACGGGCATTGACTTGAAATATACCAACCAACCAGTTTATTCTATCCAATCCACCTCCCACCAACCCTTTCTTCAAAATGGACGTCAACAACAGCAAATTGTCCGGCGCAAAGTACGGTTACGACTTTGTGGTGTCGACTACTCAGACCAGTATCAATAGTGGGTTACTAACGTACCTTCACTCCGCTGACCAGACGCCGTGTACCCATCTATGCTTTCTGGTGGTATGCCATCGATGAATCCTTTCATCCTTCCGGGTCTTGAAACCCTGCTTCAAGATCAAACAAGAGTACAACTTGGCACACTCCAAGATATAGTCATGCAAATATTTGCTGCTGGCTCTTATTCTTGAATCAAATGGTTTTGGGCATGGGATATGTCGCTGACTGCGCTTATTCCAGGACCCGAACAACGGCCAGCCAGCGGCCCCGATCAATCTTGAAGAGCTTATGAAACTGACAAACGGAGTTGATCCATTTGAGATTCCATCTGGGACCCCGATGACAGATGGTAAAATGGTGGCACTTATGAATGTCGGTTTCATGGTTGCGATAAAGATGCGCCTAGGCATACCGCCTGGCGCAGACCCTACCGATCTCCCCAAGATTTTGGAATTGGGAAACAGCGCCAATAATGTGACATTCAACATGCTCTGCTCTGACTTTCAGGTTGTTTCTCTCACCCCGCCCATCCCATCCTATCACATCCCGGGAGTTTGGTATGTCTGGTCTCAATCGGATCAGAGCAAACCATTTTATGTCTCAGCAACCGTGGACCTTCTTGTAGCCGACCTGGACAACATGCTGGAAAATTCGAAATACTTTGAGAACAACCCTGAGCAGAAGGCGGCCATCCTGGCTCAGCTTGAAAACCTTTCTGATACCGCTTTCAGCCTCCAGCAACTGCTCCTTGATTTGGAAAACGCGTCCCTTCAAAACGTTCCCACCATCGAAAACGCCCCGGCGGCCGTGCAATCCATCATGACGCAGTATTTTGTCAATGGATGGTACACATCTGCAAAGTCAATGGGTGAACCAATTCTCACAGTGACTGCCGTGGTCCAAGGTCGCGATGCCTCTCAGCTTCAAATGACTTCATTCGAGCGAGAGGTCAGTCAGTACGTGGACAACTCGGGCAGCGTGATCCCAGGCAATGAAGCCGTGAGCACGCTTGACTATCTGTGCATGGTCAAAGACCACTCGTTTCCGGGCGTCAGTAGCTTCCCTTGGAACTGGGTCAAACCGAGTGATGTCGACAACTTTAGCGGAGTCATGGCCATCAATCGAAACACCTTCAGCCAGTGCTTGCTTGATGCCATGATGCCACACATAAAGGCCAGTTGTAATACCACCAACACCCATGTTCACGCAACGGATGGGATTGGTTCGTGGAGCTACGATTTTACTGTCTCATCCAATCAAACCCCACAGGTCGCCTCGGTGACAGATTCAGGGGCGCAGGTTATTTCAGTTTCATGGAAGTCCGAAAATGACCCTAACACGTCATCTTCAGACTCATACCTTGCCTCCTATTGTTACTTGAAAATCCAACCAAACTACACCTGCTCGGTGACCTTTGCAGGCACTTCTATTCAGATTGAGCAACGACTATGGGTATATATCTGGTACAAATGGGATTTGACCAGCGAGGGCATCAATGGATATGACTTCACGATGAATGATACCTATGACATGACTGTTGATCAAAATGGTGCTCTGAACCTCACAAAAAACACCGCCAAGCACACCGAGACAGACAATTCAGAGAGTCCCGATGAGAGCTCCATCGTTGATTTCTTCACCAATGTCAACAAGGTCACTGGTAGCATCAAGTCAAAGATCACACCTCTAGTATCACCTGATCTAAGCGCCATCGACTTCACCACACTGCGAGCCTTCGTCTTCCCCGGTGCTAGGGTTTTTACTTTCGCGAATCCTCGATTCTCGGATTACCAGGACTTGCTTTGCAACACCACCTATGTCAACCCAGATCAGAGCTCTTCGCTTTGACTAGCCGACCTGGCCTTGCAACGGGATGTCCCGTGGCAAGACCGTTTAGTGGCACAGGCAAGGATGGCTTATCCGGCACCGCCCGCCGACGAAGTGACAATTGAAGCATCTCCAGCTAACCTTAAATTGAATCACACTTCGGATATGATTCAAAATTATGTGCAGGGAGAGATAGTTGCTCCCACGGGAAAGTTTGAGGCCCTTCAAACTGATGATGGCCACTCTCTGCTTTTTCAGATGGACACTAGTAACGTGTTTAGTGTTATTGTAGAGCAAACCGGCACAGGAAAGACGGGGTGGGAATTAAGAGACCTCTCCTCCGGTCTACTCGCCTCCAAATTCCCCACCGACAAAGACGCAGTGTTACGCACCTTCGACGTGGGACAGAGTGCCGCTGATGGAACCATCGGAATGGCTGTTGCGGTTTCCTCAGGCGGGTCAGACCATCTCTTTTTGTGCCTACCCAATTCAAATTCCGACACATCTTGGACGAAAAATCCGAGTTGGCTGCCGGTTCCTTTCGATGCTTCAATGAACGGTGCTACCACCCCGGTTGTCGCTATTGATGGCATCATGTTTGCGGAGACAACGAGCAAGAAGCAATACATTATTGTGGACATAGATCGATCCACAAAAAACGCAGTAAAGGACATTGTCCGGTATTATATTGACCTCTCAAAGCCCTCTGGGAAATGGAGTCAGCACGATGTTCCAGTGGATATTGAGTCCGGCAACTATCAAAGTTGTGTGGGCAGAGTCCCCAATGATTATGTGGACGGAATCTACACATCGGGAACTGCTGGCGGGTCAGCACAGCTCGTTTATGTGCCCATCTTTAACGCATTCGGCGGCCCACCAATCCCCTCTCGTTTCAGTTTGCCCAATGGAGCCCAAGCATCTGCTATAGCTACTGCTCGCAACGTCGATGCCAATGCCAGTGTAAAGCTGCACGGGACGACTGACCTATACGCCATCGGAGGCTCCATACTGTATTGCTTCGCAGCAGAAGACCAGCGGGAAGGAGCTGTGGGCAAATCCTTGTTGACCGATGACCTTTTTTTGGGCACCACAAAGCTGACAGCGATGACGCACGACGGCGTGACGACCATCTGGGGCAAAAATGCCAGTGATCAGGTTTACTACGTTTCCTGCCCTAGAAGCCAACTGCGAGATCCCGGGGCCTGGAGCGCGCCTCTGCCCATCTTGACGGGGGTGGAACAGATCTCCCCGTACATCAATCGGGACGATGGAGGCAATACCATCTTTGCGAGTGGCGGCAACAAGTTGCAGAGAGTGATGCAGGCAACTGAAACCGAAGCTAAAATGTGGCGAGCAGACGAAATCAAGCTTGAGGTTCAGCCTACGGAGAAATCGCTGTCGTTTATGTCATATACAACTCATATACAGGTTGTCGACGGCCAAAACCTGCCAGCTCAAGGCGTGGATCTGCTCATCTCAGCGGCCTCTCGAGCACCTGTCTATATCAACGGCCTGTACTATGTCCTTGGAACAACGCAAATCACTGTAACTACGGATGCAACAGGCACCTTGACCATCATTGAGCCCGTGGACAAGACCATAAACAGCGCAGTTATGAAAGTATCTTGCGACAATGGAGCAACATATACAACCATCAGTCCCATGGAAAAGTCGTTCCAAACCATATCTTCCCTCAACACTGAAAAGGCTTTGCGTGCGGCCACGGTTCCCACCAACACTGTTGCGGGAGGCACCCTGGGTACCCCTACCTCAACCCCCCTAGTCTCGTCCTCCGTTTCATCCGACGACGCCACAGCTGTTGCAAACAGCATCAACCAACTCGGCACTGTGTATCAATCGGTCGGTTCAGCACAGACCAATACTACGTCCTCCACTCTCTTGCCCGCGGCTCCACCCGAGCCCCAGGCTTTGCTTCATTCCCGAGACGTGGGAGACGAGATTCTCGTTGCGCTGGGTGACATTTGGAATTGGATCTCATCAGGTGCCGAGAGCATCTTCCAATTCATCAAGGATGCTGCAAGCGAGGTCTGGTCCTTGTTGGTCACCATTGGAGGCAAGATCTACCGCGCCGTTTTGACGACCGTCGACGCCATTGTTGGTGCGGTGGGGATAGTATTCAATGCCATCAAAACGGCCATTGAGGATGTCATCCACTTCATAGAGTTCCTCTTCGAGTGGGACGATATCAAGCGGACTAAGCAAGTGCTGCACAATATAACGAAGCAATGGCTGCAGGGCCAGGTGGATTCTATCCAGACAGCCAAGTCATTGTTTAACGATCAGATAGGATATCTGGAAACCAGCATCAACCAGTGGGCAGGGATTACAGACTGGTCCACCTCCATCGGGCAGGTGGCAGCTCATCCCGCGAGCGCAAACACCTCGGATCCGACAGCAGGGCAGACGTCAGGGTCACAAATGCTGGTCAATCACTACAAGAATCACGGCTCAGACTTGACAGTCACCGGTTCCATGCCGTCCATGAATATTGTGCAACAGCTGGTCGATGATCTACTGAATGCCCTCGAACAGGAGGGCCAAGTACTCTCAGCTGTATACACCCAACTTAGAGACCTCTCCAAAAGTTTTGCTTCGCTCAGCGTTGGTCAAATACTCCAGAAGTTAGTCGCTATATTCGCAGACGGGGTGATTTCTAGCGTACAGGTTGTGGTTGACGCGATGCTCAACATTCTCACCGACCTTGCCAGTGCAGCTGTGGAGGTCTTGGATGCAAAGATTCACATTCCCATCATTTCTGATATTCTGAATGCAATCGGAATCCCGGACATCTCATTCCTTGATCTTCTTTGTTGGATCCCTGCCGTTATCTATACCGTCATCTACAAGATAGCCGAAGACAAGGCTCCATTCCCCGACAATGCTGATGTCCAAGCCCTTGTCGACGCCGGCAACTGGGATACCCTGAAAGCACTTCTCGGTGGTCAGTCACCGCCGCCGCCGCCGCCAGCTCCGTCAAACTTGAAGCAGGATGTACAACTGATGGAGATCTCTGCTCCAGCCGCTCCAGCTCCGTCGAGCATCCTTCCAATATCCACCGACACTGCCAAAGCCCTATTTGTGGCAGGACATGCCATTTCAGGCTTCACGAGCCTCATTTCCATTTTCGTAGATGGATTTGAGGCTGAGACAAGCTCCGACGGAGAAAACCCCTGGGGCAAGCCCTCAGCAATCATCTCCATCATTGGTGCAGCCTCTGGGGCCGTGGCCGACATCGCCCTCCCCAAAGATCCCGTCAAGGACTTGGGCCTCCAGATTGTCGGCGACATAACCATGGCAGTCAGGATCGTGGCAAAAATCATCTTCAGTGGGGCCCTCCAGCAACTGTTCAAGTCCAAGTCCAAGCTTAGTTTCTTGAGCGCCGAGGATGGCCGCGCGACGGGGGCTGTTGTCGACGCTTTTCTCATCATCCCAGCGGCTTGTGTTAGCATCGGGCACTTTGCCGAGCTCGGAAGCGACGGAGCGGACGTAGTTCGGTCGGCGGCTATTGTGGGTGAGGTGTCCAATATGGCGGCTTTTGTGTCACGGGTAGCGTACACCGTCGCCGTCAACGATGATGAGGAGTTTAGTAAACAGGTGGCCATCGGCTTCATGGTGGCCGGAAAGGTTGTGACGGCTGGGCTGCAGACGGCAGAGGCCGCAATTCATTGAGTGGTCGGTGGACGAAAAGAGGATTGGTACAAATTAGTTTTATTTCTGATTCGACTTTGGTCAAAATTGCAAGGGCTAGTTTATGAGTGGAAGGTTTCTTTTCAATACAAGAAAATCATTCTCACCATGATTCAATCTGCTAGTTCACTCGAAATATTCCAAGTCCCAACTAGTGTGAACGAAGACCAGAGACGGTTCAGGAATGCAAACTAGTCGTATGCCATGTAAATTTCTTGTCGCCTATCTCACCTAAGTTCCGCATTTCCACCCAAACTATTGCTCTTAATAGGATATTGAATCCCGATTTCTAAACACCGGCTACCGCATAGACCTACATCCCCAGCAAGACCATTCATTTTGCTAATTTCCTTCCATTTCGTTACTGTTCTAAAAGTATCATGTGGGCTACCTCTTATTATATTTTCAACAGTAGAGGCTTGTCTTTGTTTACATAGTCCCCATGCGAAAAGCAAAGATCAATTGGCATCGAAATGTTCTCAAATCTAGTCTCCCAAAGAAGATGATACGCCCAGAGGCAATTGTACATTAACATCCTTATAAGAGGCTCAGAAATATCAGAAAATACACGATATATTACATCGGAGAAATAAAGTTGCCTCTCCTCCATTTTACTTTTATATCCAAACAAGCCATTTACAGGCCAAGCTCCTTGGTCAGGGCGGGAATGACGGTGCCCTCGTTCCAGGTCCAGACCAAGCCACTGTTGTGACCGGAGAAGGCAGCACCAGTCCAGTAAGTGTTGCGGGTACCCTCAAGACCGAGGAACTTTCCGTAGAAGCCGTTGCCAATCTCCTCGGCCGAGACGCGCACGTTGTAAGGAGCGTGGTTGGTCAGGAAAGGGAAAGTGACCTTCTCAGCAGAGTCGGAGGGCACGGCACCAACCTGAGCGAGAGTGGCCAGCTCCCGGCGCACAATAGCCTCGCCGTCGGCCTCGGTGTAATCGGTGTTGTCAAAGGCAACGCCGAGGTTGAAGCCATACTCGGTGTTGGCAGCGTTGAAGCCGTTGCTTCCCGGGATGACGGGGGTGTTGTAGGGGGTCATGATGCCGACGTTGGTGAGGCTAGAGTTGAGGCCGGGGATCTTGGCAATGCCGGCCAGGTAGCCGACGGCGGAGAACTTGGAGAAGAGGTCGCGCTCATTGGTGGACAAGTCGTATTCGCCGATGTTATCGATGGTGGGGGGGACGGCGATGACGAGCTTGCGGGCGCGGATCGTCTTGGCGGCCTGGCCGGATTGCTTCACGACAACGGTGACGGGGTAGGTCGAGTTGCTGTTGCCCTCACGCTCAACGCTGACAATGGTCGAGCTGAGGAACACAGAGTCGCCGAGCTCAGTGGCAGCGGCCTTGTACAGGCTTCGAGTGTCGCCGGTGCCAGAGACGAGGAAGTTGCCGTTCACACTCTGCAGAAGGCCAGGGCCAAAGCTCTTGATGCCGTAGAGGGCAGGAATGGTGGAAAGGTTTCCGGGGTACCAGTTGAGCTGGGAGATGGTGGAGAGGAGAGCACTGAACTCGTACTTCTGGGCAAACTCTCCAAAGGGCATGGTGAGCTCCTCGGGGACGGGGCTGGGGACGAAGAAGCCCTGGTCCACCCAAGGGTACTTGGAAAGGACGTTGGCAACGTAGTTTGTGCCGGCGAGGGTGGCAGCCTGCACCTGGGCGGCCTGGGCGGACGAGTTCAGTGCGGGGATGGGGTAGCCCAGCGAGAAGTCGTAAGACTTTGTCGATGCACTCCCGAGGGAAGTGAGGCTCGTGGCGGCGGTGGGAACGTTGAGGCGGGCAAAGTACTTGGTGACGACGGTCGAGTTCTCGAACAGCACGACACCCATGTTGGTGGGCGCACCGGTGGTGGGATCATAGTAGGTCTCGGCGTGACCACCGATCTGGTCCTTCTTCTCGATCACGGCCACCTTGGCACCAGCATCCTTGAGCTGGATGGCAGCGTGAATACCGCCAGAGCCGCCTCCGATGATGGCAACATCCACTTCAGTCGCCTTGCCAGCAGGAATCTTGCAGTAGGTGGCAGAGCCGGACTGGAAGAGGCACGAGGCCCCAACGGCAATAGACAAGCCAGTAAATCTCATTGTGAAGGTGTATCTGATTGAAAGGAGCGGATTGTAGATACAATGAGGGTATCGCTGAGAGCTAGAGAGTCAATAGGAACGGGAACTATCTACCGAGAAAATCTTTGGAATATATACTACCAGACTATTCCTTAGTTCGTCACCACACTCAAAAGGCGTTGCAAGTTTTGCGGCATTCACATAGCTGCCGTAAACCCCGTCGGGTAAGGGATATACAGCCCCAACATGGTAATCCTTGTCGCAGTCTAGGATTCATTCAGGAACAGCGTACCTGTCAAATTAACTGGTGTGCCTGCTCAGTATAGGCGCAAGGGATAAGAAGGCTGGAGTGGGACGGTTGATGCAAAAGCTTAAGAGTCGGCTTCGAATTGCCGTGAACAAGGTTTAATGACAGGTCCATCTAATAAATTAGCTCGCTTCATCCAAGGATATCGTGAGAATTATCCTCCCCAAGCGTGCTTCCATTCCCCATCGGGAAGCTCCGTGCGTCGTCTGCAGCCCATCCCGTGTGCGTCCGATGTGTTGCCCAAGACCGCATAGCAGCTAGCGCAAGACGTTCCACAGCATGCGGCTGTGCAACATTGTGTGGCTCTGCAAGTAGATGAAGAGCAACATTAGGGTTCCTACTTGACTTGGTTTGAACGTCAATGCAGGGCAGCGCCGTCTCCCTCGAGAAAACCTTGAATGATCTGCCTTGGGCAGGATTCACGTCATGGATTCAGAGCCTTGCGGAGAAGGTGGAGCGCGGGTCCGGGATCCAGGCTGCTGGGACAGTTCGTTTGCCATGGCGGCGCAGGGCAGTAGGGCTCAAGCCAGATGACTCTTGCGGAAGCCCAAGCCCCGAGGCCAGAACGAGTCGTAGCTGGCCTTGGCTCGATCGAACACCAGGGCCAGGTTTTCGCTTGACCCGCGCAGAATTACGGCTTGACCATTCACAACACCCAGCGGCGGCCGCCTTGACGTCTGACAGCCGCTCAGGCTCCGTTTCGGAACGGCTTCCTTTGCGTCATGGCTCTGCTGTGCGCGCGGGCGTGCCCTCCCGCCCGGTGAAGAAAGGGGCCCGCAAGCCGGGGAGACTGACGAACTATGCCGTCAATTATTGTCAACACGAGCAGAAGAGTTTGGTGAGCATGCGGCCAAGCACTAGCTAGCGACCGTTGGGACTAATCCATTAGCCAACCGCGCGACTAATCGAAGCGTTGTCATCATTCTCCTTAGCCACGTCCCCGCTGACTGATTACTTTCCGGATTTGCGCTTTTACTGCCCTGTGGTTATTTTTACTTTGCTCATCGTTCATCGACCACTCTTGACCAACAAAAAAGTATTTTGAGTTGACCCAGCGGGCGCTTCTGGTGCAGCAATTTCCGGCCGACCCGGTGATGCACGCTCCACAATCTAACTCAATTCGTCAATTTTTTCCACTGCTTGGCACGGTTCTGCCAGATTTCCCACTTAATAGACGATGGTTTTTCAATTCTATACGAATTTTCCTTCTTCAGCTTTCAATTTTTTTCCTGACATTTTGTTTGTTCGGTTTAATGACCTTTGCCTGGCCCAAATAAATTGTCCTCATCTTTGAGAAATTGAGGATGTCGAATTTACTTCAAACCACGCCACCCAAATGTGATTGACCCTTGTCCTGATCAGCGAAGATCCGCGCCAGCAACCATGCGCCACAAATGATCCAGTCTCTTCGAATTCTTGTAGGCTGACGTCAACATTTTGAATCCGCATATTCCTGCTGTTTGGGTCACATGCAACATCAGCTTATTCTGTCTCTCTAAAAGAGCTCTTGGGTAAGAGGAAAATACGTAGCACAGCCACTTGGTGAATTATAGTTTTTTGGTGTGACAATTAAATGACACTATTCTGGCTATTTAAATCGGATGTGTTGTTTAGACGGCCGAAGATTTCCAGCTTGCAGTGTCTGTGAAATAGGAATTCTTTGATGTTCTAAAAACGCTACGGGACTTTTGCTATAATTGAAAAAGTCGGAAGGAATTTGTAGTACTTCTACTACAACAAGTAAATACTATTCCGAATATGGTTAAAATAGGGACAGGGCTTGGAATCAATACGCACAGGTTACTTGATTCGATACAGAGGAAAACAAACATACTATTCTCACTGGGAATGTCACGATTCATGGTTGACCCACTCCTCACAGCGCCCCAAAAACGGGACCCACAACGCCCCCAGCACGCGCGATAGCACTACAATTTTAGGCCAATAAGATCCTACGAATAATATCATTGCTGCGGGAGTTGGCCCCCAAGATTGCAGCACTGCAATTTTAGCAGCCACAAACCACATGCCACATCCTAAATAGGGAAGGGTGGTTTATGGTGTCGCTTCAGCGATAGGAATGCATCTTCACCACGAACTCGACTCAGCATTGAAATAGATGATATTGCTTTTCAGGAATTATACAAGGTCAAGGTAGGATCTTTTTCAAATTTTGATTCGTTGTTGAGCTATTACCAAAAACTCTGTCCTGGGGAAAGCAAATGTGATGTTTCAGTATCAAAATACCCGAAGGTGACTCCGAGGATGAGATCGCAGATATTTAAACGCGCCACGCCCTTCGAAGGTGGACTGCGCTCTAGCTTTATCCCCTTTAGCAACAATTCTAACTTAATCATGTTAATTAAACCGTTTCTCCTCCCCTTCTTCTGGAACCACTGCTGTTGACTCGCAGCTTCGCTAGCCCAATCGGACTACCCTATACCTCATATCCGTCAATCTGTGGCCATCCCCACAATCTCTAAACCACCTCACAGATACTTATGAGGATCACATTGGATGCTCGAGTCTAAAGCATATCCGAGTAGCACTTTGGCCTACGACACCTTTGTGACTGACAGAGCATCCGCCACTAGATCCGCTTTTACGCGACTATTGCTAGAATCAGATGAGCCATACATTTCAGCACTTGCATCTGCTATTCAATTCACTTTCACAACTCAGATTGCAACAGCGACCAATTCCGTCCCATCTGGCGGTACCACAATTACCGACACTGCAACGCTCGGTATCCCATCCAATACACGGGCGAATGGTTTAGTGGTATAATACTCCCTTAGCATCATTCGACCGAATAGCTTGGGAGTGGTCCAGGGTTCGATTCCCTGTTCGTCCATCGTGGGTGGTTTGAATCCACCAGCAGTCCTTCTTTTTTGCTTTTTGAATCTGCAGGAGTTGTAATTGTGCTTCAGAGCCGAGCCCAGAAGTCTTGTACCCGAGAGGGAAGCTCTGGATTAGAGATGGCCTTCTAAGGAACCATCACCACCTAGAGAACTATATGCGAATATTGTATCTGCTCCTCCATCACTACCTCAGATTTAACCCGGACTAAAACGCCCACTGACACTATGTTGGCCGTCATCACATCCAATTTCGCAGTCTCAATCAGTGCAGTAATCTACCGGTCATGCAATACTCTAGATTTCATCCCTATGTATGTGGAGGCACCACTATTACTACAACTGAAATTTTGGCTATAAAGAACAACACATAGTCTCAGGGAGACCTTGGTGACTCTGAAAACTCATGGCCCGATTCCCTACCGTCCAATGTGGACTGGTCATATTTGATATTGACCTAAAAGGCGATTAGTTTGGGCTTGAAGATGGACATGTTATCCATGATTTCTTACAGCCGTGGTTCGTATTATTCCGTTGTATGTCATGATTTCCTCTTCGCTTTCGTTCGGAGAGTGACCGCGAATCTCGGTACGCGTCTTGCTAACGTGCATGTCCTTCAGAGGGAATGATGCATTGACGGTTGTGTGACGTCGAGCGGTCCCGTTACCATAGCCACTTGGAGTGTTATAATCGCCTTCGTTGCTGCTCTTGTTGGAGAACAAGCCAGGGAACATCTTTCGAAATAGTGGTCGAAGGGCGGGGCCGCAGGAGGCGATGATAGCGAGGTTGACTTCGACGGCGCTCAAAGTATCCCCGAGAGTGTCTCGGGCATCGTAACCCTCTTGGTAGAACTTCTTGTGTAACTCGTTCACGCGCACGATGCCGACGATGGTGACACTGAAATCACGATATTAGCACACGGTTTAATGCAAATCTCGAGCTACTTACACTCCACCCATGAGAAACACCACAATCAACCCAATCTTGGCAGCAACGCGCATCCTCAGACCAAGAAAGACCCAAAAGGGAACCAAGAGAACGAGAAAATCGGTGACGATGGTGACAACGGCTGACAAAATGTAAAACATGGGTGCGTCGATTTGGCGCGTTCTTTTCACGTCAAGTTTCCAGTAGGCATGGATCGGGATTGTCTGGAAGATAACAACAAGGAAGACCCCAATCATTTGGGCAATGTTGATGATGTTTAGGGTGTAGATGGACCATCGAATGCTTCTTCTGTGACCCCCAAGTCGATGGAGGAAGATGAGGACGGATGTCTTGACCAATGCAAGAATAGGGTTATACAAAACTTGCATGATCCAATTCCAGAACAACACAGGCTCAACATCATAAGTCGGCGGCAGATCAGCCGTTTTGAAACCGACAAAGTCGTACTTAAGAACTTTGGCTGGGTTAGGGAGATTGGAGAAGAGGCTTTCTATTTACTCACACATGTAATAAGGCACAGCCAGTCCCAAAGAGAAGCCCTGTTGGCAATTAGATGAGGCACACTCGGAAGACAGATGCGTCTTGACTCACCATGGCAGCAGTTACTAGCCAGTCATCTGAACGAAAACTTGCCGTCAGTTCCATGTTCCTCTTCATTATACCAACCGCTCAACGGGCCGAGAACGTACCTAGTCCAATCTGTTTTGCGGTCCATCGCGAATATATTCGTACTGCCCAAATTGAAAAGGCCAAAAATGTCATGAAAAACAAGATTGCGATGGCCCCTTGCTGAAGGGGCGTGGTTCCCAACTTGCCAACATCTATGTAGCGAGCATGCAGACTGGCGCTGGCATCGGCCCCTAAGCTGATCGCCACCATCCTTCCAAGCTTACACAGTGCCCGAGAACAGGCAGAGTAGGAGCAGTGCTCAGCAACAAACCTCAGCTCGGAGCACAAAGGATCAGCACCGGCTCCAACAGTCCGTGGGCCATAGAAGAGTTAGAATGAAGTGATCTTCGCTGTTGCCAGCTGATCGGCAGGGTGATTACGATGCTTGGCCAACAGATCTGGAAGTGGGCCGCTCTCGTAGATATATGCGCGTCCTCGTTAGCAAACTTAGAATATTCGAAACCAGGAGAATGGTGGTCCCTGAGTTTAGTGTCGCCAGCCAACCCGGTCAGCCAAGACGGTGACATGGAAACACCACCATTACGAAAAACTGAACCTTGGAAAGGGACCAGATGAACGGCTGGCTCCAGACGAATCCAAACAAACCACCAGTGGCTTCCTCTGACTGGCAAATCCGAGGCGCTGGTGGCCGCCATCTGGCCCGAGTGTGCGTCTGCACCGGCAGAACAACCAAGCCAACCCTAGTCAGGAAGCCCAACGGGGGCTGGGGCGGCAGGTTTGTGAAGAAGAAATGGGAGCCGGACAGGCGAACTCGATGGCAAGCGGGATTCCGGAACCATCACCGTGACGATCGACTGCCCCGGCGCTAGCACTGGGCTAATGCACGGCTTAAGGAGGGCCGGCCTGGCTGTATACGGGACCCGCAGCTCCCGCGCCAATTATGAGACAGAAGTCCAACGTCGGCAGCTGAGCCCTTGGGGCGCCACTTCTACCGAACAATTCGATGCTTCGCTTGCGGTAACGTCATTAGTGCCGAACCATTTTACCTCCCGGAGATGAGTCGAGACTGTTCTCTCCCGGGGTAAGCGTTGAAGTTGGAGGGGCAAGGGTCCTTGCAGGAAATTTTGCCTTGCCATCATGGTGCAAGCGAGAGAGAGTGTTTTTGAGGGAATTCATGGTTCATGGTTGGGAATGGCGTTGCAAAGGATCAACCTGTTGACTATGTGGACAATAGCGGATCATTTTCAAATCACAACCGAATGCTATTTAATCATTTATTCTGGATCGATACGGTCGCATCCTTCCCCACAGCCAAAGGGTCTTCTGAGATCCATTCCCCATAAGTTGGCTCTGCCAAGAAGACGGCTCGGGGAAGTTGGGTCTGGATGCCGACACTTTTTCCGGGGTAGACTCTGCAGGGTATCTTTAAGGGAGGTTTTAAAGGGAGGCATGGGAAATTGGTGACATTCCGATGCTTAGTCAAGCAGTTACTGTGTGGCACCCTAGTATAGAGCACGGGGTCGACACTTGACAAATTTGCACTCTAGCGTCACTCGACTAAAGAAGAAGAGAGCAAGAAAGATTCCATCACAAAATATGCTGTAGCTTCTAATAAAAAAGCAAGTACTATTTACGCGAGATCGTGCCCATTTGCCCATCCAGCTTTTGCGGAACCGATGTCCTTATTTACAAGAGATATGCCATCGCAAAGGGAGACGACGCGACGCTCAAAAGAGAAGGCCGATTTAAGCTTTTCGGTTGGTGACCTGGAACTAGACCCGATTCATATGCGAAAACCCCTGAAGTTGTTCCGTATTTCGGATTTGATTCCCTGTTGGCGTGGAACTTCTTGCAGGCGCACTTGTTAGCTTCAGGCGACAGCCGCATAAGCGACGGTACTTCGCCAAACGCCACCCACCATGGGATCCCTGGCGGGAGTCTGTGGGTCAATCTTGCAACCGATGAGCAATCGGGACGGGTAAAAAGAAAAAAATTAACTCCCTCTCTAGTGGTTGGGCTGGCCGGGCATCTATCTCAGCCGATGACGCCCCCCCTCCCCACACACATCCATGGGTGGGCTGAAGGCGCTGGTGGTTTGGGAACCACCCACCTTGTTGATGGTGCTAGACTAGTTGGGGTTGACGCGAGCCGTGTGGCTTTTCGGGACGACGGAAGAAGCTGGGAAAAGTTAGCCTTGGTCCCTTGATGTGCAGCACGGGGACCAACAACCGTAAATTAGGCCTCTTTGCCATCACCAACGACGTATGCATCAATATTACCTCAATCGCAGCCCAGTCGAGTCAGCTCCCTTGCAAGTGTCCCGGCCGGCGCTGCAAGGATTTCGCACCTACATCCTACACTATTTCTGCCCGGGGCCAAGTTGCGGCGTATGCGGATGTGGGGGACTATATCGGGATTTTCCGTCATTGCTTGTGGTTTGCTGAAATCACAGTCGATTGGACATGGCTAAACATTCAAGTGGTATGCTCGTTAGTTGGATATCGCTTTGCATCCCCACCGGAAAAAAAGCTGCCAGGGACGGAGATTTGGTTTGACATGTCCTTGCTCTCAGCTGCCCGAACTATTGATGGACTCGTCATCTAGCAATGAGTTCTAGCCTGCATTTTGAGCTGATCTTTGAGCTCTCACTATCTCCAATACTCACGTGAGCTGTATTTACAGGAATAGTCGATCCGGCATCTTGTCCGAAGGGCCATCTACTTCAGCCTCGTATATCCCGCCCCCTTCTCCCCGAATTCTGTGCATCTTTGCCTTCTTGAGCTGAACACCATAAAAGCTAGCGTTGGCTCCCCCTTGCCAAAAGAAGCTCGATTGTCTCTCCCATCTGCACAGCTGGCCCCCCCAAAAGGAACACACTAGCTCGTTTTCGGTGTTTCAAACCCACGCAAGCACTATGCAGCTGAACCGAAGCCTCCTGTTGGGAGGTCTTCTCTCCTCTGTGGCGGCGCAGACCATCGTCGTCGACGGCGAGGAAGTTGGTAAGCAGCCACGCAACAACTGCATTGCAGCCAAGCATGCGTACTGACAAAAGCCCTTTTTTTTAAGACGCCACACGGCACAACGTAGCTCAGCCCTCCGATCTTGTCTCGGGAGATTATCTTCCCGAGGAGAAGCAGCAGCTGACGGACTCGGCGCTCGCTAATCTCACAGATTTTGAGCTCTCCAACGTGACCCTGCTGTACTTTGATGACAGCAGCGCCAGCAGCTCAACGAGGCGCTCTCTCTCCTCGCAGCCCCAATGCAAGACATTCCCCGGCGATTTGCTTTGGCCCAACTCGCTCGTCTGGAAGGTTCTGAACATTGTCACCGGTGGCGCTCTGATTCAGACCACCCCTATTGGTGCTCCATGCTACCAAAGCTCTGCGGCGTACAACCAGGCCCGGTGCGAGGTCGTCATTGACCAATGGAGCAACTCATCCCTTCAGTACGCCTTGCTCGCCCCGTGCTCGTGCATCACCCGTTAACGTTTCTATAGCGAGGCCGATCCTACATCATCCATGTGGCCTGTATATGAGGGCCTCACCTGTCAACCCAGCGAGAACCCCTCTGGAAGCTGCACGCTCGGCGGCTACCCTTCGTACGTCATTGACGCGCAGAGCGTGGCTCACGTCCAGCTTGCAGTCAACTTTGCCCGTGCTCTCAACCTTCGTCTTGTCATCAAGAACACTGGCCATGACTTCAACGGTCGCTCACTCGGCGCGGGTGCTCTTTCCATCTGGACTCATCGCTTCAAGAGCATCAAGTACTACAGCACCTACAAGACCAGCACTTATTCTGGACCTGCTCTCAAGGTCGGTGCTGGTGTTATTGGCCAGGAGCTGTATAACGCTGCCGAACAGTATGGCGTCACTGCAGTTGGTGGTGAAGGCCTGAGCGTGGGCTATGCCGGTGGCTACCTTGCCGGTGGTGGTCACTCGCCCATGTCTCCTAAGTATGGTCTCGGTGCTGATCAGGTTCGTGTTCAACTACCTAATTCAACCTCAGAGAATGATTTGCTGACCATGAATTTCCCGTAGATTCTTAGCATCGAAGTTGTCACTGCGGACGGTCGCTTTGTCACCGCTGACGAAAATCAAAACACTGACTTGTTCTGGGCTCTGCGTGGTGGAGGCGGCAGCACCTATGGCGTCGCTACCTCGTATACCGTCAAGGTCTTCCCCAAGACCAAGGCATCCGTCATGTCCTTCTCCTTCAGCACCAGCGACACCGTCCCCTATGACGCCTTCTGGCTTGCTGTCCGTGCATACTTGAAGCTTATTCCCACTTTCAACGCTGCTGGCAATTATGAGTATTGGAACATCTGGCACACCAGCGCCACCACTCTTACCTTCAGCATGGTGCCGTGGTTCGCCCCTGGCATGTCCCTTGTTGAACTGAAGGCCCTCACTGCTCCTCTGTTCCAAACTCTCAATGGCCTTGGTATTGATATCGACGTTACTCTCGAGGCTGAGTATGACAGCTATCTTCCTGCCTGGCAGGCTGGCTTTCCCCGCGAGTCAGTGGGTGGCGCTATTTCTAAGACCGCCGGCCGTCTCTTCCCCAAGTTAGTAAACTTTCATCCTACTGCCAGTCGTTCCTTTTGAAAGCTAACCCACTCCCAGGGAGAATTTTGTCAACGAAACCAAATTCAATGCCACTTATGAAGCCCTTAAAGGCCTATCTGACAAGGGCGGCCAGGTCATCGGCTTTGGTATCACGGGTGGCCCCGGCCCCTACCCTGATAATGCCGTCAACCCTGCCTGGCGCGATGCTGCCATGTGGGCCATCTCCGTTATCAACTGGGATGCCGGCAGCTCGTGGGATGTTATCACTCAGAAGAGCAAGCTTCTGACCAACGACTGGATGCAGTCTTGGCGCGACGCTGCCCCCAACAGTGGTGCCTATGCATCTGAGGGTGATGTCACTGAGCCAAACTTTAAGCAGTCACTCTATGGCACTGCCAAGTATGCTCGTCTCCTCAGCATCAAGGATAGCGTTGATCCCACCGGCCTCTTTTATGCTCGACAGGGTGTCGGAAGCGACCGCTGGTATGTCACAAACCAGATTGATGGCGTGCCTACTCAAAATGGACGCCTCTGCCGTGTCTGATCATAGGATACTATACTTTCTTCCTTGATTTCTTTGTCTATTCTTTTCATCTAGGCACCAGAGTCTTTTCTTGTATATATTAAACTAGATTACCTTCACGGGTTATTTCCATACCCTTAAATAATTAGGTATAATACATCAAGTTGACCCATATGGGTGATATAGCACATCGACCCAAATAAAACGCTCCTCAGACTTTGGCAGATGCTCCGTGGCTACCGGTAGCGTCGATGATCCCTTCGATAAAGAGACAAGTGTAGTAGCTTTTGTTTTTTAGACTATGTATCATCCTGAGTACTAGATCTATTTGGTAGAAAGCTACTTGGGTATTCGGATCATGGTAATAATCACTAGGGTAAAGAGGACTTTGCGTATGGACATACCTGGCCAAACTCGGGTCTCCCAAACACTACAGCAGCAATTCAATGTGTAATGATTTCGATTATTAATATGAATAGAATATTTCCTACGTTTTGAATAAGACGACCGGAGAATATTTAGACGATATTCTACACCCAATGGCTCTCAAAGACTGTTGCTGCAAGTAATAGACTAGGCCTCTGACCGAGTTAGTTCTATAGGGCGGGAAGAGAGGAGAAGAAGAGGAAGCTAGATAAGCGAGATAAAGAAGTAGACTGGAGTTGAAAGCACGAGAAAGAAATGAAAAAGATGTTGCTCTGTAAGTATACGAATAATAATTAGTTGGCCCCTAACTACAATTGCCATTGTGCCAGTCTATAACATTATAAACTAAGTACACGTGATTTTCCATCCTTTGCCTTGTGTCCAAGAACTGACATTATGAGCAATACCCATTAATGATTTACAGTGAGACTCAAACTTTCTGAAAGCACCCAGGGGAGTTTGGGATTCAAATGCGAGACACTGGCAAAAACCTTGACAAATTTCTAAGGCAACCTAAATCCCAACAGCAACTATAACCACCCCTTGGGTGAACAATCAAGATTTAAAGCTGAGGCTTTTTGAGGCTGCTTATCAATCCTCTTTCTCAACTTGGCCAAGCACTTATCCACAGTTGCGGACTTTGCGTGTACTTTGTTCCAAACAGGTCACCAAGTGCATCCGTAGCGTGATTTGGAACGCGATACCGAGCAAGCAAAGTCTACTATTGGATGAACAGAAATGATGCTATCGATTTTCCGCAGGCGGAGTTCTTATAAGCGGAGATTTCACATTCTCGTTATGTGTATAAAAAGGTCACTTCAGCCGCCTGTTGACCGTGGAGCAAGAATTCTACGAACAACGCTTCAACAACTTCAAATCAGCCATGCCTTCCACTTCTTTTAAATACGTTCACAAACTCCTCGGAAAGAGGATTTTGATTTTTGGTGGCAGCTCTGGGTTTGGCTTTGCTGTAGCAGAAGCTGCGATTGAGCACGGCGCAAGTGTCATTTTGTCGGGATCAAACCAAAGCCGACTGAACAGTGCCGCCGATCGCCTGAAAGCATCGTATGCAGAGCTGCTCAAAGAAGGCCAAATCGGCACTGCCGTTTGCGATCTAGGCCAACTGGACACGCTTGCTTCACAGCTGAAGGAATTGCTGGCCAACGCCACAAACAATGGCGAGAACAAGCTAGATCACATCGTCTTCACCGCAGATGACTCTCATCGTGGGCCGAATCTTCCCGACATCACGCCGGAAGATATCCATCTTTGGCTTCGGCTTCGAACATTCTCTTCGAGCATTCTCGCCAAAGTGCTTGCGGATGCAGAGACGGAATTCCTGACTCGATCGACAGAGTCCTCGCTCACCTTCACCAACGGGGTGAGCGGTCAGAAACCTGTCAAGGGGTGGGCGGTGCCTGCCATGGCCGCCACGGCTTTGGAGGGTCTTGTGCGCGGGCTGGCAGTTGATCTTGCCCCCATCCGCGTCAATCTTGTGTCTGCAGGCCCAGTCTCAACAGACACGTTGGCGACACTGCCAAAGGAATACATTGACATGTACACGGAAGAGACGCTTCTGAAGCGAATCAGCAAGCCCGAGGATATCGCCGAGGCGTATGTGTACATCATGAAGGATGGCGGTATCACGGGTTCTGTGCTCTTCTCCGACGCTGGTCGCAGGTTGGCATGAGGAAAGAGATTATTATCATGTGTCGTGTTTCTCAATACCAATGCAAAGAGTTTCTCTCTTCCTACTGAAATAAAATGTAGGAAATGTGAACGCAGAGACGTGGCGGACAAATAAATACATCCGACGCCAGTAACAATGTTTGGGCTTTGAGTGCCGTGCCTCGCGCGGGGGGCGCGGGCTCCGTGATTGGCTTGTGATGGCAGATGTGGCTCGAGCTAATAGCCCTTTGGTATGGTGCAATCGCTGCTGCATTGTAGGAAAGGTTTGGAATAGTGGAGTGAATTATTGCTTGCAACCACGTGGGATTGACATCACCTTGAAAGATACTCAAAAGGTTGATTCGGTTTTGATGAGGCTGAAAGCTGGGCAAGGGACATGGCATGCTTAGTCATTTTTCCTTGGCGTCAACGCAAACCGCTGCGGAGCTCGTTTATCGGGAATCTCCAGATAAATGGATGAGATCAGATATTCTGACCGAAAATACGACAAGTAATATTCAGCCAAGTAATTAACAGGAAACATTAGGGAAAACAACACAGGTCGCAAATTCTCTCCTTCATTTCAAGACCATATCTGATATAACTGAATCCCGAACTTGACTGTCATTGGACTGCAGGAAGCATTTCTATTTTAAAAATACATGTTTTGATAGAAACACCATTCTTTGATATGTTCTTTTTGTATTTAGGGGTTAAGCAGGATGCGTGTGATTCTTTTTTGGTTAGGACAATCTTTGGACGACGATCATTATTTGAAGTTGGAATTAGGCATGTGAAAAGCCAACCGTCTTTGGCTTGATGCTGCGATTTCAGCTAGCCATTTTTAGCAACTTGCTTGCCAATATATATGAAACCCACCAAGGTATGAATCGTCCCCGTCCGTAACAGGACCAAATTGTCTGGATACGCTGGTGTCTTGTACGCCAAACGTGGGCAATTTTAAGTTTTACTTAGCCTCATTGGTTGGTGTGCTTGACAAACATCGGGAGGCATCCGAAGTAAATTAACTGACCCACCAGTAACTCAATACGAGGGTCAAATGACGCGCTCGATGCTACCCACGCTCGGACTCGGGCTTATCATGTCCTCCGCCAATCTCTTGTCAAACTACTAAAAAGCAATTGAGTTTGCAGGTTTGGCTGAGGATAAAAGATCCCACACCGCTTCACCAAGTGTCAACATTTTTCGCATTCACAAGCGAATTTACAACAAATCAGAACCATGATGAAGGAGGCACTTGTTTCAGCAGGTATGAGAAAATGTATGCGCCTCACTCCATCACCCGCTAAGCAGCTATCGTAGGACCCACGGTCCAGATTGTGGACTCACCTATTCCAAAGCCTGAGGCCGACCAGGTTGTTATCAAAGTTGTTGTCAGTGGCACCAACCCAAAGGACTGGAAGGTTGCAGACTGGGTACAGATTACAGCAAACCAGGGTGACGATATTGCTGGAATTGTTCACGAAGTGGGCGAAAATGTGGTCGAGTTTCGACCCGGTGACCGCGTCGGAGCATTCCATGAAATGCTTACGCCGAATGGGTCATATGCTGAGTATGCCGTTGCGTGGCAGCATACCACCTTTCATATCCCAAAGAATATTAGCTTTGAAGGTAGTTCTCAAGACAAAACTTGAATCCAAGGCCCATCTTGAATGTGCTGACCAGTGGTGAACAGAAGCTGCAACTATCCCGCTGGCTTCCATGACTGCAGCCATGGGCCTCTACCTGCAGCTGCAGTTGCCGCTTCCTTGGCTGCCAGCAACTGAAAAGACACCACTTATTGTTTATGGCGCCGCTTCTGCAGTGGGAAGCTATGTTCTCCAACTAGCCCGGCGGAGCAACATTCATCCCATTATCTGCGTAGCTGGCAAATCATCGGCGCACGTGGAACAGTTCCTTGATCGCAGCCAGGGGGATAAAGTTATTGACTACCGCCAAGATGACGAAGGCATTATTGAAGGGCTCAAAAGAGCCTCTGGTGGCGCCAAACTGCTCCATGCGTTCGATGCAGTATCGGAGAAAGGCAGCTTTATGAATCTGAGCAAGGTTCTCGAAAAAGGATCCAAGTTGACCCTGGTTCTCCCTGGAGACTACTCGGCGATTCCTGAACATATTCAGCATTCCATTACGAGTGTTGGTTGGGCACATGCTGAGGCAAAGGACTTTGGCTTCATCGTCTCCCGGTACGTGGCCCGAGGTCTTCAGGAGGGTTGGTTCAAGCCGCAGCCTCATGTGGTTGTCCCCGGTGGCTTGAACGGTGTACAGACAGCATTGAAGAATCTGAAAGAAGGAAAGGCCAATGCGGTCAAGTACGTGGTCAGAATCTCCGAGACAGAAGGAGTCAATTGAGACTAAAATGCATGGTGCCTGGTTTGGCGATATCAACGTATGATCGGAGAACTTGACCTTTGCTTAATAATAATAATATGGTACCACCAAATTGTGAACAAATCAAAGTTTTCGCACCGCAGATACGTTAAAAAAGAGCTTGATTTGAGATACATCTTGAAGTCTAGTACGAACACCTGAAACATGCTGGAAGCATTTGGGTCCCCACCTGTCTCAGCAATGCGGGTGGCTTGCATTCGATTTTGCATCCTGCATAATGTTGCTGTAAGAATAAGCATGGAGAATAAGCGGTGAGAACTAGGCCAAACTAACGTTGAAACAAGCAAGAAAAAGACTCTCAGCAACAAGGATATGCTCACTTCATTCCGTTCACAGACCATGTTTAAACACCCCGCAGCTGCAAGGCTGTCCAATCGGTAAACAGAGGAAGAAAACACTGCTGCATTAATGCATTTTTCAATACCCAAAAGAGGGAATTGGAATAGGTTGGCCGATGCCTCATGTATCTCGGCATTTGTCAACATGGGGATGGCCTAGGCTGAGTATGGTAAGTCGTGCCGCTCCAAGGATCGTCCCGCGGGAATAAGCTCCACAGATCGATCGCGAGACCAAAGATAATGCAGCTGAGTGTTTTTGTACCTTACTTTAGTCTTGGCGGTGTCATTCTATTTGCTGCGTCGTGTAAACGTGGGCTCCACTCCATCGGAGCTGCGTTGTTTAAGCTCGATGGGCTCAAGTGACAAACACGTGCGATCCTCTTGGCTGGAGATATATAAATGGTTTAATTTTGTTAAGGGAATGCAAGTTTCTCAGCGTCTGTTCAAGCACATTTTGTCAAATGTTCACCATGTGGCGCAAATTGGTCGCCTTCTCCATGCCTGTGGCCAATGCTTGGTCAGCTCTTGCCACGCCCATTCTCAGGGACACAGAGTTTACATGTCCGGCCAATTCCCACGCCAACACGCCACCAGGTTTTACATTTCTGTATACAGCCAATGCTACCATTTCTGATGGCATAGATTTTGGCGTCAGCCCTTTTAGCCACAGGATAGTCTACCCAATTACCGAGGACACTTTTGCGGCCCCAAAATCAATGGTAGAGTTGCATGTCGCTGTAACCTGGTCCATGTCACTCATCTTTTGGTCTAGGCACATTTCTGAACCTCGGAGCTGACTGGGGCATCAATGACTCGAATGGGAACTTCCATCCGGACACACGCTATCACATGCAGACATCTGATGGCGCCAACATTTACATCCAAACTGACGGACCAACTCAGCCAGATGGTCGAACAATCCTTCGCATCAAATTCGAGACAGGCCATCCAAGCTACTATTGGTTGAACAATATCGTTGCAATCGGCATTCTATATGGACCAGATGACGCAAATTACGTCTTGATTGACGCGTGGCAGGTAAATCACCCCATGGGCGATCCCAACCCCACATTGTTGGATGACAACTAATATGCATCAGGTTGAACTTCCCACCTGGACTTAGTGTTATTGATCGTGATTGTATAGGGAGGGCTCGGTTCTTATTTGACAAAGAATCTAGCTAGGGCTGAGGCGGCGGATTATGCTTAATTTGCGGTCTCTTTTTTTGTTAAATTTGGTTGATCAAGCCAATAAAAATTTCGGAAACGATACCGGCAACGACTGTATGAAGAAACTCGATGAAGATAAAATTAACGAATATCCTGTGTCTCTATCTCTTACACCGTACTTTCTCTTCCGTATTCGCATTTGCCTTGGATCTTACGATCGAACTGCCGAAGGCTTCCCATCTCATGTCAGGTACTAGTTACGCATCGCCCAGTAAAAAACCGCCATTACCAAGCAAACCCGAATACGACAAACCAGGGCCCCCAAACAGTCAGCGCTAGTGAGGGCACTAAGCCTTAAACAGCTACTTTTACACTTGATTGGGCCAATTTGCCTAAGGCAGCCATTTATCCATCAGCCGATTCGACGGTTGTCGTACCATTGATGCCCATCGATACCTCCTTCTTTTTTTTTCTTTTTCGGATTTGGATTTGCCTTCATCATCGCGATTGAATGTGAAGATGGAAGCTCTTTCAAGCAGCTACCGAGAGCTGCCTCTTTCTGTGTCAATCCCATTGTCGCTTGGTCTTGTTATCTTGCTTGCAATTGTTCACAATGTCACTTCGCAACTGTGCTTTTCAGACCCACACCGCCCCCCTGTGGTGTTCCACATCTTCCCTTTCATCGGCAGCACCGTTCAGTATGGCATAGATCCGTACAAATTCTTCTTCAACTGCCGAGCCAAGTATGGCGACTGTTTCACTTTCATTCTGCTCGGGAAGCCCACTACCGTATTTTTGGGCCAAAAGGGAAACGACTTCATTCTCAATGGCAAGCATGTTGATCTCAATGCTGAAGAAGTCTACGGCAAACTTACAACACCCGTGTTTGGAAAAGAAGTCGTTTATGACTGCCCAAATGAGAGATTGATGGACCAGAAGAGAGTGAGTTACTTTCGCGCCATGAATCTCTTCCAACGTCTCGAGACGAATTCTAATGTGTTTGCCAGTTGCTCAAAGTTGGCCTCACCACCGAGGCGTTGCGGGCCTATGTGCCAAAGTTTGTGAAAGAAGTTGAAGACTATGTCAAAACCTCACCATACTTCAAGGGACAGACTGGACAGTGCAACATCACTGAAGTCATTGCCGAAATCACCCTCTACACAGCTTCTGGGTCGCTGCTCGGAAATGAAGTCCGCTCAATGTTCGACAGTACTTTTGCAACCCTGTTCCGCCACTTGGATGATGGATTCCAACCCATCAATTTTGTCATGCCATGGCTTCCACTGCCGCAAAATCGCCGCCGTGACCATGCTCGAAATGTCATGGAAAAGCTATACCGCGACATTATCCAAAAACGCCGCCGGGAAGGCAACCTGACTGGCGAAACCGACATGATTTGGACCCTCATGGACGCTCAGTACAAGGATGGCACGGTCCTTCCGGAAGACCATATTGCTCGACTTCTGATCGCTGTTCTCATGGGCGGCCAGCACAATACGGCAGCAGGCGGAGCGTGGGTGATGCTCAATCTCGCCCACAAGCCTCATCTAGTGGAAGAACTATACCAAGAACAACTCGAAGTCCTTGGTTCACCACCAGGCCCCTTGACGTGGGATAATGTGCAAAAGCTGAAGCTTAACGGTCAGGTCATCAAGGAAACTCTGCGACTTCACAGCCCGATTCACTCTATTATGCGTGAAGTTAAAAGCCCCATGCGTGTACCTGAAAAGGACTGGATCGTCCCTCCAGGCCATACCTTGCTTGCTTCTCCCGGTATTCTCGCAAGATCTGAAGAATATTTCCCCAGGCCTCTGGAATGGAACCCTCACCGCTGGGATAAGCCAGAGGTCGCGGAGACTGCTGAAACCGATGCGCAAAAGGTGGACTATGGATTTGGAATGATGTCAAAGGCTGTGAGCAGCCCTTATCTGCCATTTGGCGCTGGAAGGCACCGATGTGTTGGAGAACACTATGCATTTGCCCAACTTAGCTCTATTATTGCTACGTTTGTCAGGTTGATGGAATTGGAGCAGGTTGATCCAAAAGCTCCCATTCCGGAAACGGACTACTCGGTAAGGTTTCCATTCACATTGATGAACTTCATATACTAATGGCTACAGTCCATGTTCTCTAGGCCGATGAACCCTGCGACTGTGAAGTGGCGCCTTCGAAAGACGGATTGAAAATTTGCAGGGAGGAGATAACATGGGCAGCACAGTACTAAAACAGGAAGAGACAGGCGTCTTAGCTAGACAGCGATAAGCATAACAAACCAATACTTTGATAGGGAAAGCTAATTTATAATGAGGTATTGAAGATTACTCAACGATATCAAGCAAACAAGAAAAGAACAGGTGATGCAAGGGGCATTTGTGTGTGGATCTAGACCATCACGATAAGCGACTTAGTGAAGAGAGGAATGTATTCTGAAGATGAAAATCAGGTCGCTGCATTCCGTTCCACGCGACGCTCCATACATCCTTCTCCCCTTATATAAAATCTCCTTAACTCATACTTATCCAGAGGTTGGCAATTCAGGCATCATGGGAAATAATTTTGTCGCAATGGCGCGTTCCTTCAGAAAACAAGCTTATCGCCACTGTGATGTCAGCTATTGGCCAGTTGTGATGGCGTCAACTTGGCAACCCCACACTTTCCGTTGCACGTGACATCGAATCAAGAGCCTGTCCCGTCTCTCCTCTTTTTGGGCATTGCCGTGAAGACGTCGTCATCGCTCAAGATCACCATCACACTGCGACGCTTCACGTCGCCCTAGGGACGGGAGCTATGGCATCGAATTTGGGTCTGGCCAAGAAGCCAGCTATCGCTAAGCATCCCTCCGTATTCTCGTACCTGTTTTCCATTTTTGGCATCGACATTGCCTCTTCTCTCATCAATCTCGGCGCAAAGGCATCGACGCTGCTGCGCAGAGCAATCTCAAAGACGCATTTGAGCTGGGATGACGACTTGGCACGTTCCTTTGCCCGCATGTAAGTGGTTCAATCGTTCGCTGTTGGGTATCTGTTGGGCATTCTGAAATCTGACCCGCTCAGCTTCCTCACCTATGCACCCGTCTCAGCAGCTCGCCAGTTCTTTACTGCGCGAGGTATTGATGATGTATTGAACTCGCCTCGGTTTAGAGATGAGAAGGATAGTATCCTTATCACCGTGCAAGAGCCGAGTCCGCCAGGCTACTGGATCCGCGGGAAGCCATCAAATGACGACGAGTTCGTTGTCCTCTGGATCCATGGTGGTGGCTATGTGTGCGGGCACCCGCTCGAGTATCTTGTTCCTATGCTCAGAGCCACCGAGATTGCAGCCAAGTCTGGAGTGAAGATCAAGGTCTTTGCCATGAAGTATTCGCTTGCTCCAGAGGCAGAATTCCCCCGCCAACAAGAGGAGGCTATTGCGGCCTACCGCTACCTTTTGGAGACTGAAAATGTAGATCCTCGAAAAGTCATCATCTCTGGAGAATCAGCCGGGTGTCACCTTGCCTTGTCGTGCTTGATTGGCACGGACCTCCCTCGACCAGCCGGCGCCTTTCTTATTTGTCCATGGACGAACCTCAAAAGCTCAGGTGCCACCTTCGAGTCCAACGGTTACAAAGACATCCTTGAAAAGTATTCGCTAGAATGGTGGGGAGACTTGGCGCTCGGACACGACGGCCATGAAAAGCACTCAGATCTAGTCAACTTTTCCGCGCCCCTCGGGTCAGGTCGTTCATGGGCCGATGTTCTTCCGCCTTATACCGTTGTAAATGTCGGAGGAGATGAAATTTTACTTGATGAAACCAACCTGTTTGTGAAGGCTGCGCAGGGCCAAGGTGCCAAGGTCGAGCTAGAGGTGACACTCGGCATGTGTCACAGCTGGCAAGTCATCGTGGATGAGGAAATGCAGGCGCCTTACTACAACACACCCAAGGACGAAGAATTTGACGGGGAAATGCTGGGGAGCGAGAATATTGCCTCTGCATTGTTGAAGATTGTGGACAGTGTCGGCTATGTCAAAGTTTGAGGGTCGGGTTGACGGAGGCATAGTCACACTTTTATGCTGGAAAGATTATGCCCAAAATAATATCATATTCATCAAGCTACCAATCAATGAGATACAGACTTTTGCCCCAGGTTCATAAGTTAACCTGCTGAGCGCGTTGAATTCCATTGTAAAAATTCCTCTCGTCGAAAACTCTTATATCATCTTCATAGTTCACTCCGCCTTTGGCCCTCGATTTGAGAATGTTCCTCCTAACTCGCATCACATCGTATTCCGTGTTTCTCGTGAGCCACCATGTCCACAGGTTACTCACGAATGCCGCTATTATCATGCTAGCAGTGATAGCAAAACTGTTCTTGTATCCATTGTAAGCCCATTTTGATTGGAAAAGTTGCGGCCCAATGACGCCTCCAAGCTGTGCAACCCCGGATTGCAGACCCAGCGTGAAGGCTGTTCCAGTAGAACCTGATAGAGTTGCTGAACGCCAGGCCCAGAAAGGAATAAAGTATGATTGGTAGAACAAAGTTCCAAGAATGCAACTGACATATATGCCAACTCTGTTGCTGATTGTGAAGAAGAGCACAAAGCATATAACCATCCCAGTCATGATTATCCTAAAAAGGTTAGCATACCGACTCCAAGAAATGCAGTGAGAGAACAACGCACATAATGAAGGCAGGTCGCACTATATAAGCCTTTGAAATGAACCAGGCAGAAAATATCATCCCCAGAATTGCTGTTGCTGCAGGTGGGATATTGAGAAGCTGGTTCTTTGGGAGGTTGACGAATCCCAAGTTAGTAACAATCGTGGGCAAGTACCAGGTCAAGGCATAACCACCAAGATTGACCAGGGTTTGCGACAACATAAAGGACCAAAGCAATGGCTTCTTCAAAATTTCAATGATTTCCTTGCCGGAGAAATTTGGGTCGTTTGTCAACGGGGCATTTTCGGGGAGTCGAGCCCCAATGAATTCCTGCTCTCTTGCGGAGAGGAAGCGACTGCTGCGGGGTGACTTGGGATAATCGGGGAGATACCAGAAAATGACGCCGGAGAAAAGAATTGTGGCAATCCCTTCCAGGATATAAACCCATCTCCAAGCACTCAAACCCCCCACACCATCCATATAGCTGATGCCATAGCATAAAAGAGATCCGACAATGCCGGCCAGGTTTGATATAGCAAAGAACCAGCTCACCGGCTTTCCAATCTCGTCCGTGCGATACCAGCTAGATAGTTGAGCCATGACTCCTGGAAACATACCGGCTTCAAACATGCTGCATCCCCCTGAATTAGCCCCGTTGAACGGATGGAACATGTGTTTGCAACTTGCATCCTTACCCGAGCAGGAAGCGCATGGCATATAGCTGATGACGGGTCTGCGCCGCCGCGTGGCAGGCAGTGATGATTCCCCACGTCACGAAAATCCGAGACTGCCAAAGATGAGGATTCATGCGCTTGAGAAGAAGATTGCTTGGTGCTTCAAAGATGATGTAGGCAATCTAATAGTAAGTTAGCTTTGGTCTGCGAACTTTCCTGCTCCCTTCATGCACATACGCCAAGTGTAGATGCCACCCAGTTATACTGGTTCGCCGTCATGCTGAGTTCTATCATGATGTTGCTTGGTTGGCCCACTTGTAGGACTTTGACGTTGGCCGCATTGTTCGTGTCAATCTTGACCCCAATTAGCTGCAGATTTCTTGATTTATCTTGGCCTTCACTTACCTGTTTAATCATGTACATAAGACCAATAAGAACAAAGAATCTTTTATTGACTTTCTTCAAGATTTCATTTTCTTCTTGTGCAGAGAAGGTAGAGAGAAATGCAGCTTTTGCTTCAGGGTCGTCGCGTAAATTGTCAACACTCGCTCTGGCCGCAGTGGCGAGAGCCTGCTTTCGAGTCGCGGCTGCTCTCTCATGGTCGACCGCATACTCTTCAGGCTTGTAAGAAGTAGCCATTATGAAGAGATGATACCTGTGAGAAGGTGAAGAAGACCAATGGTGTGCCTATTGTGGACGATAGCATCCAAGGAGAACGGAATTGTTGAATATATGGCTGGGGCAGACCCCCACCCAGTCATGGCGTGCTCTCTCTTGAGATAACAATCCCACTTAGTAGACAAAGGAATTGCTAGGATGTCACTCCAAGAGCAGGGTGTGCTATCTGGCGCAACCCCGATTGGGTTGAGCGTCATGACGAAATATTGACCCACTTTTCAATCATTCCAAGAACCAGCTACTCAACAGTCAAGTCAGTCTTGGTGGATGTAGCAGCACTCCATCGACAATAGCATGACACCGTATGCTAGTATCTGTGATCGCTGGAAATACGCGCGGTTCGGGTGATTATTACCGATTGAAGGTGAGGTTACTGGGTGCATGACGAACTCATCGGCCTATCCCATGATACCAATTCCGGATCCGCTCCATATTTGTTTATCGGATTGGTCTCGGAATCTAAAGAGAGTCGTGTGTTGGGCACAACTTTTAAACCAAGTGAAGGATGTGAGGAATATCATAACTTGATCGAGTCATTCCTGGATGTTCTTGGGGTAGAATCGGACAAGTCCAGTTGACATATGTTCTGGCCTCATTCTCATTACTTCGTGTTCAGTCTATGAAGGAGCAGTGCGTGTCGAGAAGATGGCAAATGTCTCAATCTCAAATTAAGTTTTGGGTACCTTGTTAGGTCTAAACTAGACATCATGTTATGCTATGCAAATCTAGATGTCATTTGCAGCCGCTTTTGTGGATATTGGTCCTGCAGCTGCTCACCCAGTGCTCGCGCTCAAGTTCAATGAGCCTCCTGAGCACTGGCCCAAGCCACCGCGTATATTTCTGTCGAGTGGGCCGAGCGGGGGGCGATAGGGCAGATTTCATCTATGAGGTGCATCGGGGAACCTGGATATAATGTCATCTCACTTCCTGGAAAATCTACCACAAGGTTCTAGACGTATTTATAGCACATCTACACTCGTTTGAAGCCCTCTCATATCAGTATAGTTTGGACTTTGAAGCCCGAGTACATTTTGAAAGTGGCTCAGCTAATCCAAAAACGCAAAGTTCGTAGTTTATTCAGTCTAATCACGTATCTCCTCCCATTCTCTCAGTCTTGTGCCTTGCGCAGCGGAATCATTTCCTACATTTACTAACTTAAACGCCCTAAATATTTCTCTGGCCCTTTCCTCGCCCCTCGGTCCCTCGATTGATTCTGAGTAAGCATATAATGTCAGATACCTTGCCATGCCAAAGGCTAAGAAATAATTGTCTTACCGCAAAAAACACGCACTACTGCAAACAAGCACGGAATATATAGCATCAAGGTAATGAGCTGACTCAATGATGCCGTATTCTCATCGCTCTTGATATACCATTCTTCGATCTCGAATCCATTCTTCAAGTTAAAATACGATATTGTCGCCGCCATAGCTAGGATCGCCAAAGAAAGTGTGATTGCCGCTCGAAGGCCTAACATCCAATGACGTGCCTGTAGGCTCATCTTAATCGGTCCAAACTCTCCGTTGACGCAGCAGATTATAAAGTTGATCCAATCGCATAGTAGAAAGACTAACCCGGCGGCAAATATCACTGCCAATGGTACAAAATGAGCATATTGAATTCCGGCTTCACCCACCTTTGTGTTCTCGATTATTTGGCTCATGTTATAGATACCAGTATAATTTACAACAGCTCCACTTGTTTGGTTATCAAAAAAGCAAGCCGCCGGCATTATCGCTAGTGGATTGGCTGTAATAGGGAAGCCCACTTGGTTATTGCGCTCTACGAAGAGTAGGCAAGCAAGTGCATAGATAAGCATAATGGCCAAGACACGGAGCAAAGCATGGCCGTGGTTCTTGGAACCAAATTCATGGATATTAACAAATGCGAGCGCATGAGCGATGAGAGACATAAATATCAAATAGCATACCACATTGTAGTGGTAAGCTGAGATGCAGGAAGAGTGGAACTTCGCAACAACAAGTAGAGCGAGACCAGTAATGATTTGAGAATCGGAGAGCGTGTGTAAGAGACTTTCAATAGTGTGAATGATTCGGCGGTACTGAACATATCTGTAGCAGATTTAATATAAGGATAATTATTTCATGGGCATGATAATACAAACGTCGATTCAGATGTATCTCTGAATAAGAGACGAAACTCATCAAAAAGCAAAATTATAGCGAGGACCAATGCGAGAAAAGTCGTAACCATAAACATTATCAGAATATTTGTGCCAGTGATGTCTGTATTAGGTAGAAGTTTTTCGGTGTTATTAAGACCAGTTGCATTAGTATTGTGTCGGTACATGCTGCTGCTTTAGCTAAATGGGGTTTAACCTCCTTAATCAAAAGCTCTTTATTTAAAAAAGACTTTTAAAGTCTTCTAAAGAAAGAGAAGAAAATAAGTCTTTTATAATAATAGATCTTTTTATTTATTTAATAAAAATTTTCTTAATTTTTAAAAAGAGTTTTTTATAATAAGTTTAATAGTTATAATTTATATTTTTTACTAAATAAATTAATAATTATTTTAATTAAAGTAATTTTAATAAATATTTTTATTATTATTTAATATTTCTTTTTTTTTCTTTTTTTTTTATTATAATTAAAAGTTTAATTAAAGAAAATAAATTAAAATTATTATTAAATATATATATTAATATTTTTAATAATACTTTTATATTATTATAATATAAATCTTTTTTTATGAAACTTAATTTAATTTTAATTATTTAGAAAAATAAAAGAAAAGAAAAACTTTAATTTTAATTAAAGATTTAATAGTCTATATATTTATAAAGAAATAAAATATTTTTATAAGATAAAGTAAAAGTAAATCCTAATAAGAGTAATAATTAATCTAAATAAATATAATATTAAAGTTCTTATAATTTCTATATAAACTAAACTTAATTAGATCTATTTTAATTAAAGAGTTTAGAACTAATTTAATACTATTTTTAATAAATTATAATTATTATTAATTAACTTTAAACTTATAATAAGAGAAGCCTTATTAGATTATAAGTATATATAAAGTCTTATTATTTTAATATTAACTTAGTATTTAATAAAGAATTTATTAATTATAATATAAACTTTAATATTAACTATAAAACTAAAAAACTAAAGTTATAAAAAATCACTATCAAATAACTATGATAAAATATATATTTACTATTTATTATTATAATATAAATATAATTATTATTAAAAGAAATAAGCTTATACTCTAGAGAAAAGAGAAAATAAATATAAGAAAAGGAAAAGAGAAGGTTCTAAAAAGGGGGTTAAAGAGGATATTTACATTCAAGACATAACCTAACCCGATTATTCAAAAAAGGCTTTTTAAGAACAGAGATCTTATATTAAGATTAATTAATAAATATTCTCTTATAAAAATTATTAGATTTTATTTACTAATATTATTTTTACTTTTTCTTATTTATTAATATAAAAGTATATTAATAACCTTAGTATAGCTAGCTATTATATAATCTAACTACTAATACTACTTACTATAAAGAGATAATACTCTTTATATTAACCTAATTAAATTACTTTTTAACTAAAATATTTAAAAGAGAAATCTTTAATATTAAAAACTATTATTATAATTAACCTTACTAAAAGTAAACTTTTCTTATTTTAATAATAAATATTATTTATATATTATTTTAATAAAACTTTTAACTGAAAAAATATCTCTTATTTCTTAAAATTATATAAGAGTTTTATAGATAATAAAAAAATAACTAATAAAGATAAAGTAAAGTACTTCTTACTAAGAATATATAAGAATATCTTTTAAAAAGTTAAAAATACTATTAATTACTTAAATTAAAGTAAAATAAAAATAATTCTATAAAGTAAATATTACTTTTAGGATATTAAATAATAAAAGCTATTAGTAGCTTAATTAGCTTATATAAATATTACTTTAGTAATAAGTATAGATCTTTAAGACTTTCTCTAATAATTAATAGATTATAAAACTTTATCTAGAAAAACTAATTCTAATTACTAAACTAATATAAAAGACTAAACTATTACTATTATTAAAATCTTACTTTTAGAAATAATAGTAAAAGTATACTAATATTATAAACTTATATTAGAATAATTATAAAATAAGATATATAAAAAGGTAATAAAAATAATCAAAATAACCTTAGAAACTAAATATAAGTATAAGATTTTATTCTAAAACTATTACCTATTTTATTTTATTTTAACTAAATATTATAACTAAAAACCCCTATTAAAACTAATAAAACCTATTTAAAAGAAAAAAATATATCTATAACTAGCTATTCTTTTTACTAATTAATTTAATTTATTAACCTACTTCTTTAAAAAACTATCTATTAATATTATTAACTAAATAAAAAGTATTTAAAAGAAATAATAAAGAACTTTACTTAAAGAGCTAAACTACCTTAGATATTAACTACTATCTCCTAAGATAATTAATCTTATAAGAGATAGTAAAGACTATTATTATAACCTTTTAGAATCTTTAATTAACTTAATAAGAAGAAAAAGAGATATTAAATACTTCTATTACTTTACTTTCAGATATTTCCTAAATTACTACTTTATACTAGAAAAAGACTAATTAAAAAGGAGATCTAATTATAATAATAAAATTAAAATAATTTACCTAAAAAAAAGAAAATATATTCTTCTTTTAAAGTTAATAAAATAATTTATTTAAATTAAAAGTATTTAAAAATTAATAATCTTTTAAGTTTTATAATTTCCTTTCCT
>KV875283.1:0-182828 GCA_001879505.1 Calonectria pseudoreteaudii
TTAAACTATATTAATTTAAAGATCTTTTAATATTAATATAAAAGTATTAATTTATTTATTATAAAGGTTTAATTATAGCTTTTTATTTTTCTATCTTTATAGAATCTTTTTAGACTTCTTTTTAATAATAGTTTAAGTAATTAATTTATTAAATTATATAGTCTTAAGGTTCTAATTAATCTGACTTTACTATTAACTCTTATTAAGATAATAATTAATATACTTTTTGATTTTCTTAAAAATATTCTTATAATTACTTTTTAAGATTTCCTCTAGAAAAAGACTATTCTTATTAAAGACTATTACTTACAAATCTCTATAGAAAGCCTTATATAGAGTTTTAACTTAGGTTTTAGAGTCTTTTTATCTATTAAAGTTAACCTTATAAATCTAGTACTTATACTTTCTTATTTATTCTTTAGTAATAGTAAAGTTAAGAAGAAATCTCTTCTTATTTAATTTAGTAAGAGTACTTTCTAAGTCTAGCTATTATTTTTTATTTTTATTTTTAAACTAAACTTTTAAAATAATTTTAATATTAACTTAAGTTCAGTACTATTTAATCTTTTATAAAACTTTATTAATAATATTAAGGTAAATAAGTTAATTAATATAATTTATTTAATATTTATTATTAACTTTATAACTATCTATATAATAATTATATTACTTAAAAAATATAAAGATATCTTTACTTTTAAATTTCTCTAAGTAAAGAAAGTTAATAAAGTAGTTTTTTACTTAATACTAAATAAACTAGGTTAAGAATTTCTTAATAATAGAATTATCTTAGTTAGAGAGTATAATATCTTTTCTATTACTTTTAATTTTAGATATTATATTTAATTAACTATCTAAGAGAGTATCTTTTAAGTAATTAAATAATTCTTTAGAGAAATCTTTATTAATAATATAGGATTACTTATATAGAAAAGATTAGCTTTTTTTAATAAGAAAGAGTTAAGATAAAAGTTTTTTAGTTTTCTAAGAATAAATTATAATTATAGTACCTTAGTTTATTAAGTATTTATATTCTTTTAAAAGTATTAAAATCTTTAATAATAAATTAATAATTTCTTTTTTTTTTAAGATCTTTTATCTCTTTTATATTTATCTTATTAAATAAATTTTATTATAATAAGAGTTAATATTTTATCTTTTATTATAGTCTAAAAGATAATTATAATAATAAACTTAAATTATTTTATAATAAACTTATTTATTATTTATAACTAAAAGATATTAGCTTCTTTTTTAAGATTTATTTTTATTTTTTCTTAGTTTATTATTAAATAGATTTATTTTTTAATAAGAATTATATAAGTAGATTTTATAGTAATTAAGTCTCTACTTTTTAAGATATTTACTATATACTTAACTTATAATAAGTTAGATTATATTATAGTCTATATATATATTACTAAGAAGATTCTTTTTCTAGTAATAAGATTTAAATTTTCTTATATTATTTCTCTAGTATTAAGCTTTTTAAGTATCTAAAGATTTCCTTTAAATCTTACTTTATTAAACTTATTTATTATTATTTTATAAAAGTAAATATAATATAAATTAAAGTTATATATATTTTTATATAATTTAGAAATATATTAAGTTACTTATATTTAAATAGTTCTAAAATTTAGTATTATTATCTAATACCTTAGATTATTAAAATAATCTTAATTTACTTATTAAGATTATAATATTAATTTTAATATCTCTATTATAATCTCTAATATAATAAAGATAAAGTTTTAATATATAAAAACTATATACTAAACTTAAAAAAATCTAAATAATCTAATAACTTTATTATACTTAAATTAACTTTTAATTATACTTAAATAAATAAACTAAAATTATAAAATAAATTAATAACTTATACTTACTAAATTAAAATAAAAATTATAATTATAATAAGATACTTATAATCAAATAGTCCCTTAAATAAGAAATTTAAAAATAAAGTCAAAAGAGTATATTAAGATAAAGCTACTAAGCTAAACTAGTATTAAGGCCAGTAGCTTTTATCCTACTAAATCCGGTATCGCGACCAATCCCTAGGTCACATGACCTACCCTGTATTGAACCCTTGTTAAGCTATTGCCCCGAGCCCCGTCACAGTACGTCCTAGTAAATTCTTCCTGTTCAAGTAAGAAGATATCAGCTTCCCATACTTATGCCCGTCTTCATTATAGGGTAACAAGCGTCGAGCGTTGCCCCGATTGATTCTTCGTGCGCATTTGTTTTGGGTTATCGACTATCTATTCAATTCATAGAGACTGGCTCAATGGTGCAAGTCATTTCGCTATTTTCCTTTGAGTATAATTATATAAAATATGCATTATTCCCCCACTTCCTCTTCTCTAATCACAACCTGTGTTTTGATCCAAACGTTTCTTAAAATTTCGACACGGCCTTCGCCGTTCAATACGCTCCCTGCAGTTGAAAGTGGGAGCCAAACACGAGAGCCACCTCCAGACAGACTTTTACCCTTTCTAGATTAGCCATTACCGTATAATCTCGCGAAATCCGACCATGCGGCGGAGACGAAAACAGCTCCATAAATATACAGAGAACCAATTTAGACTGTTATTGGAAGCCAAAACGCGGAGAAAAAAGCAAAAAGCGACTCCACTCCATGGTCGGATTTTGCGAGATTATACGGTACTTGGTTCTTCTCAGACATCCAATTCATCCTTTAGTATCAGACGCAGAATTCGCAGAGATTGCCAAAATAGTTTTCTGATCCCGGCTGAATTGTTTGTTGGTTGCTGACGTTTTATTGGCTTCCAGTTTAATATGAAATGATGCGATTCATTTTCGATCGGGGCTTAATCCTATTGAGTGGACTGCAGAGGAGAAGATGGTCCAATGGAACCATCTCATCCTTGTCTTGTGACGGAGGTTCAACTTGCGAGCGCATACCTTCGACGCTGGTTCTGTGGTCTAGTTGGTTATGGCATCTCGCTAACACCGAGAAGGTCCCCGGTTCAATCCCGGGCGGAATCATTTTTTGAAGGTTCGTAACTAATATCGTAATTCCTTTGGTTTTCGGAATAATCCTCCATCTCGATTGGAGTACATTGCTAGTACGTCTTCAGCAATCGAGTTGTGCGAGGATCAGGTATGGCATGCTTGTCTCGCAGAAACCCTGTGAACAATAGCGCATGCTACCCGGGAGCCGCTTGACGCTGGGCACAGAACAGTTTGCCCCTAATTCTTTCTTCTTCTATTTTTCGGGAAACAAAAAGAAGAGGAAAATGAAAGCCTAAAAGCAGATCTGCAGATACCGGAAATTTAGTCCACGTATCAGCTGGGGTGCAATTGAAACCACAGGTTTCGAGACAATCTTTGCTCACATTTAATGAATGTGGAGCTGGGACCCATCAAGAGGTTAATTAACGAGATTGACACTGGAGCGTGTAAAATTACTGGATATTGATCACGTGAAAACACTTGCTGACCCCTTCATCTTTGAAGAATAACAATTAAGCGTTCACACACAGTAAATATGATTCCGCCGCTGAGGATTACTCTCCCCAACCCTATCGTACTACCGCTCTGGAAGGCCCTTCTTCCTCCTCTGAAAATCTCCTCAATTGTCTCTATTATTCATGATCCGTTGAACTTCATTCACTGCGATTGTCCGATCTATTTTTCTCAGACTCCTGTGTTTTTGGAGGCAGGATTAGTATTAGTACATCCTGATTCAGATTTTTAATAAGCTTACTGAGCGTATCACAATCCGATTTTAAGGATCATAATCCAGTTTAGAACTAATTTATTTAGAAGCAAGATCATTGGTACTAGCAATTTGTACTCCGGTTATACCGAGAAGTCTACAACACCTTCTCAATAAGCTTGATACCTTCCACTTCAACCTTGGTGCGTAGAGGGTCACACATTTCCTTCGTGTATGGTGCATGAACACCTGGCTTAGAGAAAGCTGGATGGTCATCGAGGAGCATTTGAACAGCAATTCCACATGTGATTCCCACAGCCTTTGACATTCCTGAATAACCCTTTGGGTCCCCTAATAGTTCCATAGTTGAAGTGATGGTGTCCTGGTCATTCAGTCAGCAAAAGTATCCATTCACAAAGAGTTGGCACCACTTGCGGTCTTCCCGTCATGCCATTCGACGACAAACTTATGTTGTAGCATGACTAGATCTCGCTCTCCTGGAGCAAAGCTGCAGAGGCTTTCTAGATGTGCAGAGAGCGTATCTAACAAGTTCCCACGAACGGTAGCCTGTCCACTTGAGAATAGCCCCATCCAGCGGAGGCCTGCTACAACTGCTTCTCGTTCGGTCTTACCTGAAAGCCCGCATATTTTGTCAACCCTCGACAGGAGATCCGTTTCGGCCGTCGAATTCGCGTCAACCAATCTCTGCAGAATTTCCGCCCATGTGATACCAGCGACAAGCCATGTCTTGTTCTCTGAATCCAACCATCCAAGATCAATAAGAGCTTTCACCAACTGTGGGTTGCCATCATATCGAAGAGATCCTCGAATGATCGTGTGTGCTTCGGGGATTTGGTAAAATTTACGGAATGGTAGTGAGTTTCTGTTAGGGTAAGCAAGGAAGGAGTAACCATCCATAACATGATACGGTTGGGCGCTCGCCATGAGATCTTTGTTGGAAATCTCAATTTCCTTTCCATCCTTGAGGAATATTGCCGAATTAAATTGGGAAAGTAGCGCACCACGTGGTGACCACGAGAACTACATACCAGGTTAATGTTTCTGATATCAATCCAAGTAATAACACTCACCTTGAACCTCAGCGGATTATGCGATGCCTCTGGGGCAGGTAGCCCACCGCAGTATGAGTAGAACTCCTTGATCTGCAATAGTGTGAGGTGCTGGGTGAAAGATACAGTGGAATAACATACCTTTCCCCCTTTCTCATGTACTTCTCCTATCAACTTTATAGCATAGAGATGGTCAACCCCCGGGTCTACGCCCACCTCATTAAGCACCGTGATCCCTGCATCCTTGACTTGGGACTCAAGGCCTCTTAAAGCTGGTGAAACGTAGCTAGTTGTAACAACATGAGTCTTGCTTTTGATGGCGGATCGCACTACAGCAGCGTGGTAGATAAAAGGCACGAGGGAGATTACGACGTCATGTTCTGCAACTTGAGCGTCGAGATCTGGCGATTCAACGTCCAGGCTGATAGGCTTCACTCGAGGACGTGCGGCAGCCAGAGCCTCGGCGGCGGAGAGAGTTCGACAAGCTAATAAATCAAGTCAATATTATGTACTATGGAAGACATGGCGGGTCTTCCTTACCAATTGTCAATTCGTTTTTGTCATCACGTAGCAGGTAGTCAACGCAAGGTCCTGCGACCATGCCGCTTCCAAGTACAAGGATTTTGTTTGGAGACATTTTCCGAGCCGGCTACGTTGATGTGCTGATTGTTCTCTGGCAATCACTCAAAGACAGTGTGGTGAGGGGGAGTGAAGTGTGCAAGTGAGATGTGTTGAGCGTACAGTTGATAATAAGGTGGAAAACTGAGAGTGAAGGAAGGGGAAAGGGAAAAGCAAGAGATTTTTAAACATCAGCGAAGACTTTCCAAGATCTAAAAATAATCTTGAAATTGAATCAACCATAGGTTTCAGCAGTTTATCACACATAGATCTGTGATACCAACATTATCAATCAAGTTAGAACGGGCATTTCGTAGTGGGGCGATTGGCGGTGGAGTATTTTCTGTTTGCCATAGGTCGAGGGGCATTTGGGCACCTGGCGCATGCGTATGGTATGCGTAATCAGGTTCGGGAGTACATGCTCGCCCAATAGGTCTCACAGTTATAGCGCATTTCCTGGTGGGTCGTTTTGGGGAGGGCGGGCATTTCGTAGACCGGGGGCATTTCGTCGAGGGGCATTTCGTGGTGAAACTTTCTGTAGTGGGACACTTCGACGTGGCTTTTTGGTGAGGCTTTTTGTGGGGGCCTCCGATGTATACCTAGATCCTCGCGCTCACTTGTCACAATCTATCACGAGATAATCCTGACTGTATGTTAGGTTAATAGATGAATTTGAAATAGGTTACTGAGTGAGCGTCTCATATCGGAGGGGCTACATGGCTGCAGAGACTGTTCATATGGGTACGGGTCGTAGCGGCCGTTGATTGGTGATCTGCACAATAAAGCCATCCTAGCCACATCCGCCATTTCGTTATATTTTGAATATCATACATATTTCGTTCGAGTCTTGGTAATCACCTTGAAAGATTGGGCCGTACCTTCATTGAATAAGCATGCCATGGCTTTCAACAAGACTTTGACGGTATGAAGTAGCATAATTGCGATGCCATGTGTCGAGTATCTTACTCGTGATCTGATCAATCATATAACCGTTAGTATAGTTATTCCGCCCCATCGCAGTTGTCGCGTATCGAAAGGTTGTAAAGCTTATCGAACTCTGGCTTCTGAAGGCGCGCCATCAGCCTTGATGTATCCCTGGAGGACCAACTCGACTCAGAAATTAGCTCACATGGCTTGATTATCTCGCTTGTACCCAGTGTTTGCCACGCAATTATTGCCAAGTGAGAGATCAACCACAGAAAGCACCTAGCGATGACAAGCTATAACAATCCATTTTTCCAAGCGTTGGATCAAGTTGCGAAGGACACCAGATTAACTATAATTAGTTAGGTTGGGTTCACATACTGGTATTAATGGTTATGACCCGTTGTATACACTGATCAGGACTCTACTCTATTAATGAACTGATATTGGGCACTTGAGGCATCCGTAGTGATAAGCGGTAGATTGCGATAGAGCTTAGATAGAGCGAAATGCGCTTCACCGAAAATCTCATGTTGAAAGAATAAGATGCTTGGGTGTAACTGGATGAAATTTATCAGTGGTAAGCTCGAAATGCCTTAGACCAGAATGAGAAGCAGCGTGATGTGAAACAAAGATTTTCGGTTGTATGAAAATGGGCTTTGTGGACACAACGAATCATTCTACAAAGAGGAATAAACCACATTCCTAGTCTGCGTTACCGTTTGAAGAGTCTGACACACAGCTGGCCTGAGAGCTGGCCTGAAAGTACAAACCTTATCTGGCAGCCTAATTCCTCAAGGTTGTGTGAAGTGCCGTCGGCCACCTCTCCTTAGTCATCCACTACATGCGGTTCTGGTAGCATGATGAGTCACGTGGAGAGAAAAAAAAGACAAAGGAAAGAATGCATTTCGTTCAAGCTACCAAAGCCCTGATCCTAGCCTCCCTGACCTTGCCACCAATGCCATCCCCCAATTGTAATATTCAAGTTGATACCTACTCTTGTTTTTGGACTATCGTTTCCCCACTACTGCAGCCTTCCATCCAAGGCTCTCAGTAGCATAGAAAACTAGATCGCCATGGATACCGCGAGTAGCCTGACGATCAGTCCCCCCGTGATAGCAGTGCGCCTCCAGGATTTGAGTCGCTATCAGCAGCAGATCATGGAACTTTTGCAATCGCACTCAATGAAGGAACTCCCAGCCGCTGCAGAAATGGAACTCCACATCAAAGCTAGGTAAGAAAACTTCCTTCAAACACCCACCTCCCCTTCTGACTATATCCGCTGATCAAATACTAGCTTTAAAACCTATCGCAATGCCTTGAGGAAATGGGGTTATAGGACCTACCTCTCACGTCAGCAAAAAATGGAAATGACAGCCATAGCTTCTCGTTGGGAGACCAAAGGACGTAGTGTCAACTTTCGAGTCAATGGGGAGCTCTACAATCAAGCCAAGGTCAAAAGATTCATTCGAGACGATCAGAAAGCTGGCATAAATGAGAAGACGGTGCCACCCGATACAGCACTCAGTATGCACTGTGTTATCTTACTTTCACAAACGCAAACTAACGCAAAGTAGTGCCAGCTCCGCCCATATATTACTTTGATGCTGATGACCCGAGTACGGATTTGATGGCCCTAGATTCGGAGGTTGTCAATGGCAACAACATGAATAGCGATACTTTGAACAGCACTCCTGTGCTACCTGAGAATTATCAGATACGCCAAAGCTCTGTGGTGTTGAACGAGGTCGCGGAGGGTGATGCTACCGCTGTACCTCAAAGTCTGGCCGGTGTAGCCGACATCTACCAAGTCATAGAATCGGTATTCCCTGAAGGGCCGGGTGGCATTTGGTCGTTGGCAGATATGTCCCAGGCCTCACTAGGGCATATTAGTATCGATCCAAGTTTCGTCACTCGTGCTAGGTCCCTCTTCTCACGACACTTTCCATTGGCAAGATATGACCCAAAAGTCATGGCTGGCCTCTTGGATAATCTGTTAGAAAGTGATCGACTGGAGGAGGCAACAGAGACTGCGGCTCTCGCCATGAGTATTGCAGACACCATTGATTGCACCGGTATCAACAATGAATGGTATTGGCAAGCCAAAGCTGACCTCGCACGTGTGCACCAAGCCAAGGGGGACTACAGACGTGCTCATGAGTTATATACGGAATGTTTCTTGTTTTACCAAACCAGAACCTGCGATAAGCATCCTCGAACCATACTTTACAATATCAATGTAGCTGAGGTTCTTCTAGAGCTAGGGAGGGTACTTGAGGCGAAGGCTCAGTGCCGCGAAGTGATAATCAAGACACTCGACATGGACCAGCCGGATTATGATCTTTTGATTCGCGCACAACTGTTGCAGGCGAAGATATGCAATGAACTTTGCTCTTGGCAGGAGGCTAAAGTTATTTTAGCACCACTAGTGGCGGAATTTGAGCATGCTGCCCGGAGTCGGCCGCTCAAGTCGAAGCTCCAGATAAAGATTGAGTTTGCCAACACTCTTCATTTCCTCGGGGACGACAGCGTAGCCATCGAAATGATTTCTGCTGTTGAGAAAGAACTTCAGCAGAGAATCTCCTATAGATCGATGTGGACCTATGAACTTGTTAGGTCGGTTGGTGTCTTGCTCTTTGATACGCGACATTATGTCGGAGCTGAAAAGGCATTCTCAGATCTTTCCAGGTCGATACATTCTACCCTCAAATCTACAAGGCATCCCAAGGCCATTGAAGCTAAAACATGGTTGGCTTGTGCCCTTTCAAGACAAGACAGGTCTCTCGAAGCCTCAGCAATGTTTGAAGAATGTTTGGAGGTTTTGACGGATGTTCTGGGTCCTGGACACCGAAATACTATACGATGCATGTCCAATCTCACCCTGAGCCGATTTAAAAAGTTAAAATTGGTGGATGTTAACACTGAGCTAGCCAAGATCCAGGCTGCTTGCGCACAGGTTCTGGGTGAAAACGACCCTGAAACCTTGCGCCTGGGAATGTGTCGTGCAAAGGTTTTACAAATTGGCGGCCAATGGCGCGCTTCCAGGGATATCTTGCGTCGTATAAAATTCAAACATCAAGGTATGGAAGGCCAATATCAAATTCTCACTTTTATCAAATACGCCGATCATCTTGGTGAATTCTATGCTGCGAAGGGGCAGTTCCAACAGGCCATATTGCAACAGAGGGAAGCACTACACGCAGCAGAACTTTTCTTCGGCAAAGACCACCCCGTTACGATTGAGTACATGTATCCACTTGCAGAGTCTCTTTCTAAGGTGGAAAAATATGAGGAAGCTGAAGCGATGCTCCTCGATGGCAAAGCCCGATTGACCGGGAGTGTCGGGGCAAAGCATCCAGCAACCACTTTCCTCACTGTCGAGATTGCTAAGCTTCTTAGCGCGAGGCGACAATGGAAACAGACTGAGATGCTTCAAAAGGAAATCTTAGATGCCTGGAAACAGTATGGCGGGAACCATCCGTACGCCATTGATGCAATGACCGAGTTGATCTGGACTCTCGTCAAAAGGGGTCAATTCGACGAGGCTCAGGAAGTTAGCAATGCCGCCATAGCCGCTGCAAAGACTAGATTTGGTGCCAAATCCTTTGAGACTCGGATGCGAATACTTACCATGGCAAGTTTGATGAGGTATCGTAAAAGGTCATCAGAAGCTCGAGACCTCTGCAGGACAGCACAAGCCATGAGCCCATTCAACGATCGTTGTGCCTCAAATTGCATACCAGTCAGTGAGCTCATATGGGCGGGCGAAATCGAGGCAATGTCACGAATTGCAATGATTCTCGCTGATGTCGGCGAGTTAGACGAGGCCGCCCAACTGCTTAGCAGTGTTCTCTCTCATCGAAGCGCTTTGCTTGGAGCCGACCACCGTATCACACTTCAATCTGCATCAAATCTTGGTCGGGTACTCACCAGGTCAGGTCAATTTGACGCGGCATCGACACTTCAGCGAGATACTCTGCAAAAGCTTGAGCATATCTACGGGCTAGGGCACGAGGCTACTTTACTGGAAAGAAGGAATCTTTTTGAGCCACTCAGAAGTCTCGATTCCCTTTCTGAGTGCAGAATACATCTCAAACATGTTATAGGGGAGAAGATTAGAGCCTTTGCTGCGCCTGGAGCTCATATCAACGAGAAGGTTGATGAAATCGTCAACATTTGCATCGAACGCGGTCGCGAATACCAGTGGGACATTCCTAGTCGGCATACAGCCATGATTGAGTGTCCTGTATATTATCGCACGGATGCAAGTTCTCTAAGGTCTAGAGTGTCCAATTTGCAGAAAGTGATACAACAATTCCAGGCCAGTGAGAAAGTTGATGATACTGCTACTGGTTCGCCTTCAAATGATCTTCGTCAGAACCAACACAATTTCCACAACTCTTGGGAGTCACCTGACTCAATGAGCCTCCTATTCTCATCTAGAGATCGTCGCGAAAGTATTGAAACAAGAATTCTGGAACGAATTGAGGGTGCAAGGGGCTCAAATAGCCTGTCTCGAATCCAATGCGAAAGCCTTGTTGCCGGCTCCTTCTGGAAGTTTTCAAAGGATCAATTATGTTCTGAACTCTTTGCAAATGAATCAAATGAGGATCAAGAGGAAAATTATCTTAAGGCTCGTATCGATACTTGGACTAGTGCGCTTGAGGATGCGGTCAGGATTCAAGAGGAAGTATGTGAGAAGTCGCCCTCTCGCGGTGGGTCAGCGTTCTTCCCTCTTCCCATCAGTTATTATTAAACCTCTCACCTTTAACCTACACGATTCTGGTCTCAGGCAAGTTTGACTGCGAATCTCTCGATATTAAAAAATGAAGAGAGAATATACGAAACAACCTGAACAAATTAATTGAAGTTATAAATTGAATTTGAATTGTTTGAATAGCTGAAATTGCTCAGTTAATTTGTGTTGAGTTGATCGGAGCCCGAATCATCACCTAAGTATTATGTCTACCTTAGTCAAGAGCCCGAGATTTGTAGGCCATTTCCTTCTCCAAGCCATCCACTGCACCATCCGACTCAAGTACTGGGCCCTCAATGTCTGATTTGTGCCTCTGCTCACGGCCCACAAGGACTCTGATAATAATGACAACGACGATTGCTGCGATAGCCAATCCAAATGTCGCAGGGAATCCGTACCCTGTTTTTTATTAGTTCATGTTGTATAAACAACTTCTTGAATATGGATATTGAAAAGATGGTGGTTCTTTCCAAGGTTGGAATGGTAAACTCACTGAATGTCGGTGCCATGGTTTGCGGAAAGATGACGATTGGCAGCCACGCAGCAACGGCGTATTGCATCCCGTTCATACTACCGATGACGAGCGCGCGTTCTTCATTATCTCCAGCGCATACCTCGTTTGCCCAAGAATAACTGATGCTTCATTAGCTATTTCATGCACCACAAGCGAGCCAGGTGATATAACTCACAATACTGCCGTCATCAGGTGGATACTACTCGTAAGAAAGGCAAATTCCTTAAGAGGAACGCTGGATGGCCACACTGCCAAGATGCCATTGGGGATAAGCGTTAAGACCTAACAGCTGAATTAAGCGAGTCTGCCATCACGACGAGAGTGGGAGTCTTCGTACCAGTGGACCGACAATGAATGCGAAACGGCTTCCCGTGTAATCGGAGAGGAATCCCCACAGCACCACACAAAATGCCATAATCAGGTTTGATCCCGTGGGGATAATGTTTCGCTCCACAACCGAGAAATTTTCTGACTTGAGCCAAATGGCGAAGTAGCCCGAAGCTTGGCAGGACGATCCGTATAGCTAAGTATTGGAATTAAAAATACCGATCACGGGGATTCAAGATTGAGGGTGAGAGGACATACGACGTATCCGAAGACAAATGCATACCAACGCCACTTTGTCAGAGCCCTTTTAAAAGTTTTCAGGGTCATGCGAGCCGGTGCAGCCTTTCCGGCCGCCTGTACTCTCTTAATGGAAAGCTCCCGGTCTTCGGCGCTCAAAAGCCTCGACTTAGTAGTGTATGGAGTATCTGGAAGCAGGAAGAACGTAGCCAAGCCAACTGGAATGGTCATAGACTGGGACAGGTCAGCCTCGAAAATAGCCACAGATGATTGTTCCTGGTTGTTGTTGTTTTTACTCACGCCACAGACAATGTATAACCATCGCCACCCGGCGATTTCATGCGCACCGTTTAAGTTCTTGTACACTGCCGCCTGCAAGTAGCCGCTAAATGCTGAACCCAGAGGTGCAGTCATGTGGAACAGTGCAACACGCTTTGCGAGCTCCGTTTTTGTATACCAGCTTCCTAAAACATACAGCAACACCGGAAAGAAGGAGCTCTCAAAGAAGCCAACAAGAAAGCGGAATGCATACAGTTCGCCTACACTATGCATTCCAGCTTGTGCAAAGGTGAAAGCGCCCTGTTACAAAGTGTCAGAGAAGATTGCATTCAAAATTATCACAGTGGCAGTATCCTCAGAATGCACCTACCCACCCAATTTCCATGATGGCCAGCCAAATGCTGGGCCTAATCTTTTGCACGATGAGGGTGCTGGGAATTTGCATGACAGCATAGGCGCAAGTGTATGCGGTTCCTGCATACGTGTACTCATTGCCGTACATGGCCAGGTCCTCTTGCATACCAGAAACATAGGCATTTGCCATGTTTCCTTGATCCAGATACTTCATAAAAAACCCCAGACATCCTATTGTGAGTATGGAGAAGTCGAGTTTGCGCAACAGCTTCCGCTCCTCTGGGCTCTTGAGATGGGTGTCAGTGTCCCAGATGAAAGACCGAAAGGAACGGGATGGTGACGTCTTTGTCTCTTGTTCGGCCATTGTGAGTTCTACGTGCAGCAAGGCGTCTGATAACGGGAGGTGTGCGCCTGGTATGCTGAGCGCTCCAAATTCTTTTATAGGGCATCTTATCTCAGACGACCCTGGTTGAGGACCGAGGCGTGGATCGACGCTTATCACCACAATCCGACGCTGCAGCACACCACCACGGTGAAGCGCCTCGAACCGGCATGGTTTATGCAGGACGACGGATCGACGCACGCTTTCAAGCATGTTGGTGATAGCACCAGACCTCAATTTGCCGATAGCTCCGACTATTGCAGCATTTTGCCCGCGTGTCTCCAGTTATATTCAAGCGCACAACGAAGAGGGATCGGGTCGTCACACGCAACGGACTAGGTAAATGACGAGATGCCCCACAGCAGTCATCTTTGCTCAAGCGATTGGCAGAAGCCTGACGTTGCATCCATCAGAACCAGAACCGGCAATGCTTTTAATGTTCGCCATACAAATAAAGAGCCTTTGAATTTTATTTCTCTCCCACTCATTCGAAGTAGCAGTGGTAACATAACATCTGAAGTCAAACCAGGGCACTCAGCTGAAAAAGCACCAGATACTGGTTGGTGACCAACAGATAGTCCCGAATGGGATGTATCAGAGCCACCATACTCTGTTAATTCATCTTCAATTATGATTTCGGTGCGAATTACTATGAATGTTGATCCGCCGTCCTTTTGTCCCAAATGCTCTCCAATTCATTCAAGATTCTCTCGCTTTCTCCATACCCCGTACGTTCTCGCGTATAACGAAGAATCTGCCGAATCAATTGAATATCTTCTTCGGCCATGACCGCGTACCCGAATATCAACATTGGCCACGCAACCAAATAGCATCGGCTCCAGGTCTCAACCGATTCTGGATGACGTAGAATAAGCAATGCCTGGTCAATCTGCCATTGAGGTGGCCTTGAGCAGTGTGGATTCCTTCTGCGTCCTGTCGATGGAGCCTTACTCAGACCTTCGGCTGAGTGAATGGTAGGCTGTGACGACAGGGACTCTACAACCCAGTCAAATAATAAGGACGTGGCAAGCACGTATAAGGCCAGAGTACCCGCATGGAAATCTGTTGTGGAAAGTGGAGGACTGTCGGTTGTGCTTTGACCGAAAACTACTTCCTCCCAATAAGCCATCTCGGTTTCATATTCGTCAATGGTTGAATCTTCTACACAATTAGACGCTCCATGAAGATGAATTATATCCAAGATGAAGTGATATAGAGATAGAATGACACCTAAAACAGGACTTGAGTCCGCTGACGCTTTATTTGGCAGTTCTTTGGGTCTGAGTGTGCTCTCAATATGGGTGAGGAACTGAGTGTCGACATAAAAGTTTGGCGCAAATGGTTTCCTGATGGCAAGCAGAAAAGCCTGATAGAGCACACTTTCAGCAGTAAGCCGATGGAATGGCCGTGCCATAGATAATGGAGAGGCCTTGTGATCATATCGTAGATTAAGAAGTTTCATGGCGCCGGTAACATGCTTGCGAGGATCCACGGTGGCGTCGGAACCCCATAACTAAGAGATAGAAAGCGATTAGCGAATTCCATGGATATTGGGTTGCGGACCATTTCCTTGTCACATACGTCGTGAAGATATAAATACACAACCGCGGTTACGAGCGAATCACTGGGAACTTGGTCGGTTGGGGATAATTGGTTTAACGATTTGGTCACTTCGGCTACTGCTCGAGAATAGTACTGGAGGGCAAGCTTCTGATATCGTGCATCGTTTGAAAGTATGTACTTGTTCGCAGCGCAAGTGGCGAGAACGGCGCATTTCACGCTCTGGCAATGCAGCATCATGCTAACAAGGTCGAATTGATAATCCAAAAGATGACTTTTGTTCCACGTCGGAAGTACGAGGACAGGGAGAAAGTTGTTCAGGAAGTGGTATACTAATTCGACGTCGCATTCGGATTGAATTCCTGAATTCTGTGGCCTCATACTTGGATGATGATAGATGGCCATAACTTCATTGGAGGGTGCATCTTGAACCGGGCTAGGTTCGCTGCGGGGCGATGAAGTCGAGCGGCGACGAGTTGATTTTGAGAGATGGCGACGGTCGCAAAGATCCTGCGAAGTGGGCCAGTCGCATTGACGACCGCATGAGAGGCAATTACGGCAACATGGCCTCTCTTCTCCACACTTTACCCTTCGTTTCCTACCTGTCATGTCATACGGTTGATAAGAGCACTGGCGAGGCTGATTGGAGGAGGCAACGTACAAGTAAAGCAGCCCGTTTTTGTGCGTAATCTTGCCTTGACCATGATGAATCAAACGAAATGATTATGGGTCTATTGACGGGGTCTTCCAATGGCCTATGTTCGCATCAATGAACTCGTCAAAAAAGGATGACACCCGGGGATATGGAACATGATGGAGAGCGCGGTATCGACACACGTGACCCGCAATGAGGGGTTGCTATCAACGGATCAAGAACAGGCTTATCTTGCAGGTCAAGGGCCCCCTGGAGCGGAGATATAGACTTTGCCCAAGAGATGGGATGGCTGTCTAAACAAGAATGGACTGGGAGACATGGTTGATCAAGTGCCGCAAAGCCAATGCGACGGTAACTGGCGTCACGATGCTAGAGTCTATTACTGACTGGATGCTTCAGTGCGTGCGCCGAGGTTGGCGCGCAGCTGCACCTCGTCCCATCAACCATACACGCGCTAACGCGCTGCGAATTAGTCCCACACTCTTTCTTCCCCATCAGCCTTGGATGATTTTGGAGACCAGCTCGGTCGCAGCCACCGTCTCTTCGTCACGGAAGTGCTTTCCCACTAGCTGCAGCGCAATTGGAGCATCAACAAACGTCTCCGGGACGTCTATGGGCATTTTAAAAGCCACAGTCAGCCATAAATCACCAAATTGAACCAGTGCAATTATGCTTACATCGCTCGTACTCTCGCTTGTCCTGCTCAGAGCGAGGCACGTAGTCCTTCTCAACAACGTCCAACGCAGGATCCACCTTCAGCCCACTGGGGAAGGCAACGCAGGGCTGATCAAGAATGTTCCAAATGGATGTGTAGTTGAAATATTGACACGATCCAAGGGTTGCGCCCGCGCCAATGTACGCAGGACAGAGGATGAAATCCACCCCTCTTTCCTTCATAACCCGATGGTACCTTGAAAAAGTCAGCGCCGGCCTTCGTAGCTTCAAACCATGTATAAGGAAACCTACGAGTCTCGTAGAGTATCTCTCCGCACATTCAACTCCCAGTTTTCAGTGACGGAAATAGGTTCAGGCTTCGCCTCGTTGAAGATCCAATCAGTCAGGAAAGCGACGGGCTCGCCACCCGCTTCCAAAAGGTCCTTCTGAGTGCGAGCAGCATCGGGGAAATACATCGCCGAGATGATGTCCCAGCCCTCTTGGTGGTTGTATGGCTCAAAGTCAACTACCTTGACGCCAGCTTCCTTCAGCTTAGATACGGCATGCTTCAAAGCGCGGGTGACTGGTGGGTGGGGATGAACCATGCTAGCCACGTCGGAATCAATATAGACCATTAAGGAATTTTCCTTGAAACTCACCCGTCATCCCAAATGACACCGATCGTGACCTGATCGGGCTTGAATGGGGTAATACGCTTCCATGGTAGAGGTACAAGGGTCGTTTCTTCCTCCCACGGCTCTTGGTCGAGGAGCGCTCGCTGGAAAAGCTCCAGATCTTGGGCATTATTTGCAAAGGGAGAAATGACACAGCGGATACTCTCTTGCCCGGCACCTGCCAGACAGACTCCCTTGTAGGGGTTGCGCAGCGCGGTAGTGCGAAGGCCGTAAGCACCACAGAACGCGGCTGGCGCTCTGACGGAGCCGCCGATATCTGTGCCGATCCCCATCACGGCACATCTGAGACCCAGTGATGCACCTTCGCCTCCACTGGAACCACCAGGGGTAAGGGCTCTATTGTGTGGGTTTACCGTTGTGCCATAAATGGGGTTGCTGCAGTCGATGTGCTAGATTCAATTCGTGAGTGAGGCTGGATTAGAGCATGCTAGAACCAACGTGGGTTACTTACCATGACACTCTGTGGCTCATTTGTTCGGACATGAAATACGGCGCCGGCCCCTCTGAGAAGTCGTAGAATCAATGCATCTTCAGAGACGATGTTATCAATCCAAGCGACGTATCCAGAATGGGCAATGCGGCCCTTAAATCCGACGTGTTCCTTCACAGAGATGGGCAGCCCGTGCAGGGGGCCTTTGAGCTTCCCTGTGGCTTTGAAGTGAGCATCTAGTTCAGCAGCAGTGGCCAAAGCATCATCAACCATGAACTCGGTCGCGAGGTTAGTCAATTGGTGAGCGATGTGGGCTCTCTTGAGAAATGCGGTGGCGGTTTCCACAGCTGTCAGGGTCCCGGCCCCCATCTGCTTAACCAGATCCAGCCCATTGCTGTTTGTGATTTCAAGCTCGCGCGCCGTCAAACGCTTGCACGAATCAATAAAGGTGGATACATTAAGCTGGTTAGCGGGAGGCAGCTCATCCTCGCTCAATAGCCAAGCCGGGTTCAAGGAATCCTGCAAAATCTTTCGGCACGTCTCTGCCTTGACTTCCCACGGTGCCGCACTCATGTTCAAACGACACCAAGGTTTATGGGAACACGCTAAATAGGGATGAGTATGTGAGGTTCAAAATGGAGTATAGGACGAAGTAGCTTGAGGAATGTTGTTGGGGTGTTTGTTCGGTTGACATGGGACGCCCCCTATTTTATATTCCTGAGAAAGCCTCATTTTACTGGTCCTGTTTTCCATTTCCCCTCATCTACCAACCCAATGACACGACTAGACGCTGCCTAATCATCCCTCATAATGGGGAACATGCCTCCCAGTCCGGATCCTTGCATGCGATGCGTATTCAATTGCTGCCCTCATGACAATGGATGGTGTGTAAGTCGCATCAGCCACCTCCACTAAAATGCAATCAGCACTCGCCCAAGGCATCCACCCCGCACGAACGTGGTGCCAATTTCGTTGGCCTCTCGCAATTCATGGTGATTGGCTAGTTGGTGTTTTTCACGCTAAGTGTGGGTCCGGAACAGTCAGTGCTATCGCGGGTGTCGTCGGCCATTCCATCCTACAAAACTCGCAATTCAATGGGATTGGTCAATTCGGGGCCACAATTTGCTCCGCCTTTAGTTATCTCTGGTAACTATCTTGCAAGACAGTAGCATTCCGCGTCCTGCTCACCGATCAACTGCCTTGTCTCGGTTTCTAACAGATTTCTATAAAAATATTACCGTCTCCCCTCCATTCCTAAACATGTCGCTGTGCCGCCGTTCAGTGTGCACGGCATTGTTCAGTGCTTTTTTACACAATCACGATAGCCATGGTATCTGATATGACGTCAACCCTCTCCCCGGACTTTATCCCGGGGACTGTTCATCTCGTCGATCTTGATGGCAATTTGCATTCGCCTCATGCTCGAGGCACGAAAGACGTTGTGCTAGTTCCAGCGCCCTCTGACGACCCCAACGATCCACTGAATTGGAGTCGGGGGAGAAAGGCCCTGTTCCTCTTTTGCATCTCTGCGTAGGTTAATTGAACCACCGTATTCGTCTTTTTTTTTCTGACAAAAACCTTCCATATTTAAGATACTGCCTCGCAATTGGCATCGCCTCCGCCGCGATATACTCGATTCTTGTGCCAATTTCTGATGCTACACAGCTCAGTGTCGCCGACCTGAACTCTGGTACAGGGTACATGTTCCTAGCATTTGGCTGGGGCTGCCTTTTCTGGCAACCTATGGCCCAAAAATTTGGCAAACGTCCAGTCTATCTCTTTTCTTTACTAAGCACGATGGTTAGTCAATCCCAAACGAACCCCGGGTACAGATCCTGACTATACAATTTCCAGGGGATCATGCTATGGGCCCCCCATACCACTAGCAACGGACAGTGGATCGCCAACAAGGTGCTTCAGGGATTTCTTGGTGCTCCGATTGAGTCTCTCTGCGAGATTTCGATCTCTGATGTCGTAAGTGAGAGTAGCGTTGTCATGCATTGGCGAATCGCTGGCTGAACACGTGTGTGCAGTATTTCACCCATGAACGAGGCACATACATGGCATTCTACGGAGTGTTCCTTTTCGGAAGCAACTATTTTGCGCCAGTCATCGCCGGCTTCATCAATGACGGGCAAGGGTGGAAATGGGTTCTCGTGTGTTTTAACCCGGTGTTCCCATTAAACATGGCAGTGTTGAGCTGACTACCCTGTAGCATTGGTGCTCCATCTTTTGCGGTTCTGCCTTCTTGATCTGCCTTCTTTTTATGGAGGAGACCAACTATCAGCGCACCCCTCTCCTGACCACCACACCCGAAGAAACTGACTTGGAAAAGTCGCCCGTTGTGAATTCCGACTCGAAAAAGGAAGGCCTGCAGGATACCAATGGCTCAGATGTCAGCTGCGGCCAGATGGAGACACGCTCAAACAAATCGTTTCTCCAACGCATGAAACTGATTCGACACGAAGATCTTCACGGCAACGTTCCCGTAAAAGGAATGTTATACCGACCATTCATCTACTTCTCATTTCCTGTTGTGGTTTTCTCGGGATTCATGTACGGCTCTATCCTATGCTACTTCAACGTACTGAATGGCACCGCATCCTTAATCTTGTCTGCTTCTCCATACAACTTCTCAGCGAGTATTGTGGGGCTTTCTTACATGTCTTGTGTCATTGGTGTTCTCATTGGGTTAGAAACACCCTGTCCCGTAATTCTACACGACATGCTAACACAGACACTTAGAACATACTATTCAGGCCCACTGAGTGACAAATTTATTCTCTGGAAGGCCAAGCGTAACAATGGTGTCATGGAGCCCGAGCACCGCCTTTGGCTGTACACTGTTTTGCTTGTCACTGTGCCTGGAGGCCTACTACTCTGGGGCGTTGGAGCTGCTCACCAGGTTCATTGGTTTGGACCCGTATTCGCAATGGGAGTGTTGGGTGCATCCATCACCATCGGTGGCCTGTTGCCCATTAGCTATTGTATCGACAGCTACAAGGATCTCGGTGCGGATGCTATTGTGACTGTGATCCTCATCCGGAACACTATGAGTTTTGCAGTGAGCTATGGGTAGGTTATTTTTCCATCATTTACAATAATAGCTAATCTTCCTTGCGCAGAATCACGCCATGGGTTGAGGACCTAGGCTATCAGGACGCATTCCTCGTCGCAGCTTTCACTGCGTTGGCGCAGCTCGCTACGTTCTTTATTTTTATCAAGTGGGGTCGCCAGATGCGTAAATCAAGCGTGGAACGGTATTGGAAATATGTCCAGTGGGTGAAGGAGGATGGGTTGCTGCATTGAGCCGGTGTGCTGTTTGGTCAATGACGAAAGATTACCTGACGACGATTGGGTCTAAAGCCGCCCTTTGATTCTATTCATGCTCGCTCCCTATGCTAATTCGAACGCTATTTCCCGTGAACGCAAGCCAATGTGATTCTCTCTAGTCAAGAACAGTCATCCATAGAAACATAACTAAACCGCCGGCAAGAACGAGTGCTGTCAGGACAGCCGCCCCCAACCTGTCTGCCGCCGTGATGGGAACGATGACGGGCCCGTCGTGTGAATTAGTACCCGCATTCGGATCCCCCTTTGAAATACCTCCCGTAGTATTTGTTACTGGCCCTCTCACATCCTCGATCAACAGGCTCGAGACAGCGGAAAGCACGTTCATGACCTCGCCCGCACCACTTGTTCCGTCTACTGAGGGATCAACAAACTTGCCGCTGCTCCAGTAAAAGCCACAGAGACGACCAGATGCCCCCCCCGTGCACTGGTTGACGGCAGCTTGTGCTGACTTTTTGAGGACAGGGAGGATTTTTTCTCGTGTCTGGGGAGCAATCTGCGACACCACAGACAGCCATCTGTGCAAGTAGCCCTTGAACATGAGCATATCTGCAGTGCACACACCCTGAGCGCCTTCGCATGGAACCTCGTACGCGATATCTTCGGGAAAGAAAGTCTCGAGGATGGAGTCGAGAAGATTGTCAACCCGCTTGCCCCACACCTCGGATCCTTTGGTCTGTCTCCAAGGTTAGCGAATGAGTTCAACCCTTACGGCGTGAAAACTCACGTAGTTGTACATGAATGCTGAGCCCTGCAGTAAAATGGCAGCATTGTACGAAAATGTTGCCTTGTTCACGTCGGTGCAGTTCTTCTGCACGTGAGCTCCGTCGTAGACTTTCCAGTTTTTCGAATCAATGTAACCGACTTCCCAGAGCCAATCCCAGGTTTTTTCAGCGTGCTCAGCATACGTCTCATTTTTTGTGTACCTCGCGAGACGCGCACCGAGGTTGAAAAAGATGCCATTGGCAATTGCTGTGGGGAATTGTTAGCTTCCTGTTTCATTATTCAAGGACAAGAAGCCCACGTACTGTTTTTGTAACTGTATCCTGCGTTCGAGAACGGGATTTGCCATCTGAGACCCCCATTGCAGGTCCCGTCGTGTCTCTCTGGGGCGGCCTGGGTGGTCCATACGGCCTGCGCTAATGCCAGCCACTGGGGCCTGTCTTCCGGAGGGTTAGGGAATTTGTTTTCTGCCGCCAGCATGGCAGACATGCCCCAAAATCCCTGGTCATCGTTACCCAGAGATGCGGTCCAATTGACTGGCTGGTAGTCGTCCTTGTCGCCAGTCTGATGCTGCATGCCTTCCATGACCACATCGTTGTAACTTGTATCCCCCGTCAACTTCCAGTAATCTAAGTGTCCTGTGGTTAGACTCGGGGATTGTGTGCGGAGCCAGAATACCCACCGATATAAACTCCCATCATCGCACCCCCTTGATACCAATAGTAATCGCCCTTTTTGTCATCTGGTGGGCCAGGCAAAATGCCCGGAATCATGCCAGTTTGGTTCCCTGTGTACTGAAGCATCAAATCATAAGCGAGTGTGCGTGCAGACTCAATGATTTCATCTAGAGATGATGTTTAGCGTGCATCACGAGTCAAAAATTGGCCAACCTACCACGAGTGCTAATTTTGTAGTACTGGGCGCTGGACAGTGGGAGAAGGAGTGAGCCCCAAAGGAGTCCTGACCCGAGTGCAGGGGTCCGCCAACTAAACCACATTTCGAAACGAAAAGAAAGCCAAATGAGTGAATGAGAAAAATAATGTACGGGACCTGCAATGGCCGCGGCGAACAAGCCGGCGATTTTTTTTCGTCCACGGAAGAGGGCTTGAGTGGTTAAGTAACCCCCTGAGAAATAACAAAACAGCGGCCATTCTGGGGGCCGGTTGGACACTCTCCCAACCTCATTCCGGCTGGGCTACAGGATGCAATCTCAACCTCTGAGCCGATGGCCTTGGTAAGCCGCCGGTGTCTGGGCGCCGAGGCAGTGCACCTGTGCTGCCCCACATGCACACATTGAACACCAGCCTATTGGCATCGCGCAACCAACCATGATGATTGCTTTTTTCCGCGAGCAAGACGTGCAAAAAATATAGGGGCTGTAGCAAACAAGACATGAGGGATGTTTCAATCTCTCATCATGTCAGTCTGCAAATCAGAACTCATGAATCACATGGCCTAAATATAGCGTAGGTAAGGAGAGACACAAGACACCCTCCGCTAAATGCAGCACAGATACGGCTCGCATTCAATTAGACATTAGTAGGATGGGAGTAACAGGGCCTGGTCTCACACGGTGTGTTTCCGCCGAGATAAAAGAAGCAAACACATCATGAGGGTATACGCACCTGGCCAACCGGCACGTTGGTCTACATCCGAGCGAATGCCAAGCGACCAACACGAAAAGCTGACCACCATTATGCTTAAATATTAGCTTGTTGGCCTCTCAGAGGATGAGTACGCGTCATTTTGACCAAGGGCCTGTTACAGCGCCAAGTGCCATGACTTTCGGCGCTAACTGTTTCGCGAGATTACGGGGTAAAATAGACGATCCGTTCCGGTGTGGATGTAGCCTAGCCCTGATTTGTCATGGTAAGTTTGACCCGTCTATTTATGAATGGGATAACAGCTAATCGAGGGTGAGATGCACATATGTTATGCTATGCCAACGCAAAAGTTGTCCTCTAGACGGAAGTTTGTGCCGTGTTTCGGAACAATACTTTCTATGCGCATCTGGCTCAGATTTGGAAAGCGAGCAAATGAAGAAAAGGGTGACGGCCAAAATATTCTGTTGTGAAATAAGTTGAAAGATATAACTTAATTTTTTCTATTACCTGAAAAGAATTAAAATTGAAAAATAAAGAAATTAAATTAAAATAAAATAACATAATAGAATGCGGGGAGTGTCATGGTGATCAAGATAGTCAGAGACAAAGTTAAAGCAAAAAAGGATGTTGTGCAGGTTATATGCAATAAACGGGCTAGTTATTCTTTATTTGCCTCTGGGCAAGTTGTCGTTGTGACTCCACCGCTTATATGCCCTGTAAAGCGAACGGCAGGAGTAGTTGGCGGTCGGTCAACATCTACAAGGGCACACGACAGGGGACTAGAGGCGCACCCGCATTGACATCCAGTCGGTCTTTCTCGTCCAAGAAATGAAGCATAGCTACAAGTAGTCCACCATCGCCTCCCGCGCTGAATCCAATGTCATAACCTACACTTTCAAGCTTCTTCTAGAATACCAGGAGAATTATCAGATAGATAGAGAATGCGTTAGTTCTTTTGCCACTGCGTCGGATTTTACCCATATTCAAATGCAAAAATGCACCCACGTAACAATTTCCACATTACATTCAAACGAGGAACGGACATGCAATCGTGCCCTTGTCTTCACAAACGGTTATCCCTTCAACGTCCAACTGCGATCTTCTAGTCGCAACACAAGAAGGTCAGCCGTGTTCCATAAACCCGAAATGTGATGCACAAGAGTTGCAGTCTCAGTCCCAACCTTGTACTCGGCCGGCTTGCTGCAGCATGAATTATATGGTTTGAAAAGCATGAATCCCGCCTACCTCGCATTGGCATCCTACTTGTGCCTTCGGCCAGGAAATCCAACGACTGTAACCTGGGTCAAGATGCTCTAGCACCCCATCGATAATACAGTGCGCCCATCCTCTCATATACCAGAAACACTCAACAGTCTGAAGCAGCACAGCGAAGTGAGCTAAAATAACCAGGGCCAACGGCATCTTCAACTCGGCCTGGTTAATAAATCCATCCTCTAGGTATATCAGCCAACACATAATAATATAGATCTTGCCATGTGTGCAGCTTGCAGGTTGCTGAGCTGTTCCATACACACAGCCAAAACAATCCACCAAAGCTTTGTGTGTTGTATTAAAATCGTACTCGGGCTCGTCCCAGTTCGCAATCAACCCCGCCAAGTTAGACAGGGTAGCTTCCCATGGTATATATCCTTTATCGCTATCTGTGGGGGGCATTTTGGTCAGATTCTCAGCAGGGAAGGGACCAAGGTGGCCTGAAAATATAGCCGGGAGTCCCATAATGTCAATGATAGAGTGAACGCCTCTGATTAGACCCAGCCAGCCAACCTCGGTACCCTCAGCCACGACAAGCAGATGACCTGTTTTTGGAGCCTTGGCCAGTGCGCAACCGCAAATGAGGATTGTTGCAATGTATAGTGCCGAGCAGTTATTCTGGTTGATATAAGGGAGCATTTTTGTGACATGAGGCAGTGCTGTTGAAGAATGTACCTCAGCAAGCTGTGTATACTTGGTTTCCTCAGAGATGCGGAGTCGGGCTAGGTGGAGAGCCGACAAACTAAGAATGAGGTTCAGGAGGAAAGGGTTCTCAAAAGCAAGGCGGGGCACCTTTTCATGCCAGAGCACGTCATCGCCAAGGGTAACCGACACGTTGCTTATGTAGTGATGGAACAGCTGGAGGTCCTCGATGTTGAGATTGTGCACATAGTCGAACTTCTCTGTTGACGAGAGAGCTGGATCTATGGGAGGGTGTGGATCAACGAAACCAGTTTCGGGGACCCTGGGACCTGCAGGCCGCCTCTTTGGGGGCCGACCGCGTTTCCTTGGGGCATTGGCCGGAGGGGCTGAAGCTGCCGCACTGTTGGGGTTAAAGTCGCAGTTTATGTAACACCGGGAACAGTTTTTGCACGTGGGCTTGCTTTCATCACACTAGGCCAAACCAAATTGTCAGAATCAAGATTTTTCCGGCGGCCAAGGGCGGACAACAGAACGGTCACTCACCTTGATTCTACGCTGTTTACAGTTCCGACATCCGTTCCGGGATTTCTTGTGTGACCTGCGTTGTACCGGATGGCCGGGGCATCTAGAGGAACCATGGAAGCGTTCACCTTCTTCGTATCCAGGCATCGTGGCTGCTGCAGGCGTATTGTGAGTGGTGCATGTGCATGATGGCCTCGTTGGCGTTGGCGGCAGTGAGGAGCGAAGAATTCTTGTTTTGGGCAAAGGCACTCCAGACCCACATTGATGCACGGACAACACTGCTGTAATTAGTTCACACATACTGTGGGTAGGGATTTTAGCTCGTTCGCCTCCCTCAGCAAAGTTCCACCATCTCTCTCCACGGAACAACACGTTCGACTTGATCCGGCAGTGTCATCGCTGGGCATGTCTACCAAACCTGCACACTTTTCCAACATGAAAATTAACTCCCACGAATTCGCAAACAGAGGGCAGGGGGGCTTACCGAGATACAGCCAAGCATATGTCTTGTGCTTGTGTTCACAATGGCAGACACTAAGCGGGCTTAGTGTCTATTATTCCGGCTACGCGGAACCGCCGAGGCTCCCCTCGCACGGACCCAAGTCCTAGCTCATTTATCGTACTAGATACGGGCTTTTTCTATTGGTCCTTTCAGTCTCCTCCTGAATTGGAGCCGGAACGAAAATTCCCTAGAATGACATAGCGAGGATCAACTCGCCGAGGCCTGCCTTTTGTTACCACAAATCATCTACACCTTGAGCATCTGCTTGTCTAGGTGAGGAGACGCGATGGTTTCCCTTGACTATGTTGGTTTTCTTAGACTGCAGATTTTTTGCAGCCTGCTCCAAACGACCCACGTGTGCCACCTCTTGCATGCTACTCCCTACCCTAAACTACTCTGGTATCAACGCTGACGCCAAGTACGAAGATCCGCTTCAGAACGAAATGTGGTCTTATTTTCGGATGAATAGTTTGCGGCTGTTAATCATTTCAATCTCTGACTGGAATGTGTTTTGACGGGTACGGGGTTGGAAGTCAGCCTTCCCGTTCCTGCGAGCCGAAATCCTACCTAACATTAGTGGAGATCAATCGGCGTGGAGTTGTAGAGCTAGTGAAACTCGTCCGCCGTATAGTGAGAGGGAATTCCACGAGCTTTTAGTGTACCGTTTAAATTGATTGTCGTTTTCCAACAATGAACCTTTTTGCATGACTAAGGCACAGAAAACTGGGGTTCAGTCACATGGAACTCCTCTGAGGAGCTAAGAAGACCAAGCCTGCCCCTATTTCGAGGCTTCGTGATACTAACGCCTCCATGGCGACTCGGCCAATTTCGTCTCTATCAAACAAGGCTAAGCCGTCCTGTATGCAGAATCGAACTCAGGATAGGAGGCTGGCCTCATACCACAGGATGTACTAGTATGCGGCATGTGAAGATGGCGGTACGGGCGTCGTTTTAGGGATCCATCTGAGTACATCATGTAATTTTAGGCAGGTTACCACAGCGGATCAAAGGGTCCTAATTGACATCCCTTTGTCAAACATTTAATACGGCTCATTTTCCGAAAGTAAGTAAAACCTTTTTCAAGAAGCCCTACTTGATGGTATAACCGAAATTCTAGTTTTATCGGTAACATTTTCTCCGTCATTTGGGTAAGAATTAAACACCACGAAACATAGCATTTTCTTTTTATCATGGTGATGGCTGATGGAGCGTCTCGTAACCTGAGTTAGAACCGACTCTAAATACGAGATTTTGTTATTGGACACAACATGTTTGCGAGGGTGCGCGTGCTGGCGCTAATGTGAAACAAATTACCCCGTACTTAACGGTGGCAACTAGTTAAACTTCGTTAATGCATCCAGAACCGCCATCAGACACGGGGCGTAGGTGGGCCTTCGGACTCGGGGGCAAAGCTATTGCATGCATAGCATGCGTGTAGAAAGGTTACGGGGCCTTGACGAGGCCCGATGACCCGACAGTGAAAACAAATTTGAGGGTAGTTAAGAGCAACTGTAATCTACTAATTTCACAACTACCATTTGTCAGAATTTCTTTTGTTTGATTGACACATTGAAGAGGTGGAGCCAATGTTGGTATGAAGAACCCTCATTTTGAAGAACAAGGACCTTGACTGTATACCGAGGACAGAGAGCGATATGAGCGGCCTCTCAGGACTGCGTGTTATCATTGCCGGGGGGGCTTCCGGTATTGGAGCAGTCACTGCAAGACTACTGGCTAGCCAAGGAGCCAGGGTGATTGTGGGTGACGTCAATGTTGCTCAGGCGAAGGAGGTTGCAGAGGAGATCACTGCTTCGGGTGGCACCGCCGTCGGCGCGGGCTTTGACCTTGGTGACGAAGATAGCATCAAAACGCTCATCAATAATGGAGCCAAGACATTTGGAGGGATGGATGGCCTTGTCAATATGGGAGCTATCCTTCACCCCGGTCACCTTGGTCGAGACGTCGGTGTCGACAAAATGGAGGCCGACATTTGGCGAACGACAATGAACATAAACTTGGTCGGCTACGCGTTGACAACCAAGTACGCGATCCCGCATTTTCAGCGCAATAGCTCTGGAAACATCATCAACATCTCAGCCGCGGCCTCGTTCCTGGGCGAGCCCCTCTTTCCAGCATATGCGGCCTCCAAGGCAGGAATTCACACCCTAACGAGACACATTGCGCGAACATGGGGTTCTCAGAACATCCGAGCCAACGCGGTGGCCCTCGGCATGATAAACACGGCAAAGTTCACGACAGTGTTCGAAGCATCGCCAGGTCTACGAGCTACGGTCAACAATCAAGTGCCTCTTCAGCGAGCAGGCGAGCCAGAGGAGGCTGCATCTGCAATCTTGTATTTGCTCTCTAGGGAGAGCGCCTACGTGACTGGTCAAGTATGGTCGGTAAATGGGGGACTTTCATTGCGCGAGTGATAATAGCCTGCACAAAAACAGTCGCTGCCATGGCTCGAAATGTCAGGTCCTGATACTTGGTCGTAAATTGGGCAAGTGATTGAAGTTTGGATCGAGGATGATTGTACTTCTGGAGAGCATATTTCTTGGGCAAGACGCTGCTTGTAGAATAGAGTTGGATACTTCGCTTTCGAAAAGATGCCAGATTAGTACACACTGCTGCTTTTGTTCCGTCCATTACATCTCGTATCCAGATAGACACCAAGTTCATACTAGTGACTGTTGCTTACCTGACATTGATCCATGTAAAGTATAGCGGTAAACTCTGCATCATAATCAAAGGGTGAATGAACTAAGAGAGACCTTGAACTTACACTGCTTGGGAGCATAAAGTGGGAGCAGGGATGTTCTGTGTTATGTTGGAGTATGCAAATGACGTCACTTGTACCTTCCTTCCGAGTATGTGGGTTGAAAACTAGTCAGGACACCCTGAATCGGTATGTTCACGATGTACGAAATCTGGGTCATGGGATTGTGGTACTTGAACTCTCCGCAAGTGCCTTTTTACATATCCATCAGAACCTGTGCCCCATTTCAACCCTTTCCTTAGATACGACAATCTTCTTTATCCATACATACCATATCGCCACTCACGATGGGGTTCTAATCAAATTTGCTCGCTGATAAAATCGGCATTGTCACTGGGGCCGGCTCGCCGTATGGAATTGGGAGATGCCTCGTGCTATCACTGGCTCGTGCTGGCGCCGGCGCAGTATATGCTCCCGACCTGACGCTTATTAATATCCCTTCTTTGCAGCAAGAGATAAAGGACGCTGGCTTATCGTGCCAGGTCCTTGGAGCAGTATTGGATGTGTCATCTGAAGAGCAGACAATACTTGTTCTCAAAGATATCCTGGCTGAGCATGGTCGCTTGGACTTCTTTTTCGCGAATGCCGGATTTGGAGGGTACAAGTAAAGACTCCAAACATGACACAACCATTTCAATAAACGTTCTTTTATAATGGGGCTAATGGGGCTGGATTTAGATCGCTTCAGGATACCGACTCAGCATACTATGATTTCCCTATATCGGTGATGCAGCGGTCTTTTTTCCTGGCCCTGAGGTATAGCGACCAGGCGATGAGCACCATGTCACAGTCGAAGAAACAGCCAAGAGGATCAATCGTCGTCACCAGCTCAATGGCCGCCATGACAGGCGCCGTTTCAGACATATCATACTGTAAGCCTATTCATTCATGATGTTTGACAAGACTTTTGCTTACTAGGCACAAAAAAGAGCCACGGCCAAAGCTGCGATAGTGGGTATGCTCAAATCAGCCTCTGTGCAACTAGCAGCGAGTCACATTCGAGTCAATGCCATCTCCCGAGGATTTGTGAGGACGAGCATTATACTCACGTCTGGCACCGCGGCTTAGGGCTCTGCCTTTGTCAATCACACCAGCGAGAAGGATGCTATGATGGCGTTTGACAATGCCCTTGGCAGATTTGCATCATCCAAAAATTACTACAATCGTATTCCGGAACCAGCCGAAATCGGAAACATTGGGGTGTTTCTCGCCTCGGACCAGTCTGCATCTGTAAATGCTCAGAACATTGTAGCAGATAATGGAAAGTCAGCCGCGGCATTTGGTGAAAGCATTATTCTCCCAGTTGAGCCGATAAAACCTCTCTAAAAAAAAAAAAGAACAGTCACGGTGTCGGCTTGTTCACTATTGGCGGGATCGTGAAACACGGAGCGAACAACGCGTATTGGCAGTTCATCGCGCGCATGTAGCAAGACAGGGTAGTTAGAATTTATTACTCATCAAACTAAAGTACTTCTAAACCCCAATTCTACGATACCATGGGTTTAGTCCTGTGCTGGTGATTCGGGATTCGTCGTCTATGACCCATATGCCAGTTTCTCAAACGCTAGGTGTAATGTTACTGCCCATGTTTCCTCGCAGCAAGTGCATCTCCAAACTACCTCGTTAATTACTTCGGGCAAGAACTTTCAAATTCCAAGTCACAGAAAAGGCTTTTGCCAAAAAGGCCACGAGTTGCCATTTCCCCTCCAGTACCACAAGCTCGCAGCTATCGACCCACGAATCAGAGTTTACTAGGGGCAGGCGGGATGTCAGAATAGCTGGGTATCATGCAGAGGGTCAGTGTCATCTCGCATGTGCCCAGACCCACATAGAATATTTAATCGTATTGAATACGTTTTTTGTAAGACCACGCACAGACTTGGGCCTAGCTGGGCCGAGAACATCACACTCAAAGTCCGCAATGCAAGTGAGCATTTCCGCTACTCAACCAACATCTCGGTACCTGTCATGGTACTAATCAGTAAGAGTTTGGACGAGGAGTAGATCTCCACTTCAATGCATGGGTACTCATACAGTCAGGCACAGTAGTTTTCAAGTCATTTTTACACTAATAAGAACTAAAGCTGTGTTTAGGATTGTGTCATCTGTATACATGAGTGACTCCTGGCCCCAGAGGGCCACCCTTCTAACCAAGTGCAGACATGATGAGCTTGTTGCCTCCATTCGCGCTAACAGCCGCGCCGTTAACCCAGCGACCCTCTTCGCTACAGAGGAACCCAACAACATAAGCAATGTCGTCAGGAACTCCAATTCTATCGGCAGCAGTCGTGTTTTGAATCTGCCCATCAAGGTAGCCCGGTGGCATCAAGTCCTGACTGGACTTGATCGCGTCGGTGGCAGTCAAACCAACAATGACACTATTGAACGTAGCCTGTGTCGTCTTCGCAAAGCTATCGGCGAATGAGCGCGTGTAGCTTTGAAGGGCGGCTTTGGTGGCTCCATATGTCATAGTAGGATCCGCGTTTCCTTGGTAAGCAAGCACGCTTGAGATATTGATCACACGACCTCCGTAAGAGGGTAGGTGTGGCAGCAGTGCAGTAGTGGCTGATACCGGAGCAAAGATATTGCCCTGCATGAGCTCGAGAAAATTGGCCAAGGATTCATCTTTGATCGCTAGTGCTTTTGAGGGGTCGGTCAAGACTGCATTATTGACTAGGATATCAATAACCTCTGTGTCTAGTTGTTTCAAGACTTGTGGAATCAGCTTCGAGCCAAATTCTGGGTCAAGTGCGTCCGCCTGGACTGCAACAGCCTCCTTCACTCCAAGGGCCCGGCATTTTTCAAGCGTCGTCTCTGCCGCTTTGAGGTTCGAGGCATAGGTAATGGCCAACTTGGTGAGCCCTTTGCGCGCGAGGTGAATAGAGATAGCTTGCCCGATGCCACGAGATCCTCCGGTCACAATGGCTGTCTTGCCAGCAAGAGACCAAGGAGCGTCTGAGTAAGGAGGTGCAGCCATTTTGAGATGAGTTCTGGGTGTGATGGTTTCTTTTTGTGCTTAATCTGTGTAATAGAATATTGATGGGAGTTGTAACTAACTCCTGTGACACGAAAGCTGCTCTACTTATAGACGGACTACATTCACGACACCATTTGAAGCTCAAGACTACACAGACCTCAAACTGGCAGGTTTCAGAAGTCCGCCAGGTGAGAATGACGTGATGAATACGAGGCATAGCGGAGATAGGGCGGAGAACTGGTTTCGGAGAGAAAAACGAGAAGTGAAACGCAGCAGAGGTGGAGGAAAATCATAACTCACCGGTTAGACCAGCCGCTATCTCCTATGTCCGGAGTTTTAGAGCTGTCCTGCATCGTCGTGAAAAGCATCATGAGGCTTTAGCGTGTTGACTAATCCCCACCTAGCTGACAGGTGCTCGAGACTCTAAAATGCTGTTTGTTGTAGACGAGTTTTGCGGGACTAGCGCAAGGACAAGGTTTTGACCAGATGATAGCACCGTGTCGCATCCTGACCTAACCAATCAACCCAATCCTTCATATTGTTCATTGGTGAAAAGAAGACGACGAAGTCTGAGCATTTTGGTCTGCAATTGGGCGACAATAGTGCAACAGGTTAACGTCATTAGTGACGACTTGGACAGGTTGAATTACAATCAGGTGCATCTACTCAAGCCGTACCAGTGATTGTGCCAACCTCATGATCCTGGCCTAATGACATTTGTGTCGTATTCATATTGGTATTCGTTGCATCTCAGTTCATCGAAGAAAAAGCTATTTGCGACGGGACTTTAGATCGATGCAATATCTAACCTGACCTATTTTACATTTATATGAAGCCATGTGAGCGATGCAACCGGTTAAAAATTGCAACAAGAAATCATGCAGTTTATCATGAGTAATTTTGCTGAAATTGATGCAAGGAGAGAAGCGCGCCCTTGTTAGCCAGTATTAATGGCATCGTCAACAATCTTCCATGTGTGGTCCGCAACCTTCTTGATCTCCACCTCGCTCCAACTCGGCTTGTTGTGTATGATGTGACCTTTGGCGTCAATGCACCTCCAGAAGGTGTCCTCCATTTCCCCTGAAGTCGCGCAATCTTGCGTGCCCCTCAGTAAATTTTCAGCACATGTCTCGGGAGAAACTCCAAAAAAGCGACCGGTAGCTCGTGGAACAAGCTGTAAATACCATGGGAGCCCTTCATAGATGTTTGTGTTGACAATGCCTGGAAGAGCATGCACAAAATGTCGCTTGTTGCCAGTTTGGCGTCTTTGCTGTGCAGCATGTACTTGGATCATGGCGTCGGTCATTGAAATGCAATGTTTAGCCACATTGGAGAGGCTGTAGTGTGTCTTGAGATCTAGGTCTTCCCAGTTCAGCGACGCTGGGCTCCCCCGCTCGCCGTCCAACACAATCAGAATTCTTGCATCATGGTTCAGAACTGGACCTAATTCACGGATCAAAAGCTGTCTGCCGTAAAAGTGAAGGGCCATCTTGCGATCGATGCCCTCGACTGTATCTGTCCGCCCAGCTGTGGTCAGAATGCCCTGGGTGAGGACGAGGAGATCCAGCTTTTGGTCTACCTTTTGATCTGCTGCTTGTTTGTGGGCATCCGTGTATTGCTTGATTGAGCGCATGGATGATGCATCCAGCGGACGGAACTCGATATTGGAATAGGGATGTTGCTGGGTTTGGTACGACCGCTTATAATAATGGTGGATAGCGCATGATCGGCAGCGATGCGACAGGCCATGGCATAGCCGATGCCAGCTGTTCCTCCCACTATTAGAGCTCTCATTGCCATATCTGTCTCCAGAACAATGAAGGTATCATGTGATATGCGAAATTTGCCGACAAATGCTGCGAGGTATTATTTGGGTACTTTTCAATTGGTCCTTTTCCTTTAGCTGGTGAGCGCAGAGCATAGAACCGAGAAGGTGGTCGTTGCATCGATTTATACAGAGAAACACCAACGCACAAGTGGGGTGCGGAAACCTTCCCTTTTCAAGCGCCGACGTTTGGCAAAACTCCGCAAGCCATCTCCGCAAAACAAGGGGAATTAGCCAGCAATGTGGATTTAGATTGCCTGCTATTTGAAACGCCACTGGCGATTAACGAGATTATCTTGCCAAGATGCATGACAAAATAAGCACGAAGCTCACCTACCGGTAAGGGACGGAGGTGCATACCACCCCCTTGTCATCACATGTGAAGGCCGTGCGTTCAACATTCCTATGTCTTTCAAATACTACGTACTCCAGAGATGTCCGTTCCTACAGGAGACGTTGGCGAAAAGATACATCAACTCATTTCTCAGTTGATACGGCACCTCGTAAATCTTGTGAGCTATGACCTAGTTGACTTCAGTGGCTGTATTTAGTATCCAGATACATTTTTATCTAGTTCATCCTAATAGTTTACTTCTACTTGAAATAGAAAACAAGCCATAGGCTCAACTAGGCTGTAGGAGGATGGTGTGGGAAACACTCTGACAGGCTATTGTGTGGTGCCATCCAATCTAGCAACACCAGCCGAATTGATTGATCTTTTTGGCCTAACCGCCAGAAAGGTTATTGCAAAGCTAGGCACATCACCCTAACTCTTACATCAGTGATCCAAAAACTAAGCGATAAAGGTGGCATGTAGTTGGATCAGAATAATAGGGTTGGTCGTAGCGAATGACGGGCGAGTGTAAACTTCGCAGGGGGCCGTGGTATCGGTAGAGTGGGGTCGTTCATTGTTTGCAGGCAATCCCTATAAATAACGCCTCTATGTTGTGTTTCGGCAGTTGTCCTAAAAGTCACACCTTTAAAGGAGAGCATAGTCATGTCGGATAATGGATGCCGGGTGTTGAGGGCGATCACAAAGAAAGAGAACTCATTTGAAGCAACAAGAAGGCGGATTCATCTCTTATACATAAGTTTAAAACCATTATTCCAAGAGAACTAAACTATTTGAGCACGGAAGGCTCACCACAGGCCAAATGAAGAGCGGCCCAAACAGGTATGTGTGGGAAAGTTTGCGGGCCTGTACTTGAATCTCACCAAGTGCAAGCAAATGTTGACGATGAAATGGAAGTGAGCAAATCCAAAAGAAACAAAAGATATTGAAATTGCGGTGATTCTTTGAAGCGGTGCTGTACCTTTCATGCTCTGCCGTCGTGTTTGGTGTTCAGCAGCACGGCTGCTCACAAGCTCAAAAAGTCTGAGCTACACGCCACCCGCTTGCTTTCATTTGGTGAAGAATGCTGTAGAAATCTGCCCAGTGTGCCACACGGAGAATAAGTACTCAGAAAAGCGGCGACAATCGGCATTTAAATTCTCATCATGTTGTGTTGTTACAAGTCCAGGTTCTGTTTCTCAGACATAAAAGCTAATTGCCAAACCTTTGCGTTATAGTAGCGCGTCCCTCTTTGTTGAACGGCCATCCAATGAGCTTGTCAAGGTGACATTTTGAAGCGCTCTTGGGCTGTTTTTGCCTTCCATTAGAAGGTTGATGGGCTTGACATCATCGCCTAGTTTCCGCCATTTCCACGCCTTGATGGCCGGCCTTTCTGATTCAACACCCTCAATCACATCGACGATCCAGTTTCCGATATTTGGCAAATACTTAAAGGCGTGCCCGCTGCCCCCTGTAGTAACCATGACACCTGGTTTCTGTGGAACTCGATCTATCACGAAGTGGTTGTCAAATGTGTCGGTGTACCAGCATGCTCTGGTAAAGGCAACGTCGTATCCTTCTTCAATAATTTCTGGCACGTATTTCGCTACAAAAGAGGCAATGGTGTTCATCGCCTTGGTGGGGATCTGGGTAATCTTTTCTCCCTCAGTCCATCGGGTCACAGGGACGCTGCGCTCTATTCCGTCGGGCTGAAGCTGGGGGTTTGTGTATTTGGTGCCACGGTACCCAATTTTGAAGTGGCCTTGATCGTCGAGTGCAAAGCCGTAGAGCCCGCCATCCGCCCCGCTTCTCATGTTGTACATCCATACCGGGAAGTTGTCGGCCGAAAGGCGTGTGGTAAGAGGCGAGGTCTTTGGGATGCGAAATACGGCTACGGAGCCGGCGGTTGCCTCAGCGAGGCCGTCTAGTTCAGGAACCAGCAATGGTGTATACGGGCCGCAGGCCATGATGGTAAGTTTGGCAGCATGCGACTTTCCATCTTTGGTGCGAACTCCCACTACTTGCTCTCCGTCGTAGACAAACGACTCAAAAGCTCCTGCGATTGGCCCAAATACAAACTTGGCGCCGTAGCTTCGGGCCTTGTGCAGTGCAAAACGACATGCCTTGTCGGCGACTGCGTATCCACCACTTGTGTCAAGGACTCCTACTGTCGGGTGACCGCGTGTCTTGGCCTTGAATTGATCCATGTTCAACCCTCTTTCCTCTGCGACCATGACATGCACAGGATCTGTTGTGGCCAGTTGGGTATGTCCATGACCCAGTTCAGTCATGGCTTGGATCGTAGCTTGCTCAAATGGGGGCAGGGCGTCTCCAGAATTAATCGAGATGGCCCCATTGTTGTGAAATACACGATCTGAGCTTGCCATGCCCGGCGGGACGTTTCCAGCCGCCAACTCATCGTTCCAGGCGTGCCACTGTTCAATTGCCTGAAACGACAATTCTTGATACTCGGTCTGGCTGCCATACGCTGAGCGAATGATCTTGTTCATGTCTGCAGGGGCCGAAAAAATTAGGGCCCCATCTCAAGTTAGGCGTTACGCTAGCGCACGTACCTGCCGAAGCGGCGTCACATCCTTTGAGGTAAGAGTAAAGCTGCGCATCGTAATCATGGCGATCAAACACAGTGACGGATTGGTAGCCGCGGCGGGCAAGATGCAGGGCGGTGCTCAGCCCAAAGATGCCCGCGCCGATGATGGCAATTGGGTCTGTTTTTCTGGGAGTGATTTCGGCCATGGTGTGTGCTTCTTCTTGGCGGTGTCAATCATGGACAAACAGGATCTTGTCGTCGAGATAAGTAGCCACAGCACAGAAACAGTGCGCCGATAACGACGGCGATGGTACGGTGATAACGCATTGAGCCGGCAACGGCCGGTGCAATCAGCCTCGGGTCCAGGGCAGTAGCATTCCCTATCTCGCCTTGGGAAAACCAAGCCTGGGGGTCAAGGGCTGGCGCTAATGAACTCGGTGGAATCCGAACGCCCGTCGTAGGAGCCCCACACAGCTCATGGGCCAGACCCGGAGGAATCCATCCTCAGTGTGCCCTCAGTCTGTGCTGCAGCTAAACGCGTCAGTGTCCAAAATGCGGGGAGAGAGAGATAGCAAATCCAAAACGGTGAGCCGGAACCCAGAACCACGCGACACTACGGGGGGGAGGGGGGGGGGGATCTCACCGACAGGGCCCAATGAGCATCAAGCCTGGCCCGAATGTATGCATGCGATTGACACCCTTCGTTGCTGCTTAAAAAAGCAAGGCCTGCATCCGGACTTGCTTCCGTGTGTCTCCATTTCTCTTCATCGTTGTCTGTTACTGGTCGGATAGGACTTGTTCGTCTCTTCTCGTCAGTTCACCATGGGCAACATGTTTCGCGACTCGACGCTCGCCAAGTACGCTCGGTCGATTCGTGAATCGCCTCGGGAGGTCATCCTCAATCCCACCCTGCTCTCTACCGCCGCCGTATACGCCTTGTCGGGTATTTGTATCAGTGAGTGATTTGTTACACTCTGTCATTTTGGCGATTCCATTCTCAACTAACATTTTTCGTGTAGCATGGGATCAGGGTTCCAGCTCGGTTGTTCCCTCTCTGCCTGGGTTCTCCAAGGCCTTCGGCATCGCGTCAGCCACAAACCCAAATGAGGTGACCAACTTCATCTCATTCGTCTACCTCACTGCTGGTGTTGGTGCAGGCTGTTCATTCTTCATCAACGACAGGATTGGACGTCTTTGGTCGCTCCGGTTGTATTTTGCTATTTGGATTGTTGGCCAGCTTATTGCCACATTCTCCTATGGAAACCTGGGCGCCTTGTACACGGCGCGATTCGTCTCTGGACTCGGCATAGGTCCATTGACTGTCACTGGCCCCATGTCCATCGTGGAAATTGCACCCACCGAGATTCGAGGACTTTTGACGGTTTGGTTTAGCGTTGTCATGCTGCTCAGCTTGACCGTGTCCACTTTGACAGTTTACGCATGCTACCTCCATTTGCCCGCATCGCATTTGCAGTATCAGGTCGTGTTTTTCGTCCCAACCATCGCATGCGCGCTCGTCATTGTGGCGACTTTCTTCATCTCAGAGTCACCCAGATGGCTGATGCTGGTTGGCCGCGAGGCAGAGGCTGAAAATTCGCTCGTGAAGCTGCGCGGGTTGCCGAAGGATCACCCTCGCGTGGCTGGTGAGCTCGCGGATATTCGTAATCAAATCGAGGCAGAGCACTCTAAATTTGGTGCAAATGGAGGAATGAAGCCCCTTCTCAGAGAGACTTTTATGGTTCCTTCCAACCTCAGACGTCTTCAGCAGGCTTTTATTTCTTACGCCTTGGCCCAACTGTCGGGTGCAAACTCGGTCACCAGCTACCTGGTTCCTATCTTGGCTCTTATGGGTGTCGACGGCGCCAACGGACGCAATCTCTTCTTGTCGGGCATGTATTCCATGTCCAAATTCTTTTACACCTTGATTGCCTCATTCTTCTTCATTGACGCCCTAGGGCGCCGAAAGAGTCTTTTCGTGGGAATTACCATTCAAATGATCAGTGATGTGTATATCGGTGCATATCTGAAGGCCAAGCAGGACGGAACAGACGCTCCGGGATCATCACAGGGTGCTATTGCCGCCATTTTTATTCACGGCTTCGGCTATGCAGTTGGTATGTTGTTGGGCCATCACGGGAGTTTCCTGATGGCTTTTTAAAATTCATGTCGCGTTTTTGCTCCTTCCAAATATTTTGCTAACAAATTGGCAGGCCTACTTGTTCTTCCGTATGTGTTTGGAGCCGAATTGTGGCCAAACAGCATCCGATCGTTTGCCGGCGCTTTGACCCAGGCATGGCATTGGCTCTTCTATTTCGGACTCAACAGGGCGACTCCCAGCATACTTTCTTCTATGGATGATTGGGGCGCATTCATCTTCTTTGCGGCTTGGTGCTTCCTTTCTCTTATTTACGTATTCTTGGCCGTTCCAGAGACCGCAGGGCTCCCAGTCGAGCATTTCGATGCTCTTTTCGAAGGTCCCTGGTGGGAGATCCGAAGCAAGGCCAAGAGGGCACAGCTAGAGGCTCTCACAGCACATGACATTGATGAAGAGTGAGATAAAATTTCCTGTCCGGCCTTTGCAGCCTGATACTGACTCAAATTTAGGGGTAGTATTGGACAAAAGGAACTTGAGGCTACAGCTGTTGGAAAGGGGCCCAATGTCTAGTCTCCATTAGAACACTTCTCACAATTACCATTTTGCACCAAGCCTTGGTTTCCAACTTCAAGTTATAATCGGGGTTTCGTTCTCACACTTATAGTGACTCAGGAATTTGATCGAGCAACAACGCACAATAGCCTGATCAATACGGTAAACGCAGAAAGATGCAACGAAATTGGACGGAATTTTAGGACTGAGTTTGTTCATGATACAGCAGACTATAATTACATAGAATTAACGTATATACATGAGTCTTTAATACGGTATGGTTAGAACAGTAGTGGTCTTAATGATATGTAGTAGGAGGGTTGATATCTCATTCTCTATCTACCCTGGTAACAGGCTTATATGCCTTGCAAAACTACCTAAGATACACACTTACAGGGTTTCATGTATGTTAGTACTAATTCAGAATCTGTCTTTCACCAATCACCGTCCCGGCGCTTTCAGAATCAGCCTTTCACCAATCGCCATCCCAGCACTGCAATTTTAGCTCCTTGCGACCAGCCTTTGTTAGGCTTATATATACCTTCCAAAAGTACCTAAGATACACACTTACAGGGTTCCATGTATGTAAGCACTAATTCAATCACCGCCGGCGCCTTCAACTTTCACCAATCGCCATCCCAGCACTGCAATTTTAGCTCCTGGCGGCCAGTCTTTGTCAAGTCACGTGCTTCGGTGTCTGGTTGTACTACTCATTGTGCGTCAAAGAAAATACTTCAATGAGTAGTATTTATGCAATCTGATAAGTGACCATCATAAGAAGAGATTTGTGATCAATTGCTTCAATTGGGATCCACACCACAGTATACCGCTCCCAACCTCAATCGCTGTCACAATTATTTGGTATTTGCAAGTACATGCCATGAAATCAGACATTTAAATAATTTTACTTGTTCTTCATATTAATACCTACGGCCTCTTCTTTAATCTATCAGATTTCCTCCAATCTATTTCTTGATCTTGTCCAGATTCACCGGGCTGTTGGCCTTTCCTGTCTCAAAATAAGCCTTGATATTAGCAAAACACTCCCGCTCCGCCTTTTGAAAAGCGATATCAGTCAACCCGCCCAGATGCGGCTGCACGATCACATTCTCCTGCTGCAAGAACCAAGGGTCAACGTTGGGCTCGTTGCACAACACATCGAGGCCGGCGCGCGCCACCTTTCCTGACTGAAGAGCCACCTTGAAGGCAGCCTCGTCAATCACGCCTCCTCGGGCGGTGTTGACGACGAATGCACCATCCTTCATGGCGGCAAATTCCTCGGTGCTAATAAGGTTGGTGGTGTTGGCATTAAGAGGGCAGTTTAGTGACACGACATCTGATGCGGAAAGCAGCTCCTTCAGAGACGGGTAATACGTGGCGCCGTAAGCTTCCTCGTCGGCCTTTGGTAGCTGATTGCGGTTGTAGTAAGCAATCTTCATATTGAAAGCCGCAGCTTTTTTGGCGAGATACTATTCGCATGGTAAGTAAAGAAAGAAATTTCCCAAGGTGGGTTTATTTTAGCCCACCTTTCCAATGGCACCCATTCCAACGATGCCCAGAGTGAGACCGGTCGGGTCCCGTGCGGGGGAGAGCACGCCAGGAGGCCCTCTCCATTTTCCGGCCCTGGCTGTGCGCTCAGCCGTAAAAGCGTTCCTAAGCAGGGCCAGGATCAGGAAGATGGCCATGTCGGCTGTGGCCTCAGCCACCGCATCGACAGAGTTACAGAAGATGATGCCCTCATCGGCCATCCAGTCGACGTCAAATTCGTTGTATCCTGCGGAAGCTGAAGTAATGATTTTGCACTTGGGCGCAAGAGCCTTGAGCAGGTCCTCGTCGAATGGCTCATAGGGAGGTGTGCCCATGCGGATTATGAATGCGTCAATGGGCCCGCCCTGCTCAATGAGCTTGGGGAGCTTTTCCTGCGTCTCGGCTCTGTTGGTGGCATCCAGCACCTCAAAGTCAAATTGCTCGCTGAAGGCCTTGATGTAATCGGCTCCCGCGAATTTTGGCGCGCCAAGGCACACGACGCGAGGCTTTTTGGCATCGCCCTCAACCCGACTGGGAGACATTATTGAGGGTTAGTGATGTAAACAGTTAGAAAGAAGGGAATGGCGTGAATGACAGAAGAGTGAATTGAATACACAAACACCAGAGCTTATGTGTTTATGATGGCAGCTTGCATCTATTGAGCTTCCAGGAACAGAACTGCGACTTCTCTGTTGCCCAGTGACTAAAACGATTTGGTCGTTGCATAATGGATGCTGTCAAGGTTGCGGCGGCATGTCCCCACAATCTCCATCTCCAGCGCGGATTCCCCCGGTCGGCCATCACTCGCAATCAGCCCCATTGACCTTGTCGGCTTCCCCCGTGATTCGCTGCTCACGCCCCCGCCCGCTTACCACTCTGCATCGCGGGACCGGACCCTCCCACTCGGAATCAGAAGGACGCCATCAGGCCATCCAATTGCACCTTGACATCATCAATTGGCAGGGAGTAGTAATATGATGGAGGATACTCGTTCTAGGATTCAGTTGTTAACTTAATTACTTTTCATTGCTTGAGTGCTACATTGTTCGCAAACGACCACCAGCCTCGCAATGGCGAAACAAAATTCCCCTCCATTGGGATTTCTTGCTGTGGAAGTAGACATCTTTAGGCCGCCCGGCGACCCTTTCAATGAGAAAACATGGGATTTCCCTCTCATCCGGGAAAAGGTGACCGGGACCTCTGAATCTCAGATTGTGACGGGTGGCGCCTACGACGATGCCTTCATTGATCGCTTCGTAGCTGCGGGATTGAAACTTGCAGAGAGGGGTGCAGTGGGCATCATCACGAGCTGCGGCTTTCTTGCCATGGCTCAAAGAAGGTATTGCGCCCTCACATAGGCTTGCGGGCCGGCTGAGACTGCGCTAACAGGTATCAGACTTGCATCGCGGTTGCCCATTCCCGTCGCGACCTCGGCTCTCGTCCAGATACCAAGCCTCGGAGCAGTTATTCCACCGGAACAAGCTGTGGGCGTCTTTACTTATGATAGCAAAAGGCTGGGCAGTGCCCACCTTGAAGAACTTGGCATTAATCCTGAGGGCGTAAGGATTTGGGGGCTCTCCGATGATAGCCATCTTCGAGGTATCTGCGCTCGAGGGGAGCCCTACGACGCAGCAAGGCTCGAAAAGGAACTTGTTGATGAGGCAAAGGCGTTTGTTTCTAAGCACCCTGAAGTGAAAATTATGGTGTTGGAGTGCACAAATATGCCACCGTATGCGGACGCTATTCGGAAAGCAGTGAATATGCCTGTTTACGATGTATATACAATGGGTAATTGGTTCTACTCTGGACTTGTTAGAGCAAACCCAAAAAGCTGGAGAAATGAATAAGTTTGCAAATATAGCTTCGTGTTGCCTGTTCATATGTCAGGCTGTTGAGTGTATACATTTTTCAATATTCCCCTGATATAACTGGAATTCAGACAGGCCTCTGATGAAAAATTATAGTCTTCAATTGACATATCAACCTTTTTGTTTCAATCTAGGCCCAAATTTTGTCTGCCGCAAGCCTTACTGAATCCCATGAGTCTTCCCCTTTCAAACCAAAACTATTCCAAAAAGTCGCCTCCAGTAAGCTTCAAAGTAAGGCGATACTCTGGCTCAAACTGCATATACATGACCTCTGGGCTTCCGGTGCCCTTCTTGGTATATGCAGCCTCTTCATCGCTCACCAGCGTCTTCTCGAGGCTCGATCCGTTGGGTGCCATGGCAGCCTCGACGAGAAGTTGAGCTTGACAGGCACGCTCAAGCGCGATGAAGAAGGCGGCAGCCTCTCCAATAGTTCCTCCAGCAGTCAGTAAGCCGTGGTTCTGCAGGATGATGTTCTTGTTGGTGGGACCGAGCGCGTTGGCGAGACGCTCACCCTCTTCCTTGGCGAATACGACGCCGCCAAAGTTGGTGTACACGGCCAGGTCGTCGTAGAACATGCAGCTGTCCTGGTTCAGCATCTCGATTGGCCTTCCAAACGTCGACCAGGCCCGCCCGTGAGGGCTGTGCAGGTGGCACGCGGCGTTGATGTCGGGCCTGCGCTTGTGGATCGCCGCATGGATGATGAAGCCGGCCGTGTTGACGGGCAGGTCGGCGCCGCCAATGCGCGAGCCGTTCTCGTCGATATGGACCATGTCGGACACGTTCAGCAGGCCGAAGTGGACACCGTAGGGGTTGATCCAGAACGTGTCTGGCTGGACGGGGTCTGGGGGGCACGGCCAGTTAGCATGGGTGTGTCTGGATTGAACCCGGGGCCATGGTTAAAGTCTTACCTCGGAGACTGATGTGACCACTGCCGCCGTCTGCATAACCCAGCCTCGCAAAGACGCGGAATGCACCGGCCATTTGCTCAAGCTGCCATCTCTGTCGTTCTTCCTTTGTCTCGTAGTGAGGAATTCTGTGTATTCTCACTACTTCACCATCTTTCTTGGTTGTGTTCAACGCGGAGGAGCCGGTTGAAGCTGATTGACTTGTTGTCGCAGTGGGTGCCATTTTGTTTTTCTTCAGTCGAGACTTTTTTGTTTGTTTGTAATTATTTGACTCCGTCACTAAACGGGTTTAATATGTAGTCAGTCACGTTTGATTGCGTTCTCGCCTCCTCACTTGCAAGCGGTCACGTAATTGCGACGTCTAGGGTAGCTTGACGTGGCACCCTCGGCTTCCCCCGGCACTGGTCAGCAATGCATATCCGATGGTGGATACACCCTAACCCTCTCTTGATTGTCCAATGAATTCGGTATTTTCCGTCGCCTTATCGGATATGTTGCCGTGCGCTTTTAGGACGCGAAGAAAAATGTTAAGTGAGACGAGGCGATGGGTCACCTAAGCAATGATTTCTGCCACGTTGGGAACGGTCCTTTACTTGTCGAATTGAACCAAAAAAAAAAAGAAAAAGAAAAAAGAAATAACTGCTGAGTATTACCTGCATGATCTCATATCACATCCTTGATGAATATTACTTTGTTTGTTATATAAAATAGGATCTATTCGAGGTTCATACCTGACGCTTGATCAATACCAAACGCCTGGTCACCGGGCTGCACACCTCTCATTCCATGCAGCAGCTCTTGAACTAGCCATTCCGAGTCCATTGGTATGCCATCATTTCCCAGTCCGATAATCCAATCTTCCACGGGCGGAGGTTCTGCAGTTGCCACATCTTGGCCAAGTGCTGGGAGGGTGGAAGACGCACCTTCTGGGGCGTTCACCTCGTCACCGCAGACCAGGCTGATCGTTCTCTCGGAGAGAACCTCGAATATGTCACGATAAGCCCTGGCATTGCTCCATCTTTCTGCGATGATGACCAAAGCTGTGTTGCAAGCCATGCAGGTATTAATAACATCCATCCTTCTTGCAGTCTGGCGAATCTTTGAGGATTTCCAAATGCAGAAGAGATACGTCAGCCCTCCTAGGAAAAGAATATGCAAAGATCCCCACGTAAACTGGAGGGATTGGCTTTGAAATAGCCTCCTATACAAAAGACACACATCTCGGGATCTGTGAAAGCAAATTTCCAGTGCTTGCTCGACCGATTGCTCCTCACCAGGTGGCGGCGTATGAGTAATCCAATATCTGTACAGGATCAAGATTGAGTGATCGTATGCCAGTCGGAACCACTCTCTGGACGCAAAAACGGATAGCGGGTCCAACTCAGAAGTATCTGGGGGCTGTGGAATGTTGCTGTGCCACTCTTCCAATTCTTGGACCAATTGGTCTAATAATGGCTTTTGGGCGACGTCCTGATACATGGATGACTTCGTAATTGTTGGGTAGATATTATTCCCGATCTTTGACCACAGGCGTCGTAGTTTTATCACGTGGATTGCGCCAGTCATTTTTGTTGGTGGTTCATTATTTGACATTCGGGGATCCTTCAAAAACCCAAGGGTATTGATATTTTCGTCATCAATATCTAGAGGAAGCTGGGGGGCGCTATTAGTTTAACATTCGCCGCATGCGCATAATAACTAACCTCAGCATCAATGCAATCATCCGGAATTCCTACAGGCCGCCCTAGAACAAACGAGGCTACTCGGTCAATGTCATAAGCGACCCAAAAACACCGTTTCGACATCTCCGCCACCAGAGGGTTCGATTGCTTCCGATATTTGTTCACACTTCGGTGATAGCCCAGTTCGACACAGTATCTAAGAGCAACGCCCGATATTCTCCTTTGAAACACTCAGTCTCGGATTACACATCGCGGAACTGGGGTTCACGTACCAAAGACTGCCGCCTGCAGGTGATCTGATGGAGTATACAGCACAGCACAACAGGCTCTGGATGGACTCGATGCTATCGAGCTCTAGGATCGGTGGCTGGTGTTCTAAAGCCATGGAGTAATATGATTCCGCGGTGTCGTAGTGAGCGGGTCCAAGCGCGAGAGACGCGATCGCATACACCTAGACTGTCAGCATCCGAGCGGAACTGGCTGACGGATTGAAATCTCACCATCCAGACGAAAAATAAGGCCAAGTCCCCAGCAGCATAAAGATTGCCGGCCTCATCCGCCTTCATGCACGCGTCTTCCCAAAATTGAAATGTTGGATAATGTAGAAACGGGTACTGAGAGTGAATGTTGTTGAAAAATGCCTTGGAAAGACTCGACCCGAGAGAGCGCGAAGGGAAACTTATGGGGAAAAGTCGTACAGAGGAGAAGGTGGTATTTTCTGCCATCAAAGCGCTGGTTTGCGAGCCCCCGACCTTTCTGGGCAGTTTCATGGCAGCGCTGACGATGCGCGAGAACGAGACGGCTGATGAAGGCCCAAAATAGTGAGGTTCCTTGCCGGCTGCGCTTAGACATAACAATGCAACATCGGCGGAGAGCTGATCAGCAGGGTCTTCAACATCAATCGATGAGACCCTTTGGTTGTCTTCTGGCACGTTAGCCCGCCTCGGAGCGGAACTCGACTGTGCGTCGGCTTGGGCATTGTCTGCAACGTGACTGTCTGGGTCCAACAGATGGTCCGAGGCAACATCCGGTCTTGTCTGCTGTAACAGACCCTCCAAGTACGCCACTCTAGCCTCTAGCGACTGCATATAATCTCGAGGTCGATGCAGACCAGTTGCTGGATCCTCGACAAGGCATTCTGCTCGGTCAGCTTGAGCGCCGCCGGTGTGATCAGGAAAGGCAGTACGTACCGCGGCCGCCTCTTGCGCAGTTTTGACATTTTGGAGTTTGGCCATCGCACTGTTGTGGTATTAGCGATAAGCGATTTACTGGGTTGACACCGCGGGGGGTTTTCATTCTTTGAGTTTCTTTTGCTTGCACCAGCTGCACGCCAACATGATGCGCTCGCCCAATCGCGGCCTCTTTGCCGAATGCGAGCTATTCCGGCTGCGCGGGAGCATGGTATTGGTTTGTTTTTTAACTTGTGTATTGGATCTCCTGTATCGATACGGGGGTCCCAGATTGATTGCGCGCAGCCACCGATGCGAGCAGCGTTGACAGGTGTGGGGAAAAGAAGCAATCGAACTCTTTTATGGTGCGGCGATTGGGCCCAATGCTCATCGTCACGCGGAGCTTTGGCTAACTAATAACACCCTGGTTTCTCCACTCTCTGCGCTTGGGATTGACACCAAAAAGTCGTGGCTTCGGTGGATCCCGAGCTACGTTGTAGCGGTTATCCTAGCGTTGATCGCGGCAATTTGCAGAACGAAAATGTACTGGGATGGAAATCAGTTGAACAAAATACTATAAATCCATTGCATTTATCAATACTGCAATACTATCTGGTCGGTAAAGTTTGCACAGGAAACTACGCATTGGTCACCATGAGAGTTATGTGCTGGCAGTGAACAGGAAGAAGAATGCATACAATGTTTCATTGCAGTGTAGAAATCATAAATTCGTGCTTGGAAACAGAGCCTAAATGAAATTATCGAGATCCTTATCGATCAGTACTCACACCGAGCATTCCTTTGAGGCCTTCAACCGCTCGGTCTCCAAGTGCTTGTAGGCTACCCATGCCGAGCATTTCAAGGACACTAATGTCAAACCTGAAAACCTTTTTCCACCATACCCTTACCTCAATCGCAAGAAGGCTATCCAATCCGCTCTCTTGAAGCGAACGAGTTATATCAATCTCTGATTCATCCTGGACAGGCCGGAGAAGAAAAGCCTGGATTTTGATACCGATCTGCCGTGCAATATAGCTGCTGACGCCCGCACCATTAAGCAGTGATGGTTCAGCCATAGCAGATTGGAAAAAAGCCAACAAAGCGCCGGATTCATCAACTTTTGAGCTTGAAGAGTCTGAAGATTCACCTGTGCTAGTGTGTAGGTTGTGATAGAGCGCCACTTTTCGGTCCTTCTTCCAGGGTGTATGGTTCGATGGATCGGAGAGGGACAAAGTGCTTCGAACACCAATGGCCCATTGAGATGGCTCGTAGAACGTCGCGTCGTAGTTTCCGCGAGCCTGAGCCAGTATAGCTGCTAATACAACATCCAGAAGATGCTTTGTTCTAACACCGTAGATGCCCGCTTGAGATAGGTTTTCGTTGGCCAAACGGTTTTCAGAAACATAGCCATGATCTTTGATCATGCAGATATCAATTGCTGAAGCCTTCAGACCCAAACCATTTCGATATTGGACAAATGCATCCAAAAAGGTGTTTGCTCCAGCATAGTTGGCTTGGCCTTTCCGTCCCATGAGCCCCGATATGGAGCTGAAAAGGACAAAGAAGTCAAGCTCTATTCCCTGATTTTGACAGACATTGTGCAGATTCCATGTGCCTAATACCTTGGGCTTTGCCACGGCGTTCCAGTCGTCAAGAGGCATGCTTAAAAAGCTTTGATCACGAAGCTCCATTGACATGTTGATGATGCCTTTGAGAGGAGCTGGTGCCGAAGCGATAGCCCTTTCGACGTCGGCAAGGGCGGTTATACTCCCTTTGATAGGTGTAACGTTGTATCCTTGCTGTCGAAGTTCTTCGAAGAAGCTCTCATCATTTGGGTTTTCACCTGCGCTCCGAGAGAGGAATACAAGATTCTTTGCCCCGTTTTCGGCCATCCAGCTTGAGACCACTCTGCCTAGGCCTCCAAGGCCACCAACTAGGAGATAGCAGAACTCAGTGTTGAAGCTGGCCGACATCTGAGTTGTTTGAACTTCCGAAGCATTAAAACCGTCCATTGAAACGACAAGCTTGCCGATATGTTGGCCTTTTTGCATGAATCTGAAGCAGTCCTGAATTTTGTCTGGGGTAAACACATGACGATCAGCGATCGGCTGTACGAGGCCTTCATCATAGTATCGGATCAGGGTTTTCATGAGCCTGGAGCGTGTGTCAGTATATATTACTTCTTTGGGCGTTTCTCGTAACTCACTCTTTGAGCTTTCGTGGTTTTCCAACAAGAAGGCCTGCCATGTCCACACCAAAATAGGCCCTGTTCAGCAAAAATGGATGAAGATCAAGCTTGCCATGACCAATAAGATCACGCTTTCCAATCTCCACCATGCGGCCAAAGGGAGCCACGCAGTCCCACGATGCATGAAGCAACTCTCCAGACAGGGAGTTTAGTACCACATCTACCCCCTGACCTCCAGTTGCTCGAAGAATGTCCGACAAAAAGGAAGAGTCGCGTGAATTGAATATTTGCTCCCGCGGTATTTGGCACTTATCTTGAAGGTATTGCACTTTTTCATCGTTTCCAACAGTGCAGTAAATTTTGGCGCCAACCATCTTGCAGATTTGGATGGCAGATAGACCAACCCCTCCGCACGCAGAATGAATGAGAACCGACTCGCCCTTTTCCAATCGCGCCATGTCGAGGAGACCATGGATAGCCGTCGTAAAAACACAAGGCATTGTGGCGGCAGCCTCAAAACTTAGGCTGTCGGGGATTTTGGCACATAGAAGCTCTGACAATACATGATGCGTCGTGTAGCATCCCGTGTCTATGATCATGACTCGATCACCTTTTCTTAGTTCCTTTGCTTCTGGTCCCACTCTGTTCACAACACCAGCAGCCTCATAACCAAGACCAGTCTTGAGAACTTTAACAAGGCCCATGGCGCCAACAATGTCTTTGAAGTTTACCCCAACGGCCTTAATTTCTATTTCCACTTCATCACCTACCAAAGCTCTGTTAGGTTTGGCGATCCAGCGGAGACTCTCGATTTTCCCAAACCTTTCGATTTCTAGGCAACATGAGGAACCTGATTGGTGAACTTGCGCTCTTGCAAGCTCATCTTTGATAGAAACCGGGTAGATTCTGGGGACATTCACTTGCCCACCAGCGATGGCGTACTCCAAATCTGGCTTCATGGATTCAGATGCGGCTCTTCTCTGGAATCTTTTGAAGACATCAGATACACGTTTGATCGTCTCATCCTCAGTGTCTTCAAGCTCGCATGTAGCTATATCTACGCCGATTTCCTCGCGAATGCTGCGGCAAGCACCAATTGTTTGCGACCAACGCGGGTCGGAACAGTTCATCTGGGATGCTCGCGTAAGCCAAAGCATACGCTTATTTGAATCCGCCAGACTGTTGACCAAACTCTGGAATGAAGAGTATCTGTCCGGGCTGATACCATCAAAGAACGGAGTAGGCACATCGACGATGGCTATGACTTCTTGCTCAATAGTCTGCAGGGGCTCGGCCAGGCCATGAAGTGATGCAACGATGCCATGTTCAATGAGCTGCGAAGAAAGCTTGTCTGCCAAGCCTTTTGAGGGCTGATCATAAATAATTGTGGCAGTATCCATCACTACCTGAGCCTCCGCAACGGGCTTCGCAGTCATGAAAGCCATGTACCGGTTAAGGGATGATCCATCCACGGCAAGGTCGTCCACGCCATGGAAGCCGGCTTCTTTGAGATGGACATCCCATCTCTCAGGGTTGACAAGCGGTCCATCAGGTCTTGCGTCATTTTTGCCAAGCCACCATCCGGGCAGGACGCCCATGACAAAGCTGACCGCTTGGAAATCTGCGCAGAGCTCCTCCATGTACAATCTACCCTCAGCGCTGAGAAGCTTTCGGACATTGGACAAGGTGTCCGTTAGACTCAGCGTGGCATGCAATACATTTGCTCCAATGATCAGATCATAGCTTCCAGCTTTAAACCCTTGTTTAAGCGGGTCTTTGCTGATATCGAGCGTCTTGAACGTCATGTTGGGGTATTCTTTGAATCTCTCCTTCCCTGCATCAAAGAAACCTGCAGATATGTCTGTGTATGTATAGCTCTGATACAAGGCCTGTTTATTTGGAGCCCGAAGACCCTCTAGAACAACCGCCGTCGTACCGCCTGTACCGGCGCCAATCTCCAGAACCCGAAGGCCAGGATTTGAGTGGCCTAGAGATCGAAAGAATCCCGAACGATTTGTGAGAGTGGTATTGTAATACTTGGTAAGGGATCCGTCAGCCATCAAGATCTCGAGAGGCGCTGCATCTCCTTGGAAAATGGGGACAATGTTGTGCATGACTTTCAGCATGAGAGTAAGAAGAGGGTCGAAGGCTCTGCCGTTGACCTCTTCACAAAGCTCTGATATAGTCTTCTTGGTGGTTGGCGGTGGCTGTTTCTTCATCCAAGCAAGAAGCTGCTGCAAGTGAGGGATGGTTGTCTCGATACCCTTCAGATGAACTAGGCATTCCTGCACGCAAAGAAGATTCAACTCTTGATACAGTTCTATCTCATTTCCAGGGTCGGTTGACTTCATTAGGTCCGAGATCTTTGTCAAATCCGGGTCGGGCTGCCAGTATACTTGAGCTCCTGCATGTGGGTCGTCGCTGTTCTCGCCCCCTTCTGGCTCAAGAGCATTGAACTCGATTTCTTCCACCTGAAAAACAACATCGGCAGCTGAGTTGGTTGCTTGACCACTCCCAAAACACCTTCCGATGGTAGGGTCTGAAATGATTTTGGTAGTTGCCTGCATTTCTTCAACTGACTTACGAGCCTCCAGGGTTTTGATGGCAGTTGGAACCATCATTGTTTCGGTCTCGTGTCCCGCGCCTTTGGTAGTGGCGACAAGCAAAAGCTGCAGGAAGAGGTCAATCTGGGTAGGGTGGACGGAATATTCGAACTCATCCGTTATCGGAAGAGATGCAATCCCTCTTGCAGTATTTTCCGTGGTTGAGCAAGACAAACCCTTCAATCCTTGGAAATGAGACCCATAGTTCGCCCCCACAGTGCGCCAGGACTGATAAAACTTGCGTGAATCAACTCTTCTCGGGAGCTCCACGTCGGGGTTCGGAACAGTCAATAGACTTGAAGCTTTCGATTCCCTTGCACAGACAAATCCAGTGCAATGTTTGATCCAAGCCATGCCATTGTATGAGCTGACCGAGAACTCCCACCAGTGACTGTCCAGCGAGTCTGTCCATCGACACCTTTTCAAGCTGGTAATAATTTCGGTTGGCTTCTGTTCCGTAAGTACCATTGCAGTGTCAATCACGACATTCTTCATTCCAAATCCCTGGAAATCGCCTTCATTTGGACCGCCCGGGAAGACCTGGCGGATGGCCTCCCCGACCATCCCCACATATCCAGCACATGGGAAAATAACGTCGCCTTTAATGTTGTGGTCCCGCAGCCATGGTGAGTTGTCAAGCTTCAAGATATTACGCCAAGCCGGCTCGAACTCAGTGGTTTCGAAAACTCGAGAACCCAGCAGTTCATGCTTTGAGAACTTGTGAGACTTCCAATCATGAACAAGACGAGACTCGAGTTTGTAGCTGCGATCATGATTCCAAGGATATGAAGGCAAGTCCGTAAGAACCTGGGCGGTGCCACTGCTGTTCGTGAGTGCATCAAATGAAATGGGCACGTTACGCTGCCAAAGCTTGCCAATAGCGGATAAGAAGGTCTGGGAAGCGTTCGCGCCGCGCGTCAAACAAGATGCATATTCACAATCAACCGACATACCCTTAAGAATCTGTCGCAACGGTCCAGAGAGAGCCGAATGTGGACCAACTTCCAGAAACACCAAATCAGTACTTGGGGAGTCGTTCTTATAATACGAGACGAAATTCGTAACGGACGTGTTGAATAAAACGGGAGATTCAAGATTGGATTGCCAGTAATTTGCATTGGGGAGAGTGTCAATATTCATCATCTTGCCGGTGACACTTGAGAATAACAGGGGTGCAGAGTCGGGCTGAACAGAGGCTCCCTTCACAAAAGGAGAAGCAAGAGATTGGTACTCTGCACCGACTTGTTTCATGTGATGAGAGTGGTATGCTTTGTCGACCTTGAGAAGACGGGCCAAAACGCCTGGCTTGGCATCCTTGATCGACCGAATGACAACTTCAACACTCTCCTTGTCTCCAGATATCGTGACACTTGATTGCGAGTTCTCACAAGCAATCACAACGCCCGATATTAAATACTGAAACGTTTCTTCCCTGCCCATACCAATTGCAGCCATGGCTCCAGGTGTGGTGACCTTACCAGAGATGAGACCGCGATAATAAGCTGCAATAATGGCCTCGCGAGAAGAAAGACGCTTAGCCGCATATGCCGCCGCGATTTCTCCAGAAGAATGACCCACGACAGCATAGGGCTGAACGCCAACATTGGCAAGTGCATCTACCAATGCTACTTGCAGCGCCGTGCAGAGAGGTTGAGACATGGAGGCCTTGTGAAGGTTGCTGGAATCGGGTTCTTTCATCAACTCCGCCTCGATCGACCAATCGGGCGGTTCAGGCAGTGATTGAAGAACCTGGTCCATGTTCCTAACCGATGCCGCAAATACTGGATCAGATTCAAGCAGTTCAGCACCCATCTGTGGCCATTGTGCTCCCTGCCCAGTGAATATCATTGCCAGCCGTGGGATTGATCCAGGTGCCTTGACAAATGGGGAGTTACTTAGAACTCTCCCGTTTGCGACGACGGAAAAGGCTCGGTGCGGAAGGTGTTGTCGCCTTGATCCAAGCGTATATGAGAGATTTGGAGCACTTGAAAAGTTTGACTCGTAATAGTTCTGGTAGTTCAACATTTGCCTCTGTGCCGAGTCTTGGGTACTGGCAGAAAAGACCAGCAAATGAGCCTGGTTGTCGGGCTGTGTCTTCTCCGTTTCAGATCCGGGGTCTCCTAGAAGGCTCTTGCGAGACTCCAAGATGACATGGCAGTTTGCACCACCAATCCCAAACGAATTAACAGATACGCGTTCGCTCCTGTCACTGGGCCACTCCATGACATCAACCGGAACTGTGAGCTTTTCTTCCTTAAAGGGGATTTTGGGGTTTGGTTTTTTGAACTTGATGTTTGGTGGAATCTTACGCTTCTCCAGAGCCAGGACACACTTGATGAGAGACGTGATGCCAGAAGCCCCCTCAGTGTGGCCCACGTTGGGCTTCACAGATCCAATGTAGACGCCACTTTCGCCAAAGACCCTAGCAACTGCTTTGGTTTCAATGGGGTCGCCCGCTGCCGTTCCAGTTCCGTGGCATTCAAAGTACGCAGTGGCTGCAAAATTGCTAATACCAGCGACCTGGTACGCGCGCCGAATCACAGCCTCATGACTTTCGGTGCTGGGAACACTGAATCCGGCACTTTTGCCGTCAGCGTTTCCAGATGTACCTCTAACAATGGCACGGATTGGGTTTCCGTCACGAAGCGCCTCGTCAAGCCTCTTGATGTAGACCATGTTGACAGCCTCGCCTCTCGCGTAGCCGTTCGCATCCTCGTCAAATGTTTTGCATGATCCGTCAGGTGATAGAACACCTTGATCACTCATGTCGAGAAACACGTCTGGTCCCGTAATAAGGTTGCTGCCGCCAACAAGTGCCGCTTTGCACTCCCCGGCACGGATCGCCAGACAAGCTTGGTGCAAGGCAAGCAGCGATGCTGAACAAGCCGTGCGTATGGTCATGCTGGGTCCCTTTAGGTCATATTCATACGCAATGCGGTTCGAGACTGCAAAGTCACCATAACCAATGACCTTGTGGACACCGCGGTTCAGTGGGTCTCGGTTCATCTCGAGCAACCAATCCTCCCCGTAAGAGCCAACAAATGTGCCCACCGAAGATCCGCGATAGTCTGTTTCGCCAGCATCTTCCAAGCATTCTCGAGCAATCTGTAAGAGTAGACGCTGCTGGGGGTCCATGCGTTCAAGTTCAGATTTCGACATGCTAAACATGGTTGTGTCCAAAGCTGCAACATCAACACTTTCATCCAGAAAGTATCCATGTCGTGTTTTCAAGTAACCCGTCTTACCTGAAGCCGAGTACAAAGCTTCACTGTTGAATCTTGACTTGGGAATAAGGGTTCTGGCATCTCTTTTGTTGATCAAGAAGTCCCAAAACTCGGAGGGGTTTGAGATGCCACCCGGGAGGCGAAGTGCCATGCCACATATTGCTATGGGGACGGCTGGGGTATTCAAGGGACCCTCGCGGCTTTTAGTTGTGTTTCTAAAGCGGCCGCTCGTACCCGTCTTGTGAATTTCATCAGCATCTGTCTTGACGGGGTATTTGTTCAAGAGAGGGATACAGTAACCGTACCGTGGGTTGTCCATCAATAGATTCAAGATATGGAGCCATGGTTAGATGAGAGGTTCAGAATGTAGTCGTGTTTGATAGGAAAGCAGATTCTTTACAAGATGGCGTCCAAACCTCGCAGTATTTATGCACGCCGACATCTCCCTCTGTGTTGCCTCGACGGACAAGGGCACTGGCTTGAGATGACTGAATGGTGGGATTGATTCAGAAATAACCCTGCTAGGTTTAGGCTATGACATAGACGACTGCTGCAGAAGCCTACAATGTAGGTAAATCACAGGATGCTGTGGAACTTTGGATACGTGTCCGTCATACATGGCAGAACGACTTCATGCTACGCAGTCTAAGAAAACGCCAAACTCCATTGGATCCAGAGCCTTGTGTTCCGATGAGGGATGGAGGCTCCACTAGTCATCTGTTGTTGGTTTGTTTCCTCACGCCTGGAGAAATTATTGGCCTGTTGGTTGAAGCATGCCGTAGTGCGCTGAGCCGAGGCCGTGCGCGCAATGCTTGACCATAGCCTGGTCATATATCAACACTGCACGGTGCGGCTAGTTTGCCCCGGGCATTGTGATAATGGACAGTAGCTCAAAGCTAATGCAGTCTCTTTCCAGATGATCAAGAAGATTCATATCTATCTTGATATCCGAACAGAGCTTTTTGGGGGGCAGTGGCGGCTATACTCAGCTGAAGCCTGGTGGCTTTTGTCGGATTGACTAAGGGCGCCTCCGCCCACTTGGTCCAAGGCTCATGGTAGATCAATTGGTCACAACCAACGCATTTTCTCTTCATTACTATCTAGTCACAGATATTGCCCGTGCACCCCACGTCTCGGTCTTGTCTCGATTGAGAAGAATTCACCCATTACCCAACATCGACTGAGTCCTAGACAAAACCACGTGCCAAGCCTGATTTTCCTACCCAAGGAAGTTTAGTGTGCCGAACCACGTTCTTATCAAGTATCAGTAAAATCTCAAAGTGGAAAAACTCATGAACAGGCTATTGATTACCAAGGCCGATGGGTCTTGCTTATTAGTATAGAGTGGGGGGGAAAGCAAGAAAGAAAAAGAAAAAAGAAAAGGAGGGAAACTATATGTCAACTTTTGGACTTGTGAAAGGAAAAAAAAGACTTGCCCCTCCCTCGTGCTTCTCTATGAACCAAAGGCCCCGTCTTGACCCCATATTCCTGATCACCAAGCTACAGCCCTTTTTTGGCTGCGGGGTAACACCCACCACAATACTAGTTTCGCTCTTGACCCTATTATTAGTCGACACCTGCTCCATCTACCCGATCGCTTACTGTAGTTGCCGGGCTAGTCAACGCGGCAAGCCATTTCTCGGGCCGTGTACGAACGTGTTGGGGCTAGGGGCCGTGCACAAGATCCATCCACTGCTCTGTCAAGCTCAATCGGACTCTGTTGTACTTGGATCCTCCACTTGGTACGCAGTCCTCCATATGACCTTTCCTGCTGCAGGGTCCATAATTACTGCGTAGTGGGTTTCTTCGTTGCTGATTTCCTTGTCTCTTATGAATCGCACCACGTCTGCGAGAGTGACTGCGTGACTTGCCCCAGAATACCGTCGACTGCAAACTTCGGTGCGGTCCTGCCACATGTCGTCCAGGCGAGCCTTTCTATCAAGAGACAGAGCAATAATCTCAGACATACCAATGGCAGCCTCGGACTCGGATATTTCAGTCACGGCTTGTTGCAGCGCCACAGGATCGGCTTCATCGCAAGCGTCGTGATTGTAAGCAGTCAGAAATGTATCCGAATCCCTGATGGAGGCATTGCGATGATCCTTTTCAACAACAAAAACGCGATTCGGGGTGCAAAAAATCAGGTACGCAGCAGTCGATGGCGATGTTAGCTGCGTCGACAGAATGGCCTCAATGTCGATTGCCCCATCCTCCTCCATCTGTGTCGCGGCTCGGCCCTTTGCCTTTGATTTCCGCCGCCGCGTCTTTGGCTTTTTGTGCGGCTCTTTATTTTCTATCAGAATGTTGCGCAAAACACTCGAGATGGATTGTCGGAAGCCCAAGACCACCATGGCCTGGTGCCAGCGGAACGAAAACCGTTTCCATCTCGATTCTCGGGCATGGTAAGGCCTAAAGTTTAAGCTCATGCTGAGATTTTTTCTCACGCCAGTCAGGACCCCAACGTATCCAAAATAGGTCACAGTCGTGGCGATCACAGGTCCTCCCTGATGCCGGACAAAGTCGAGCTCCACAATGATGTTCCGCAAACGGTCCATCCCCCAGTCGAGCGTGCGGAAGTGCAACATGCTGGGCGTCTGCTGGGATATCGCTTTCTCTGGTTTGATGGTACGGACACCGCCGCTCGTGCATCCCAGCAGCAGATCCAGCAGGACATTGAAGGCGACAAGGACATGCATCGGTATAGAAGCGGCCTTGGAGATGCCCGAGAGTTCTCGCGACTCCTCGTCGACGTATAGCCGGCGCAGGGTGAGCCTGGCGATGAGCACAAGCAATCTTCCGCCTTTGGTCCCGGCTATATTGTGAAGAAGCTCTTCGAATATGTCAGGCAAATTGCATGTGTCGATTTGATGTTGGAAATGCGGTACGAGGTGAACATAGCGCCGCTCGGGTGGTTGGGATAGATCAATGACAAATTTGGGGATGTCCATTTTCCGTGCTGATGGTGAAATTGATGAAAAGACAACATGGCCAGTGCGATGACTATTATGTGCGACGCATAGTGCTGAGATAGAGTGTTGCCTACGTGAGATTCTTTCAGCCTACGCCATTGAGCCGAGGCGAATAAGGCGTCGTGGGTCGGATGGAATGCGGGGACACAGTGCGTGTTGAGCCATGACAGCGATATGGGCGGGTTTCCGCTTCCAGCTAGTAAAAACCATAGATGGAATTGCCTACATGATCCTAATCTTGGTACAGGGTAGTTTTTCAAATGATGAGTTGGCAGGAGCCTCGCAAAACTCATAAAGGCTCAATGGATCCGACTCCTGGTCACCCTCATTGCGCGCCTTTCCTGTGACGTCGTTGTCGAGGCTGAGCTTACTCAAGTCCTTTGTCGCATCTTCTGATTTCCCATCATCGCTTTGTCTTCTGTGTCCGGCCAGAGCGGGCATGTCTCTGGCGGCCGCAGCGATCTCCTTGTCGCTCACTGTATTTTCGATTTTGAATGCCAAGGGCAAAACGAGTGAGCCGGAGGCCCTGATATGGCCTGCTCTGACAAAATCATGGACCGAACCATCAATCTTGTCCAACAGCAGCGCTTCGAGAACCAGCTCACTGTCCTCGGCCTGACGCGATAGAGCAATGAAAAAGCAAAATCCACTCCACTCGCTTGCTTTGCTGGCAGCCTTCTCCTCAGTGTTTTTGCCATCTTCTTCCGCTTCTTCATCGTCTTCTATTCCGCCCAGATCGTATGAGAACGAAGGTCCCGATGGATGTCCTATGTTTTCGTCCTCGTGCGTCCTATCGCTGCCGTCTACGTAGAAGGCCTGGCGAGACGTTTTGCTGGGCAAGTACCATCGGTCAGCCTCGTCCACGTCGCTGGACACGGGCTCTCGAACAATTCGGATTTGCCTGAGGAAACCTTCAAGTTCTATGTGACCGCCTGGCTGAATGGCACCAAACGGCGAGGGAGTAGATGGTGTCAGGTGGATGCCGCAGACGCGGGATATCACATGTTGAAAATCTGGGTACGTTTTCGGGACCACGTTGAAGTTGACAGGCAATCCTAACGACAGCCAAGACCACGACGGTGCAACGTAGGTGTCGCTGCCAGCTCTGTTCTTCTTGGTGCCCGAGGGCGACCATAGCAGAGCTCCGGGGAGGCTTGATGACCAGAAGCCAGCGGCGTAGGTGTCTCCTGGGAACAAAGCGGCATATTCGATGGCCAAGCCCGCCAGCGCTGGCAAACGGTCCGTCTCAAAGGTCAAAGCCTTTACGGAAAAGTCTTCGCAGAGGTTCAACCAAGACTTCATCTTGGCCTTACTGTCTTGCGCATCCAATAGGAGGGACGGCTCGTACTTGTGCACATCCGAGAAGCGGCTGTCGAAGGGAGAGCCCGCCGAGTAGGTCTCGCACGCGCAGTAGGGGTCATTGGCGCAGCACTCCCAGAACACCTCATGGTTGGTGAAATGCAACACTCGCCGGGCCAGCTGCCGCTCCTGGAAGACCCAGGCGCGCCGTGACAGAGGCGCAGCCGTGACCCACTCGAAGATGTTCTGTTCGTCCATGGCGATCCACCACGACTTCTGCAGGTTGGACACTTGGATTTTGAAGGGCGTCACCTTTGCTTGGGGCCGGTCGCGGAAACAGCCGCCTTGGGCGTCATCTGAAGCGTCGGCCGAAATGTTGAGCAGCCCATGCTTGTACACCTTGCTCATGAGCAGAGCTTCATGATTCCAGTCGGACATATGAGGTGAGTCCTGGATGATGCAGAGCGAGTCGATCCATAACCAGCGGACTATTATCGCGTGAGACGCGGTCAGCTGGTTCCATTTGTGGCGGATCAATGACTAACCTTTAAACCATTGTGCGGTTTCCATAGCATCCCGTACAAGAGGGGGTAGCTCATCGAACGGAACTCCCTCCAGCATGTACGTAGCCTTGTTCTCTTCCAGAAGACGCGGCAATTTCGACTTGTGCCAATTGCCCCAGCAGTGGCTGAGCGTAATGTAAGGTGAGCTTGCAGCAAACAGCTCGGTATTTTCCACAGTTGAAACGACCTTGACCATTCCTCCAGGCTTGGCGTTGCTCAGATCTACAAGTCGTGTCGGCAGCCAAGATGAGGTCTTTATAGCACACGCTTCGTGGATTCCATCGTGGTTGCTCATGCAGCGATCCAGCCAGTCCACCGCCATGTCCTTGGCGCATTTGGTGTTGGAACCCCTGGGCACAACTTCGAGTTTTGTTGCCGACTGACCGTCGCCGGCGACAGAGGGGGGCTGCACTGGAAAAAAAGCATCGCTCGTTGGAGAGGGCCAGAACCGCAGCTTGAAGATGGGCCAATAGGTTTGATTTGTCCTCTCGGACACTGAATTGGGCGTCAGGCAACATTGCAGTCGCGTGTCCTCTGGTTCATTCGCCTCCGGGGAAGATGAGCGGTCGTGCTTAAGGTTCGTGTTAAGAACCAATTCGACTCGGCAGTCTTTCATAATCTCAAGACGTGAAAGATACCTGGGATCCACGTACGCCGATATGAGCGAGCACAGGTGGCAGCCATACAGCCGCGAGTCCTCAAGGGACAGAAGATTCCAGTGCAAGACCACATTGGGCGGCAGCCTGTCGGGTATTTCATACCGGTTTGGGACTGTAAGTTCCTCCTCGATATATTTCGAGAGATGACCCAAGGCACTGAGGCACGCGTTGCAGAGGTTCTGGTTTGACTCGACACTGACCAATTTAGCATCCTTCGTGCGCTGGGGGCCATCACCCTTCCGAGCAATGGCCAATGCCCCATCATCGTCCTGTTTGGTCTCAAACTCGTCGTCGCTGGGTGACCTCGGCTCAAACGACGGCCTCACGGGGAAAAATTTGGCGTCTGCTGTCTTCAAAGAATCCGGATGCATAAGAATCATCATGTCTATCTTGTCGTTCATCGCCCTCACGCGATTAGCGTTGATCATCTTGAATTACAGTAGCCGTGCTTCTTCGGCTGTCTCGTATTTGGTCTATTGGCGTTTCTCTGCAGTTTCTGTGAGATTCCGAGTGCAATTCCAACCAGGCATGAACTTACATTGGTCCTTCTCCTACGAAGAACACTCTTTGTTAACTTTGTTCCTCAATTTTCCTGGCCCCTGCTCGCTGTGGGTCGATTGGTGCGGGGGTTCAGCTTGGTTGCCTTGGTCTGGTTGCCACCTCTTGGCGTTCCCGAGCGGCCGAGTTTGTTGACTGTGCTGTTCAAGGCCCAGTCCCCAGGCCGTTATATCTCCTTGCACCTGATTATAAAAGAGCCAACACTGCCCGGCCGTTTTAGGCAGCCATGTGAGACAACCTCAACGAAGCCAGCTAATGCAGTCAGCTGACTGGCCGATCTTTAGGGAGACATCCTGGAGAAATTTTCTCACTTTATTTTGTAACTAGCATTTGGTGCTGACGCGAAAGTTGGTGGGGTCAATTGGTCAGCATTCCAAATTTTCTCATGGAGCCTCCAAGAATAAACCGCAAATTCAATAACCAGCACCTTTGCAAGTGTGCTGAGTGCATTGACAACAAAGTTGATTCAAATATTGAGTTGGCGTTTTCCCGAAGCGATTCTTCCGATTCAGGAACTATTCCCACCGTCCAAAGCACCGTAGCTTCCAACTAGTTTTCAACCGCTAATTATGAATCGTTCGCCTCTCTCCAGATCTCAGAGTGATATTTAGATGTCTCACACATGAGGTCAATTCAATAAACTCTTCCTCAATTTATCCGGTAGGTATACATTGAGGCATCTCTGCCGGCTGCAGCTAGTGAAGTTATATACATACCACTCTGAATAATGACATTTAACGCAAACCTTTCATCGCATCGCTAAAAATTCGATCATTATTAACCATCCCATCATTACTACTTTTTGGTTATATACTGAACAAGCTCAACTTCATCCGTATCGTCGCGTGAGTGCGAAGTGCGGGCACTCTCCGGAGCAGCCAGCCCATGTGATGCCGAGTCCACGCGAAACGCAGACTCTTCACCCCCTGTTCTCCTTTTTTGAAAATATGTATTCGAAGCTCTCGTGCTGTTATCGAAACTCTTGACCGGCTTGCCAAACATTTTTGTAAACAGGTAAACAGAGAACAGGCGAAGCGATGGGAAGCATGCGCAAACAACGCCGATGTTGATTTCCAGAGCAGAGTAATAGGATATTGACATGTAGTTCCACGTTGGATTCTGGTCCTTCGAACTGAACTTTTGTGCTGCCCGGAGACGCAAGATGCTCACGATGGTGAAACTGGACGACATTAGAGATAGATATATAAAAAAAAGAGGGAAGGCCTTACCAAGTGCCACCAAACAGCATGACTGCAGTGAAAATCTTTCTTCTCCAATCCAAATTCAGGGATTTAACCTGAACCAATGGAATAGCAAGCATCCAAATGTCTACAGCGACGCTAATAGCCGAACTGGAGACACTGATAGCGTTGAGATTAAGACACTTCCCCTCTTGCGTGCCATCCCAGCTCTTCCAGGCCGAGGTGATAGGAGTGCAAACAAATATCGTCGTAAAGGCATAGACTATCCCATACATGGCGGAGAAAACAATCGTTCCCCAAAGTAAATGACGAACGTATGGAGTGGGGAAAATTCTGAGATAGAAAAACAGAAGTGAGATTTTGAGAAGGGTGATTTGAACGAAGTAGAGTGCTGATGAAATTTGAAAGCACATCAGAAAGGTTGTAATCTGATTTGGCGTGAGCGTGTATATGTCTTTGCCAAACCCGTTTTTGAGCAAGCCCCAAATCTGCAAAGCAAAGCTGCCAAAAACGGAAGTGAGTTGGAAGATGAGAACCCAATCGTCGGCACCCAAGCCTGTGTGCATTATGTATTTATAAAGGATGCGTTGGGCAACACAAAAGGTAGCGACGACGAGCATTACGCTGATTAGCCACCGGTAGCCATTGGACCTGTCTCTCACTGGGGCGTCGCAGAATGTGCTTGTGAGGTTTTGTGTGTCTGGACATGGAAAGTATCAGTGTCGTCAATTCCATACGCTAATTAGACATGTGCCAACATACAAAGAGACTGTCGAACAGTGCATTCTTTTCTAACACAGATTTTCACCTCGGCTTTGAATTCTTCGTTCTCGCAGAAACAAGTCTGATTCGTTATTGAACACGATGATGTAAGGGTTGCGTTTGTGATGCATTGTGACTAAAAGACGACAACTGTTATGAATTTGCAACCTTTCGACACTGGAGCTGAACTTACTGCGCAATCCGGAAGCTCTTCAAATGCAGATAACGAAAAGGATTGTGCTGTCACGGTTGGCAAGGCTATCATGATAGCCAGACACCACAAGCTCTGCATGAACTTCATTGCAGCTATGACCATTCGCTCTTGGCCTTTTTTTTCTTTTCAATGAACAGGAGGAGCACAGCTGTTTGGCATCGCCAAGTCAAAAAGGGCACGGCAAAGTGGGAGCGGCAGCGAAAGCAACCTATTTGAGAGATTGTCTCTTTCGCACAGACCAGACTGCCACATGGTTTAGTGCAGCGGGTATCGCAATGGATGTGCATCCCCGGATGCAACTACCAACAACAAAAGGGCATCATCACCGAAGGATGAGGGCTTGGTTGGACCGGAGGGTCTAGATCGCCATGTGCACTTGCAGGGATGCGGGATGCGATGGGGGGGGGGAGCAAAAAAAGGACGCCACCCCACAAACGGCATCGCTATGGCCAATGGGTGCTGCACTGCCCAAGGACAAAATAGGATATGTCTGCGAAAAAGCACACACACAGTGGCGGAGAGCTCGGACACCCAACGCACCAACGCACCAACACACATCAAAAAGTCTACGACGCCGCGCGCGCGCGCGCTTCCTCGTCTGTCCTTTCTGACTCGTAGCTCCAGCCATCGGGTCACCGTTACTGGCGATCGACGCGAGTGCAACACTAGCATGCATCCATGGCGGCATCACATTTTAAAATAAAAGCCCGTTAACGGCATGGTGCCACCGGACACCAGGAGAGCTAATAGGTCTGGGAGGGCAACCCTCAGCCGCCCAGGCAAGGCAGCGGCTGCTCGACGCCCCTCGAACCGGTTTTTTCGCGCGCCTAGCTGCAGCGGATGCGAGATGAAACAATCTCTTTAGCATCTCTCCTTAGCGATTACTTGAGGAGATACCCTGAAACTCATCGATCGCCTTAGCTTGCTTTCTGCTCGTCGCAACAGGTTAGTTGCGATCCTTCAGCCTCATGGGGCTGTCCCGGTGAGACGGAATTTTGGTGGCATGACCCCCCCGAACCAACTTCCCTCCTTCCGCCCTCCCCCCTGCAGCTAGGTTCGGTAGAGCGTCGGGACGAACTCAGTTTTGGAGAATTTGCGATAGCATTTAAGAGCTATCATAAGTGAGGAGGGCAAGTCGAACGACGCCCTCTCAACTTGCCAATGGGAGCCTGGGAAAAGTGCCTGCAGATACGAAATCACTCCACTCTCAACCCAATAAAAACACGCATTCTGACGTCAAATGGCACAAACCATCTCTAGAGCCCCGGATGAGATATGGATATAAACCCTATTATTTTTTAAGGGGTTGCCCAGCAAATTGGACCTATATGAGCTGTCATCCAAACTAATTGTGGCTCGGATGCAGGAAAAAAGCTGCAAACATCCCACGCACTCCGAAAGGAGGCGGTGGAGCTGCAACGGTTGTGGGCTTGAGCGGTCTGCATTCAGAATCTCCTTTCATACAACTCACCAACCAACACGATTATGAATAACTCAGGTTGGTAAATGTGATGGCAGCACGTGGGATTGCACGTGATTTCCAGAGCACCAGATCTTCGCGGAAAAAAGAGGATGAATTTTACAGAAGTTAAAAAATTATGATGTTGACTCTGCATAAGGAATCAATTGTTTGGATAATTATGTCCTAAAATTTAAGAGGTTAGACTTGCAAAGATCTTAAGAGGGAGAGAGGGCTCTTATAATTTTACTCTTATTTCTTTGTCCTGTCCAATCGCTTATTTTTTTTTCCCCTGTTGCATGGACAAGACCTTCCTACAGCTGGTGCAATCTCTATAGGGTAGGTAGCTGCTTGGTTGTTGATGCAGTTCCTCCCACTAAATAAAAAAGAAAGAGGGAAAAGGTCTGGTTAAACGTTGTCACACTGCTCGAATTGGTAACATCTAGCTGTTGAATTGAGAATTGAAAGAGCCTTATTTTTCTAGGAAAAGGAGACCTACTGGTGCGGGTTTTATAGCTTAGTGGAGCTTTCCTTGGTGTTGTGGCTGCTGCAGTCATTCAGCCACTTACCAGCCTCAACAAACGTGTAGATTAGCTTGCAAACATCGAGAACAATAGAGATAGTATTATGAGATGAAACTCAAGCAACGTGTAACCGAGTATAGGTGACTAATTTTAGACCTTTTTACATATTAGCTCAACTTTGGCTTGGCTATTCATTGTCTGTTACTAGACTTTGGGGTAGAGGTTAACTCGACCATTTAAATCTGACTGAAAAAAAAACAAGCTGCAGGCTCAACCGGGTTGGTATTGAGGATGCCTTGCCAAGACCGATCGGCATTCTTCATCCGACGCCTTCATCAGTCGCCGCAACCAACCACGCCTCGCACAACCACACCTCACCACGATGCCGATCCGACGTGTCATGGTCGGCACTTAACTCGACCATATGCCCAAAAATAAGTATGGAATGAAGCGCAATTGCTTCTTCTCACGTTCAAGTTGCCAAAACCTTCTCGATGTGCAATCCTGTTTCAACACCTCTCAAGCCCTCACTGCCGTGTCGTATAGTCTGTTAATTAAAGAGGCAACGGAATGCTTACTCTGTCGACCAGAACCCATGGAGATGGGTCAAGCTCCCGCATTTGGATCTTTGTGTGGAGCACCAGCCCCCAGTACATAGCAAACACGCACCAACTTTCTAAAAGAAATAGGCACCGATTTATTCTTCTGTCGCTCTCCAATTAAAATTGCTGAATTGTGAGGGAACTGCCCCAACTAGCTATGTTTAGTTGTCATGCCTCAGATATCTACAGATGCATGACCCCACAGCAATATCGAATTTTGCGTCTTTACACGGCAGTGGAACGATCGTACGAGCGCATAATTCAAAAGGACCGCTAAGACGTGATCCCAGCCCGTTCACTGCCTCTTTTGGAAACAGAACGTAAGACGGCATCCTTGTTAACTAGCCACCCCTCAACCGGCCACTACTGCAAAAAGAGATCGTTTAGAGAAGTATTGGATGCTCCACTATATACGATGAAAAAAAATACAAGGGGGGCATGTCGTCTTCCCTATCTCATCTTCATACAGCTGCGCCGCCCACTTTAGATACTACCCAAAGTCAACTGCAGTCGAAATGAAGCCACCCAGCCTGGTATTAGTGTAGTTTTTTGTCAAAGGGTGGAGGTTTAGCTCATGGTATAAGTCAAGGACCGCCCAGAACGTTCAAAACCATCTACCTTGACTCAATTAGCATCTGGATTCTACGATAATTTAATCGTACTTTTTCTTTTTGTTCACAAAACTTGTGAGAATTGTCTCCACGCAAGTCTGTAGCAGCCATGGTCAAAGCGGCAGTTTTCGGTGCCGCCCTTTTGTCAGGTGCTAGGCTGGGGCTCGCTGGAGTCATAGAGCCCAGAAACGTTACTGGAGAAGGTCTACGACTTGTAAAGACTAGCGAGGAAGATGCCGGCACATGGATGACTGAGGATGAGAAATTCAGCAATTTGATCTCCAAGAAAATTGGCTTTGTTGACATTACCGACACTCAGGTATGATTCAACTACCTCGGTGTATTTGATTCCAAAGATACTTGTGTATATTTTCTGATGTACTTACAACTAACATCCATGACAGGAGCTTGAGACACTGCAACCGAGCACGGTTCTAGCCTTCCCCACTGAGCCATCTTACACCGCTGTGGCGGAGCCTTTGATTTCACAGGCTAGTAGCTCTAGTCTTTGGGATTGGATACATACCATGATAAATTTCTACAATCGCTCCTACCTAGGAACTTACACCGCCGAAAGCACCCTCTGGATGTATAACACAGTAGTAGAAATCGCCTCGCTCAACTCGCTGATCCAGGTCACCAAGTATACACACAGCTACTACGATCAGCCCAGTGTGATTGCCAAGATCCCGGGATCATCTAGTGACGTTGTTATCGTCAGCGCTCATTATGATAGCATTGGCGCCACACAAAACGGACCCGCACCCGGGGCCGAAGATAATGCTTCTGTAAGTCATATCCAAATCATACTGCTGTAGATACAACCTTGTCTACTTGATTCGATCTTCTTGGGTGTCAAGCTAATATGACTTGCAGGGTGTAGTTGTTCTTCTGGAAGCACTTCAAGTCCTGGCTAATGCCAGCTACTCGCCCCAAAACACCCTGGAATTCCACTTCTATAGCGGTAAAGAGGGGGGTCTGCTCGGCAGCCGTGATATCATGCAGTCCTACGTAGACTCTGGAGTCAATGTCCTGGCTGTTCTTAACCAGGACATGACAGGCTGGGCGCCAATGAATAACATCGGCGTTTATACGGATTACGTCAACATCGATTTGGCAAACTTTCTAATTGCTCTTGTCCCCGTTTACACTGATTTGACAGCTGTGACGGATGTGTGCGGATACGGCTGCAGTGACCAGTGAGTCTTCCTGCCATGACATTATGAGTTCTATTTAGTGATTCTTTTGGCAACTAACCACTCCCCATCTCACAGCGCATCTGCCAACAAATCTGGCTTCGCTGCTGCTTATGTATCTGGAGGTACTCGGGAATTCGAAAGCCCATATATTCACACAGCTCAAGACAATCTCAACACTGTGGGCCTTCCGCATATTCTTCAGCACATCAAGGTATAAAGGATGAACAAAATTTCTTTTGTAAAAGAATATGCTAATGTAGCGTTTAGTTAACTATTGGCTTCTTGGTCGAGGCGTCATATTTCTAGACTGAAGTATCATTGTTGATGTGAATGCATACTTTAGCCAAGAATTGATGCAAGCAACATTGATCGATGGTCGAGGCTATTTTATTCTATATAATAATGGTGCAGCTAGTAATAGCCAGCTGGATTCTATACAGGCACAGTAGCTGTAGGTCGAAACTATTCTGGGTACGCGGCGTCTAAATGAAAATCCGAATTTAAGGCCTGCAAAGTGGTGTCTCAGCTCCTACCTTAGTGATACGGAAATGGTGCCAACACACATGGAACACATGTAAATTTGTGCCTCAGGCGCTATTGGAAGGCACATGTAAGCCTGCTATTAGTGTAGACAGACGATATGGGAACAACCTTCCTGCCACATATCATTGAGACTCCTACTGTTCTGAACGTACCGTGTCATTTAGGCTCATTACTTTATACCAACAATATATAGAGGCTAGGTTATTTCTAAAGTTTAGGCTCCTTACTGTTTTGAGTAAACACCCCATCTACAGTGGGATGCATTTAGTTTGGATATAGCTAACGGTACCGGAAAATAGCAAAAATACATTTAGCAATGCTAGCATTGCCCACTGCTTTTTGTTACCCTAACCCTAACCTGAGAGCTTTGACATAAAGATAGTCAGTTTCTCTTTATTCAAATCTAATAAAAAGAACCCACCATAAATTAATCCATTAAATTTTCTGTTGTAATATATATTTTTAAATTGAAACGAAAAGCTTTGTTATGTAATGTCGGTGTCAGTACTTTGGTGTTGAGAATTTTGACCTAATAACAACAACATGGGGAAATTCCCAGAATAGCTAGTGCCAATTTCGAGATACATCGGGGCTATCGTTCGTAGAACACGGCCACAAGCCCTGAGACATTGCCTGAAGCAGCATCAAATGATCATGAAGGGAAAATGGCATTCGGATCGTTGCTGGAGCAATATGACCACATTTCAATCAATGGATACCCCGCAGCGTCAAGAATTCATCTATAAAATGACCGGAAAGAAATATATCATCACAAAGGAAGCGAGTACAATGCTACGCGAAGATTCTTTTTTTCTTTCCTTTTTTCTTGGGAAAAATCAACACAATAATGTCAGAAAGTGTCCGCATCATAAAAATCAATTATGACTCATGAGTTCAATTAAAATTCAGTGGTCACCTCAGAGTGTGAAGGAAAATAGCCGGAAAATACATATCTAAAGAAAAAAAAAAGAAGGAAAGAAAGAAACTAAGTTTGACTTCTGATGTCACTTATCCTTCTCTTGTTTGCAACTGGTCGGTCACACTTCTGTAGTGAGACCAAAAACCTGTGGAGGAGCAAAATGGACTTTCGGATTCACTAAAAGTGAGGAAGATTATGAGTTTTGCTTCGGGTTCAATTGAACTTCGCCTTGACAAACTCTGGATGCTCTCGAAGAACCAAGGAGGCCATTGGCTGAGGTTCTACAAAATAGAACATGTTGGGAGATATCCACCGAGCCATGCAAGATGAAGTTGAACTTATTAAATCAACAATGTGATTTAGTTATTATTTCGCATTTATAAAGGTTATTAAATAAATTTAGGAGGTAAACTCATCTTGAGATTTACAGCTGGAGCCAAAAACTCATTCTAACTGAGTGTTACGTGTAGCGTTTGAAACTGTGGCCATCGGCACAGCGATGCCGAGTATGGGGAACCCTGGGCGTGAACCCTGCTCGCGCCGAACTACCCGTTCTATGGCTTTCAATTCGTGGAATTTATTACTCCTTGAATAGCACGAATACATCTACAACATCCTGATCGATTTTTGATGCCTTGTATCTTGACCCCGCAAATGCAGTTGCAAAGCTGAAAGACCCTGTTCGATTATCACAAGAGCCATCGCACGACTGGTTCTAGATATGAGACGCACCAGAATTTGAGGCTAATGGCGACCCCGGATAAATTAGCTTGGAGGCGACCGGAAAAATCAGACGCGTCTTCAGCCCCTCGTAATTTCGTTGGAGACAACGCAAGGCAATAGCTTCTTGAAGCTAGCGAATGGACTGTGGGGGTTCTTTTCAACTATAAACGGAGAGCCAAGAAAATGACAATGCTGGGGCGTTGTGACTCTCTCCTATTGCATTCGTTTTAACCGCCACTAAAATGATGTTTTGTAAGAAATTTCTTACATCTGCCTGCCTTATTTGGGCTTTTCTTACAGTGGATGCTGTCGCTGTCAAAGACGGTCCCGCCAAAACCTACAGCAAATGTCAAAAAAAGACGAGCAATCCGTTGGATCACTGCCCGCATGGCACACTCTATGTTAGCTCAGATGATGCCTTGGCAAACTTTACCAGCATACAAGATGCTATCAACTCGCTTCCCCAAGATAACTCTTCGCATGTCATTTTGATTGGAGCCGGCACCTATAGGGAGCAGTTGAATGTGACTCGCCAAGGCCCGCTCACACTTCTCGGGCAGACCGACAAGCCCTGGAAGGGACAGGTGTATGCGAACGTTTCGTACGGCGATAGCCCGCAGAACGAGGTTCAAATCTTCCACGATGCGGCCAATCAAAACTCTAGTTTCCCTGACAACATTGACACTGGTGTTCTCACCGTCGGCCCTACCTACAATGCCACCAAGGTTGGATCCGGTCCCACTGGATTTGCAGTCCCTGCAGACACGCCTTTCGGATGTTCTGATTTCCGGGCGTACAATATTGATTTCAGAAATGAGTGGGCACCACGCTCCTCTGGACCAGCCCATGCCTTGGGTGCTGGATACGCTAATTTGGGCTTCTATTCCTGTGGCTTCTTTAGCTATCAAGATACCGTAAGTAGAAAATCCAGACCGTCGATATGCCATCAATTATTGACGACTGACCTTGATGAAGGTATATATTGGGAAGCTAGCGAATGCCGTCATGTATGATTGCATCGTTGCCGGCCAGACGGACTTTTTGTACGGATTTGGCACGCTTTTCGTGGATAAGTCAACGCTTTTGCTCCGTAGTTGCGGAGGCGGTATCACGGCGTGGAAGGGAACGAATACCACATTCCACAACAAGTACGGAGTCTATATTGCGGACTCAAAGGTTCTGGCCACGAATACCACAATCCTGGAAACACAAAAAGCAAAATGTTCCTTGGGGCGTCCATGGAATTCTATCCATCGGTCTTTGTTCAGAAACACCTACTTTGACCAGACAATTCTCCCCGATGGCTACACGATTTGGGCTGGATCGCCGAACAACTTTAATAATCTCACCACTATGGCCGTCTATGAGAACAGCGGACCCGGAAATAATATCACGGCTCAAGCAGCGAGCGGTGTAACATTGGTTTGGAATAAAACACAAGCTGAGCCATACCTCCGGCCTATTGATGTCTTTATGAAACAGGATGGAACTCAGCCAAATGTTGATTGGATTGATTCTACTGTAGCTAGGAAGTAGTCTTTGAGTTCCACTCACGGTGGTGTTGACATTGAACTTTCTTAGATTTAGTTGGCTTTTAAGACATTAACCAAGTCATGGGCTAACAGCTTATGTGTATGGCTGGTTCTATAAAATAGTTAGTGTGGGTTACTCTGGCTATATGCCTATGGAACTCACATATGTGCCGAGTTGAACCAAAAGTAGCCGTCGATAGACGTGCACCCAAATGCTTCGGGGTCAACCAGAACTTTCTCATCAAGATAACCAGGGCAGAAGTGAGTTGTGTTGGTAATGTCATATGTTGCTGGGTTATCAAGTACATTGCTGAGGAATGAATATGTATCATAAACGATTGATGTGGTGGACTTGTGACTGTTGAAGAATCTTGTAGTGTGTTTTGAAAGTTTGTCATTCCACCACTGCATCATGGTGGCATTCAGAGTGGGATTAGTGGCATACAAGTTATACGGACTCCTATGCAACGGAGGCAAGTTCAGGAAGAGGAAGTTTCGGAATCCAGCTTGATAAAGAGACTCGACCGAGTTATCAAACATGAATTTGATCATGGAATCATAAAGCTCCGGTAGATCCCCAGAGTAACTACTGGTGTCAATAATATCATTGATACCAATCCAAATTGCCACAAGAGCCTTGGACTTTTTCATGCCTTCCTTCAGGACTGGATCTGCCCAAGTGAGATATTGCTGAGTCTGATTGACCAAGGGAACTGTGAATGGATGATGCAATGGAGTGAACGCCTCCGCTATATCAGCACCAGCAAAAGCGAAGTCCCACAACGGTAAATTGCACGTTGAAGGCGTTGTGAGTCCTTCATCAAGGCCACACCCGCTGAGGAACTCGACCCAATTGGGACCCCCAGCCGACGTCCCATTATAATTTTGGACTATTTTGTCTGAGAGCAGTTGCTCAGGAGTGAAGGAAAAGTTGTTTTCATAGTCTCCGATGAAGCTGTACTTTGGATAGCCCAGAGTACCCTGCACGTATGTATACGAGTCCCCGAAGGCGATGCTAACAGCCTGTCAGAAATGTTCGGAAACACTTTCACGGAGTCACATACAGATGCTTTATATCATTCCATTTAAGAGAATTACCACTCTTTGCATACGACGCGTTTGCTGAATGCGCGGAGAACGTGCCTAGCAAGATGGGTATGAGATACCTGGCCATGACAGCAACGAGGGGAACCAATAGTCAAAGCCCCCTAAGAGGAAATCTGGTCTGGTGATTTTGATCCATGATTGGTTTGGGGACTTAATAACAACCTGTTACTGAGAAACACACAAAGTGCGATCGGATGCCCCAGAGCTTGCGTGAAAGGTTGGGGGAGGAGGTACCTGGCATTACTGGTGGAATTATCATTAACTTTGAAGACCCTTGCTATCGCCCCAACTCAAATCGAATTCAACATTGGGGGTGGAGTGGTCCAAGTATGGGGAAGCAGACAGGGATCATGGTGCCATGGAGCCACTGGTTGGGCGCTGTTGGAATTTAGCCTGAAAAATGACCCTTCTATGACCAAACCATGCTTGGTGTAGAGAATGCCTGATAGAATCTCCACAACCCCCGCACGCTCGCCCAACGACCTCCCTCTCTGAGTTAATCTCTGGCCAAAAGTTTAAAATGTCATTCGGCACATCATCTTCCGAACACCCTGGTAGTTGTGTGCGGAGTATTGCAACTTGCGCATGGAGTGTCTAGTATCCGAGCGTAAATCCGGTTTACACCAGGACTAAGCCCTTGCACGGTGATTACATGTGCATCAAAGGACGCAGACATGATCCCATCATCTTATTATCAAAGCTGCTTGGCAGGATATTTAGATGAGAGTGCAGAGAAATTACCCTGCTTAAATACATTTGACGGGTAACTTAGCCTGAATATAATTATCCACTTCAAGGCCCAAGTATGAATGGCTGAGGATGTAAAATAAATGGCTTGATATTGAAGTAGTGCAGTACTGTGCTACTTTTTCTCTCTCGAATGGGATGCAACTTGACTCGTAATTCTGTTGTATACACATCCTAAAATGTCACCACTCTCAGCCCTGCTGGGATTGGTTTGCGCGAGTTTCAGTTTTGTGGTAACTGCACTGAAGAACCCCATAATTACAGGGTAATGACTTAGGTTATGACCTACCACCATATATGACATAGCTAATTCGAATTATAGATGGAATCCGGATCCTCATGTCCTCCGGGTTGATGACACATACTATGTTGCTGCATCCTCTTTCCTGACCTTTCCCGGAGTGCCTATTTACCAGTCCAAAGACTTATCCAATTGGAAACTCATATCTCATGCATTGGATAAGCCTGAAAAGGTGCCAATAACTGGCGTTAGAACGAGCAACGGTAACTTGTAATCTCCAAAAGATTAGACTTTGAAGGCTGAGACAATTATTTAGGCGTGTGGGCCCCATCTCTCACAGAGATTGACGGAGTATTTTATATGACATCCATGGCAATGACTGGGTCTGATCCAACTTATCGGTCTTGGCCGCGGATTTTCTGGGTCACTTCCCGGGATATGAAGACATGGTCTGATGTCATCTGGGCTGAACCGCAAGGCATTGATCCCCACTTGTTCAAAGACCCAGTCTCAAAAAAGACCTATCTTACTTTGATGGGGTTGAACAATGGATATGATCAGCTGTGGGGCATATCTCAATGCGAGGTTAATCTAGAAACCGGTCGGTGCACTAGACCATACCGGAATATTTGGAATGGCACACTGCCCGTGACTACGTCTACACGCCCCGAAGGTCCTAAGCTCTTTTACAAAGACGACTATTACTACCTATTGATTGCTGAAGGGGGCACTGGAGTGACACATCGTGCCTCCATAGCACGTTCCAAGTCTCCAGAGGGACCTTGGGAGTCGTCTCCAACCAACCCGCTCATTTTCAACGGTGCCTCGACGAATCTCACGGTTAGCGCTACTGGCCACGCCACCTTTGCAGACACACCCGAGGGCGAATGGTTTGCCACCTTTTTGGCCCGCCGGAATGTAGATGGTCAATCTGTTCTCGGTAGAGAAACCTTTTTTGCACCAGTGGAATGGGAAGATGGATGGCCAACCATGAATAATGGCGAGCTCGTTCTGCTGAGCCAACGATATCCAAAGTACGGACCAGATAGACAAGACCCACCAAAGCCATACGAGGACAATTTTGATGGCTCTGATCTGGACTTGGGCTGGTATCAGCTGCGATCTCCTTACACCAAAAATTATGACCTCACTCAGGATGGCGTGGCACTGGTCCCAAACGTTTACACATTGTCCGATCGAGAAACGCCAGCAGCCCTACTGCGAAAACAAAAGTCGGTTAACATGACATTTGCAGCTACTCTCCTTCCCACCGAAAAAGGACTTGGACCGTATCAATCAGTCGGCATATCGGCATATTCAAGCGAGGCGAATCATCATGAGATTGTTGTTCGGGGCTGCACCAACAGTACGGGGTTGTGTGTTTCCATTGACATGACCATCAGCTCACCAGGGCCAGGAACACGTCCAGAGGTATGACAAATCCATCACCCACATTTGCGCCGTACTTTTTCTCAAAATTGACAATTGGGTTTCTGTAGAGTTCGGAGTATCCTCTCAAATTGGACAAGATTCCGTCGGACATGACACTACACATCCGGTCCAAGCCTCGTGAGTACAGCCTTGGCTACTCTATCGGTGATGAAAATGTCACATGGCTCAAGAGCTTTCCCCCAAAGAATCTACCAGTCGGATTTGACGGTGTCATGTTTGGTTTGTATGCTAGCGGTAATAGCTTTCCTTGGCCCTATGATAGCCCCACTGTTGGCTTCAGTAAAATTCGAGAGGAGTATTTCGATGAGGGGTTCGGTGACTATCAAAGTGAACAGTTGGAATAACTAGGAAGTGTCTGATGATGTAATCATGGCAGATATTCTATAAATGAGTCCCGCGAGTGAAGGCTGCTTGATACTGGTCCCACCTCTCAGCTCCGAGTGGCGTCACCGTGAAAAGATGTGTTAAATACAGTCTAACAATCAATTGAAGGTAACCAGGTTGTATTAAAAGCTAAGTTGCATTCCTAGTGACTAAAATTCCAAAAGTGGTTCAAATAATTCCATCTTCAAGCTGAACCGCGACTCGTGCATGTTGTGCGGAACAGGTTCAGGCAGATTGTCTCTCGTTCCGGGGCATGCCAACGCGGCTACTTCTGGGGAAGGGTGCGGCCGATCTCCTTGTCTGCGAGGTTCACGGCCTTGAGCGCGGCGAAGGCCTCCTGCTGGATCCAGCCGGCCATGCCCTCGGCCGAGGAGGATCCCACGTACAGGCCGTCGATGGTCGACACCTTGACCGGGTGCCGGTACACGGGCTTGAGGTGCCAGGTCAGGATCTGGGGCTCCTGGCTCCAGTGATACGCGCTAAACTCGGTGATGTCATCGAGGTCCTCGTAGTAGCCCATGACGTACTCTCGGCTGATCTCAATGGCGGCCTTGGCCTCCTCCCAGTTGCGGAAGCGCCCTTGGTGGGCGATGGAGACGGCGAGCATCTGCCGACCTTCGGGCGCCCAGTTCTCGTCGTTCAGCGACAGCCAGACGAAGCCGCCGTGGTACGACTTGACGGGGCCCGCGCCGTAGCTCAGGCGCTGCCACCCGGTGAAGTTCTCCACCTTGCCTGAGGCGCTCACCTTGGGCAGCCGCGTGGTGCCGCACATCCACGAGATGACGTCCCCACTAAGCTTCTCGGTAGCCGCGGCCGTCTCGACGAAGCTATCCGGCAGGAGCCGCTCGTCCACTAGCTTCTTCAGATTCCACCCGAAGTAGTCGGTGATGACCATGGGCGCGCGAAGCTCACGCACGATGTTGGCCTCGTTGATGGCGACGACTCCATTGACCCGAGCCCGGCGGCCAGAGCCGAAGCCGGCAATGGATCCCTCCTCGACGGTGATCCGCGCCGGCGCCCACCCAAGGTACGAGTGACCGCCGTTGGCCTCGAACGTCTCGAGCCACTGCCGGGCCTCGGCGTGGAAAGGGTTCAGGCCCTTCACCTTGTGCTCATCGATATCCACGAGCGGGGGGTAGTCTTGTGCCTCTGAGTCGATGCCGAGTGTGGAGAGGATAAAGCGCCCGAGAGAGGTCTCCTCGCCTGGCGACGCGTGACTGGCCTCGAGCTAGTTGATAATGACGACCCGCGCGTCGAGGTTGTCCGTCATCATTGTGAGCCAGTCGCCGACCCGCACCGGCACCAGCGCCCACGCCTGCTCGACAGTATGGTTGGCCAGCAGCTCGTTCAGCCGGGCCACTTCCACCGCCGTAGCGTTCACGTCTGCGTCCACCGCCCCGAACGCCTCTACCAGGCGCCGATACGTCTCCATCGGGTCCGTGCCATTGGCGCCCGAGTTGGCCGTGATGTCACCCATGGATACGTCGGCGATGCGCTTATCTGACAGGGTGTGAACCCGGACTACCTCCGACGCCTCAGCCGCGCGGGACGATCTGAGGAGCCCGCCAAAGGACACATCGCCGATGCCGTTGACCGCATCGCGGCTCCCTAGTGGGAAGTTGTATCCGAGAAACGTGGCATTCCCAGCAACGCGGCCACCGACCCCGGGCAGGGCGTCGATGAGAGCCGTCTTATAGCCGCGCGACGTCAGCGTGGTCGCTGCCACCAGACCGGCCAGCGAGGCGCCGACGACGATGGCATCGTACTCTTCTGTTGGCGTGTCGTAGATTTTGCTTGTTCCGTTTGTGCTCCCGTCTTTGATGTTGCTAAACTGAGCAGACACTAATGAGGCCAAAGCGACCAGGGAGGTGATGGCGCACGTCTTCATGTTGACCGAAGATGTGTGATTGCTACCAGATTGAAAATAGCAATCAGTCTGTTTCGAGGCACGATTGCCCGCCCGAGATTGAGAGTACAAACCACTATCTTTCTGAGTCGTGCTAGATATCTGATCGTGAAATTACTCACTTTGACGCAGAATTACGAAGTCCAGCCCAGCACCTACGAGGTTTATATAACAGCCTTTCGCAGTGTCGGGCTGGAGTAAACTCCCGAGGCCGAGCTTGCTTTCATCTTTTGACCGGTCTATAGAATAGCATTAGAAGTAGAGTCAAGAAACAGGACTGGTCGGCCTCTCCGGGTCTTGGCAAGATATCTCGCTTGATATAACGGTTGAGAAGCTAAAACAGCACAATTCAACCAAGGTTTCAAGTGGGATCCGTTCGATCCGCTACGCCCGATGGAGAAAAATGTTGGTGAATACGTAAACTCAGTGCAATTGCTGAAGCAGACAACGGCTATTACATGGGAAGGCTCTGCAGGTCTGTCAATATTCGGCTGTTGTCCCAACAGTCCACTTGTCAAAACTAGAAACATCACTCCATCTAAGCTAAAGAAATAATATTAACTATGGAAGTGCAGTTTCTTTTTGTGAATCAACCTTTGAGACCCAGATGGAAAAGGCACGACCATCTCTCAATGAATTATTAGCCTTTGGAGCAAAAGAAAATTCGCCCGTTGCAAAAAATGCTTTTCAAGTCATTACAGCAAGCCCTTCGTCTTTCGGACGAATAGCGGATGATTTTGGTTGGATGCTGGAGGGTGTTCGGACGAAATCCGGACGAAATGCTGATTTGAGCGTACGTCTTACACAAGCTTAATATGTGGTTCGGTGTGCTTGGAACCATTAGCATTATCACCGATCCTTCCAGCATTGGGTAATTGCGCTTGGGCATTTCTGTCATTGTCTGAATCATCGCGGACCCTTGGACATAAATTGGGACAGGGTGCGTTGGTCCGCCAGCGTTGGTCCGGGAGCATTTTTCTATGACATGAACCGGAAGGACTCGAGGTAGTGTCTTCAGTGTTGCCGTGGGCTTTATACAGCAGTGAGCTTCCTTTTTCCATTGCACGGATCCGACAGTAGGACAGGCACAAGAGCGTCTATGAATCGAGGTCAATGACCCCAACTGAACGTCGATTGAATTCTGACTACAAAGCAAAAACACCCTGTAGGCTTAGCCGGATGATCTAGCAGCTCAGCCATGTAATGATCTAAGTAAAAGCCCAAGACCTAAATGCAGAAGGACACTACACATTTTTCTCCAAATGCCTCGTTCGTTGCCATGCTACGCACACTAAACAGGCTATAAGTGAAAGATATATCGGCTTTTGAGGACTCTATAACTTACTAGCTATGATATTTAAATCAACATGCATTGCAGCGAAACAATTGTTACAAAAGTATCTCAACCATATAGCTCTCGGGCAACTTCATAGGTGTTGATGTAATCAATACCTTCTTTGCGCCACGTGTCATCCTCGACCCAATTTTTGGTCGCATTGAGAACCATGTTTTTGGGTTCACTGGTGTCATAGAGCGGCCAATCCGGAAGCAGCTTTTCCTGTGTTCCGTACTTGTCGCTGGGGTTGGGATCAAGATCGTACACGAACCTCACATATGCCTGCACAATTGCCCTTGCCAACACCAAATGAGAATCGTACTCTGGGCTTGGGCCCAATGCTCCCGTCGCATTCATGAAGGAATAGTAAGTGTTGTCGAAATGCTTCACGCCGTCCCACTCACTGCGGCCATATATCCTCTGGTCAAAGCGATAGCTATAGACTGGAGATTTTGCAGAAGTGAAAAGCTCAGCCATCTTGCGCCTTCCGCTAATCATGGTAATATCGCTCCCGATGGCGTTGGCTCGGCGCCATTGCAAACCTCTGGAAGTATTGATTGAGCAATTGGTAATGGCATATGGTGGCTCGTTGCACGGGTCGTTAGGGTAGAGCTCAAGCAGCTTTCTCATGGTGGGGGCGCTCAAGGCGTAATTGCGCCATGTGAACGCTAGCCGGAATAGTTCCTCTTCTGTGTTTGGGTTACCCATTGCAAATGCTTCATCTGTGTTGGCTCCGATAATCATAGGCACGGTGCTGTACTTGTTCTCTCGGATGAGTTGGCTGGGGTAACCAGTGAGAAAATCACCATCAATGATTGGGTTCCAGGTGAGAGACTGTTGGGCGGCATAGAGAGCATCACTGTCAACTTCACGGAGACAGTTGATCTGGTCTTTGGCCCCCCAGCACCCAGCAGTCCGAGTGAGATTCTCAAAGGGAACATTGTAGTAGCTCATATCGTGCACCTAATTTTGTCAGATGGTTGGTTTTCCGGACATCCTGAGTAATACGCACCTGTGCTCCAGTAATGCCGCCACTCTCAAGGATGGCACCGCGATAGAGATCATCGTTCCTTCCGTCATAGGAAAACATCTGATAAGCGATACTTTGGGCACCTGCACTCTCACCCCAGATCACGACTTGTTCTGGGTCGCCTCCAAATGCGGCAATGTTTTCTTGGATCCAACGAAGTGCCAGTCGCTGATCCAGCAGACCAACATTGCTGTTTCCCTCCGCGAGAAGTTGCGAATTTTGGAGGAACCCCCAAATTCCCAGTCGGTAATTAAAACTCACAGCGACGATGGGCTGATTCATATCCTGGCTGACTTTGACGATGCCAGACATATTGTATCGTGGATCGGCTGAGCTGCCGGTGTAGAGGCCGCCGCCATAAACCCAGACCCTGTCAAAAATGAGCATCAGCTGTTTAGGTCACTTGTTGGTGGTCACTCACAAGACAGGGAGTTTCTTTTTCGGAGTGCCAGCTGGCCGAATCACATTGATGGTAAGACAGTCTTCGGAAAGCGAGAAGCCCTGACCGTACTGCATGCAGCTGTATCCATATTCAGTTGCATTTCTCTCTCCATCAAAAGAAGCGTTGATGCTTTGCGGCAGCTTGAATCGCAAGGAGCCGATGGGTGGTTGAGCGAAGGGAATTCCTAAAAAGGCATCTTGATCCCAGCTGGAAAGATGGGAGCCAATATAGGTGCCATTCAATGTTTTGGCAGTGGGTGTAGACGAACTGTTTGATACACACAGCGCCGTAGAAGCCAGCGCGAGAGCCCCAGCAAGCAGTTGTACGATGACCATGATGCCGTAAAGTGCAGCTAACACTTGCCCAGTGTTAATACAATTTCTTGGCAATAAAATACCATTTATTTACACTTACAGCTTTGGGTACTTTTAAGGCAACCAAAATTCGCTGGAGGCGGGAAATCTATGATTTTGGTCCGGCCAATGAGGCCACCACTGCCATGCAATTTCGGACAGGTCGGCTTTGGGTATGAACCCGGTGTTTTCAAGTCCCAGCCAGTCACAAATGTATCCCCGCCTCCCTCTTCCATGTCCAACATCCCATCGTTTAAATTTATTCGAAAGAAAAAGGTAGCTAAACACACATGGTTGAGGATAAAGACACCCGGATCTGCTTGGCTAGGGGATGCATGATGTGGCCACTGAGAACCCTGTCTTCAGGTGCATATTTCCCCCACCACCAGGGTTCAGGGAAGTGGAGTGATCTTTATATCTAGCCAAGGGATAATCAATCCCAGCAATAGCAGAAAAGTCTAGGAATTGGGCCCTGGCACAAAACCGCACTACTCATCCACCCCCATGGGGTTAAATGTGGGTTTCTTTCTTTATTTCAACGAAATGAATGGAGGTAACTCTGATTTCCCTTTTTGGAAGAACAAAAAGTATGGTAGAGCAGAGATCCTGGTAAATAGAGTCAACTGCATGTGGTGGTGAATTATTCTTCCGTGTCCCATTTAACCGGCCGAAACGAGAACTGTGTTGCATCCAATTTCACACGTGCATTCCAAACGCATCAACTGCCGATAATTGATATCAAATTTCATTTTCACATGATAATCATTAAACTGGATCATCCCAAACCTCACGGCCATTCAAGAGGGTTATCCTCGGCGCGATAAACCCCATTTGAAGCTTGATATTATAGTTACTATAATAACCCTGGTTATACCATGGCCTGTCTCAACAGTTCAGGGGATATGCCCCTTGTAGACAGGACGCAGTTTTTATTGTACCTAATAAATGTTCTGTGTTCATTTTGTGAAAAAGGTGGCCCCCAACAATATCGGTTCTGGGCCAAAGTCATTACCGTTCCAGAATAGATAAGTATCAAACTGTTTTCAAGTCACACATACTCTATGGGCCATAATATCAAACCATGGCTGCAACTTCTATAAGCTATAGAGACGCCGCATCTAAAAAATATGTAGAAAATACTGGCGCTGTCTACGAATAAGGAATGATGACTCTGTGCAGTCTGGTCATAAGCACAGTATGAGCGAACAAAATCGAAATTAGCGCTGTGAGATCTGACCAGGGCACATGCCCACCATCATTCGTAATTGGTCATAGAGCAGGATCAGATGCACTTCATACAATGTGAGTCGCTACAAAGCGCATGATTGTAAAAGCCGCAGTACAGGAAAATAAGCGACCTTGCTGATAGGGTGTAGCATTTTAAGTGATGCATTCGTTCCTCAAATCGATCTATATATGTGCACAGCTAGCATGCAACGTGAGTTGCCTCTACAAGATGACTGCTCCTTCAACGGCTAGAAGCTAACCCGATCTGGTGCCTCGGACCGACAGAGGCACCCTCAGCACTCAGCACACGGGACGATTGACAAGAACTATCTCGAAACAACAACTTCATTCATTCATCAAGGATATTAGTGCTGCCACGGAAATCGGACTTCGCTAGAAGTACTATGTCTAATTGTGCAGCTAGTTCGCTACCTTTTGATGCTTTAAGTGAATAATGTCACATTTGAAGAATTTGTTCGGTACCGTAATGAGACAAAAATGTAAAGAGAAAAGAGGAATGGATTGTTTGGTGGAACTTCTGATATTTACATTGTTTTTCTGTCCGCTATGTTCAGGTTAAAATAAGTTCTTACAAGAAATCCAAGCGGATGAAATCCGTCATGTCGGACATCAGTGCGGCCGGCGTTAAAGGTAGGCCTTCTCTGTGTAGTTGGAAAACCCTTTAATTATAGCAAGGTCCCCGCCTCGAGCAAATATTAAATTGGCTTGTGACATGGAGCAAACAATCTCGCGACGTCCTGCAAACCAATCATGTGGAATAAAGCAATGTCTATAATACTCGATATTCCCGGAGTCAAGATTTGCTGATTTGTTGACATCATCAATCTTCAAGTGAACGGAACACACCCAAGATGAATGGTCAAGGAAAACAAGTTCTCCGCTATCCCTGATGCCGATAATATGAGATACAATTGAAGCTAAGCGCTCAGTTTGAGAACGCAACAGCGGGTCAATTTGCTTGCTTAAAGCTTGATCATGCGATTCTTCAAGCACAGAAGGGGAATTCCGACTAGTCTGGGCAGAGCTTTTCTGCAAGAGATTGTTTTCGGAGTTCTCAGCATCGGGCCCAGTTCCAAGACAGCTGGTATCGAATAACATGATGTCGACCGTTCTGGTGGAGCTATCTCGCTTGGAAAATTCAACCAGCATTTTGGAACCTCCCCCTGGAGCATAAAAGTTCAAGCTCTTCGGTTGAATGGTACTGTTACTGACAGGCAAATAGAAGGTTTGTTGCTCAGCCCAGCCGTCCCAGCTGTAAACAAAAGCATTGTCACTGTCAATGCATATTAAATGCTGGGAGGATGTTGGGTGATGACTCCACTTGCGTCTGGAGAGACTATCTTCATAATGTCGTTCGGCGCTTTTCGCGCCATCAAAAGCAAAGATGTAATCTGATTGTCGAGTGGATACTAAAAATCTGCCCTCTTCCTTGTCGATAAGCACATCTGTGATGGCCATTTCGGACTCAAGTTGAGATTGAAAAAGAGGGTCTGGGTCTGCTGACCAGCCATTGTTGGTCTGTTTCTGAACTTTGTGGAAAAAGATGCGATTGGCAGCATCAATGCTCATGATGGCTTGTTGTTTCTGGCACCACCTCAAAAGACGAACTGGTGAATTGTGAGTGTAAAGTGTGCCAAGGCACGAGGCTGAATCGCCACAATACAGTAAAACTGCTCCATCATCCCTCCCGCAAAATATGACTCTGGCTTTATCATGCAACTCTACGGCGGAGGTCTTCACATTAGAATCCAAAGACACCACCTGTGCTGTTGAGGATGAAGTCGTGACGCTGCTTTCTTCGCTCAATGAATGTCGTGGGAGTGCGGTCGGCTCCCAGATCGTGCATCGTGAGGCTCTAATGTCAGCAAAGCGAAAGCCATCTCTGTTAAAATTGATTTGTATGATTTGAGAACCGGGTGATTTGACACTATAGAGGAGTTTTAATGTGTCAAACTCGTATATCTGTATTATCCCGTTGGCGGCTCCAGCTGCCAGAAGCCGACCATCAGGACTGGAGGCCAAGTTGTGACAGTTTGCACGCAAACATTCGAGTTGCTTGTTTTCAAAGGGATCCAACAAGGCAAGGTCCCCATCCAAATACGCCACGGCAAGCAGCCCAAGGCTTGGATTTGGATTAAATGTGAGCGCAACAACAACGTGCGTGCTAGTCGCTCCGTTGGAAAGCGTTTTTCCGCATTCCCCAAAATATTCATTCTCTTCTAGGTCCCACAATATCACTGGCTTCTCAACATAGAAAGCAGCGAGCATTTTATGACTCAAAGAAATCGCAACCACGCTTGCAAGACGACTGGGCGCAGAGTCTGTGCTTGGGGAATCCTTCCAGAGACTTTTCGATTCCAAAGCATCGTGTCCCAGTGCCCAGCGCGTCAAGTGGCTATCATTACTTGCAGCCATCAGAGAATCTCCATCGAACGTCATATCCAGCGGACGAGGAGGGCTCTTTAGGCGATGCAAAATATCACCACTCCGAATGTCCCAGATCTTTGTTGATTTTGTCCCGCAGGTCACCATTTGGTTTGACCTGTTCTTGAACCTGATCAACTTGACGAGCTCCCCGTGATCGAAAAGCTTATATTCTTGGTATGATGTGGCATCGTACAACACAACCGATCCGGTTGTCAAGCCAATCGCTAAGAATTCATTTCCGTAGCACAGTGCGCTAGGTCGGCTTTGACCAAATTCGAGGGTCGAAAGCCTGTCATCCCATTGCGGACTTGACTTTCCCAGGACGGTGAGTTTCTGATTTGGACTTCCTGTATTGTAAATCATAGATTGAGTGGGGCAAAACGGAGGTATTAGTGAGTAAATAGAGGAAGGCGATAAAATCAAGGCGTTTCCGAATTTTGTCGCAATCCGAACTAAATCCACAACCCACTGTCTCAGTGATTGTACCTGCAAGTCCAGGGGTGAACGCTCTATACAGCAAGCCTCCACGTAAGATCTAAGGTGTTTGGAGACACGGATCAATTGATTGAGATCTTGGTGTGCCGCAGCAATTTCGATCCAGCTAAGTATATTTGAATTCGTGAATTGCGAGACAAGTCGAAACAATTCTAGTTCCTTTGGGTCCGCCCTAGACAGATGGTAAGAGTATGCTGTAGTAGCATAGGTGGCAAAGTCGACCCTCTTGACTTGTTTCGTCGGAATCTTCTTTCGACCGGTTCTCGGGGGCTTCATTTCGTCTCCGGTAAGATATTGAAGACACGTACGTGCCATTCTAGTATGAGCATATTCAGTATTAATAGCAAATTCAGAATCGAGATCTGCATTGAGAAGAAACTCTCTCGCGGTTTCATGGACCATGTGAATCCGTCCAGACTTGTCCACCATGACGAGCTGGCCGCATAGAGCAACAATACTTTCTTCTAGCTTAGGAAATGTATCCCCAAGTTCGATTTCCAGAGCATAGCCCAGCTCATTGAGAGACATCGGACGAATCGCGCATGATACCCACGTCAGAATGGCTTTGGAGAGATCCTTTCCTCGGACGACCTGAGACATGAGGTCAAGTGTCCTTTTGTAAAGCGGCAACATCCCCCTTGGGACATCATCAAGAACATGATCAATTTCATTCTTGCTGTGGCAGTTCAGAAGTTCTTTGAGCACCAAGGTTGTCCACAAAAAGGATCCTTTGGATTTGCTCAGTATCCTTTCCTTTAACACGGGACCCTCATCTGGGTCGACGACAGCAAGCTTCTTCATTCTGTTTTCAATGACTAGCTCGTGATCCAATATAGTATCCATCGCTGAGACTTCTATACTTAAGACTAATCCTTGCGGAAGGCTTGAAATACTCTGGTCCAAATCGACTGTATCCCTGCTAGTGAAGAGGACTTTTAATGGGACGGCAGAATCGATTTTCGAAAGGATAAGATCGACAAATACGGAAGAATTGACAGATTCATCGACCGCATCAATGACCCAGAAGTTCTCCGACATATTTGTAAGGAAGATACCATTGGTAAACAAAATTCTCCAGAGGGTTCGTATTTCAAGGTTTGCGAGCTGAACACCGTCGTCACGCATTCCCAAAATAGCCTCCTGGATTTCGATGTTTGCACAAGCCATTTGGAATGCCAAGGTTCGCAAACAAGTACTAAGGCCAGACTTTGTCTTGTCTCCATGCTTGAAGAAGAAGTAGCTGCAGTTTTTCCCAGACTCGCAAAGTTGGTCAATAGCATAGCCTGCGAGAACAGACTTCCCAGTTGCAGGCTTACCCTTAACCCAAAGTACTTTGCCATCCTTCGATTGGCCATCTTGCCATTTTTTATAGGTACTTTTGCTTTTTACCCATTGGCAGGATCCAGTCATTCGAGTTTCTCTCAGGGTGATGAGGTCGTCTTCAAATCCGTCCAAAAGTCCCAAGTATTTTTTTATGTCACTAGTTCGTGTCGGTCTTGCGTCCGCTTCCCGCTCCGATGCCGTATTGCAAAATTTACTTATAGTTGAAATCAAACTATTTCGCAAGATTGTATATCCTGGGTCAGTTACCGAGTCAAACTTGCAGATGGTACGATGGTCAGCGGTCATGGGCATCTGCTTCTCTTGAGGATAGCCAAGTATAGCCGATTCGGGATCAACAATTAATGAATTGAAATACTTCATACACTGCGTCTCATAAAACGAAAAAAGCTCAATGTTTTCCGAAACGTGGCGGAATTCATCATTAATGACTTGGATAGCAGACGAGTTTCGTCCCAGATCAGCAATATATGTTCGATCTCGGTCGTAAACTGCTTTCAGAACGTTCCTCAATAGCTTGGCCGAATCAGCACCACGATGGGGTGTTGCCAGGAAATATATGGCCGTGATTCGACCAGAAAGCTCTTGATGTGCGGTATCCTGTGTTGCTAGAATGCATGCCTTCTTGATGACGAGACCCCCCATGCTGTGCCCAATAAAAATGAGCCGCGTTTTGGAATTGGCCAACTGTGGGGAGGTGCTCATCTCGCCAAGAAATAATTTTCCAATATGGTGAATATTGAGACAATCTTCCTTGCCCTTCAAATAATCCGACGCATAACCGTAAGTGTGTATTCTAGTATTCTCAAATGCTTCATCTTGGGGGAGCCAATCTTGTGGCCAAAAGCTGGATTCGACCGAAGATTTGCTCCATGTCTTCTTCGAGTCGCCTCCAAGGCCGTGGACGAAGATCAAGTCGACCTTGGCATCGGTTGGCAAGTGCAGCAGAGTCAAGCCAAGAGGTCCTTTAGGGGCTTTCGCACCGTCATTAAACAGTGTTGAGGTTCGAGACACCGATCGTGTAAGCGAGAACGAGGATAATCGGCTAGTGGAGGATTGAAGAGGATTTGAGGATTCACCCGCCGAGGATTCGGTGTTAGTGCGTCGCTTTCTTCGAAAAAGCTATCGTGAGGACATTTTTTCAGTGACGACAGCCTAGCCGCGGCGTAGAGCGAACTTACCACCATCGTGGCTTATCGCGGGTACGACTGCAACCAGCACGATACCGGAGCGCGATTCTTTTTCAACAACCACAGCTATTGTCGTGCCAAGAGGGAAGTGAGCCGTATGACGTGAACACTGACTCATTCCCGGTGGTCTGGGGAGAGACGGGAGGAGAATGGGACCTGGTGAATTTAGGGGCACGCGACAAGCTCATTACCAACCATGCGGCGTGGCAGAGGCCCGTCCCGTCCCGTCCCGCCCCCGCTAGGCCATTTTCGTCGCCAATTACATATTCGTTTTGCCGCTCATGGCGCTGAAGCGACAAACACCAAATATCACGCACGCAAAAATTTGTCTATCTGTCTTGATCTTGTCTCGGGAGTAGAGAAACATCGTCAAACTTCGAACTATTACAACCCAGCTTGATTATGGCTTCTCAACCTGCCTACCCCACCTTCGACTCGGGAAACCACAGGGCCTTCATGGAGTACGCCCTGACCCAGGCGGTCCTATCGCCCGAAGAAAACAATAGGTTTTGCGTCGGTGCCGTGCTCGCCGACGGGGACACAGGGGAGGTTCTGTCAACCGGATACTCGGAAGAGTATCCACGCGATTACAAGGGAGACCCAGGCACCACACACGCCGAGCAGTGTTGCTTCATCAAAATTGCCGACAAGCACAACCTGCCAGAGGAACGCATCGGCGAGGTTTTGCCACCGAACACAGTCCTATATACCACTATGGAGCCTTGCAACGAAAGATTGAGCGGAAACATGACTTGCGCCACCAGAATATTGCGACTAAGCGGCGCCATCAAGACCGTCTATGTAGGAATCAAGGAGCCAAACACCTTTATTGCGAACAACGATGGTCAGGACAGGCTCGAGGCCCACGGTGTCAAGGTCGTCTATCCTGCAGTGGCGGATATGCAAGCCAAAATAACCGAAATCGCAATGTCAAGGCAACAATGAAGCTTCACGGTTACAAGGAAATAGCTGGTTCCGCAAACACGATTATCCCACCAAACTGCACCCACTCTCACTTTTTTCCGATGCTTAGAGTTTCGTTCAGGCCCTCCCGCAATACACAAGGCCATAAATAAATAATAAAACCTGATAGACGAAGTATTTTGTAATTCCAAGATGAATTAGCGCTTTGACGCTGGGCGGACATTCGGACCCGCTAGGGGTAGGCGTGACCCTGCAAACTATATCAGTGGCCCAAGAATAGCGAGACCCGACAGCCAATCTAATGCGTTTTACGGTGCCAGCCAGCATGTGGGCGGCTTGCGCCTTTTATGAGCTGGGTATGGGCGGGGTTGCAACGCACAAAATCCTTTCGTTCTTCATTATTTTATACATAGACGACCCCTGAACCGACACTCTATATCCCAAGGAAGACATGGCCTCCGATATCAAGCAGGACCTCGAATTTGGCGGAGGCAACACAAAGGTTGACCCAAATGTTTTAAACGGTGCGTCGCATTAACTCTATTTTTTATACTAGCTCCTCTCACAATGTCGCATTGAAGAATTGCCATCAGGATGCACAGTGCTATCCACTGAGAAGCATGGCGTCAGCTTCTGGGCACTGACTGGCCGCATCGACGTCTTGCTTGCCGATGGGAGGGAACAGTCATTCTTCATCAAAGTGCTATCAAACGAGCGTGGGAAAGAAATGGTCATGAGCGAATACGAATCAACCGTGGCTGTGAGCAAGGTCATTCCACACTTTGTGCCAAAGCCCATGGCATGGGGAGAATATGCAACCGTTCCAGGCACTCATTTCTTCCTCTGCGAGTTTAGGGAGATGGCCAATGACCACATGCCAGAACCTGACGAGTTTGCCCATCTCCTCGCAAATCTGCATCAAAAAAGCAGATCACCCGAGGGCAAATTTGGTTTTCATCTTACCACCTATGCAGGAAATCTTCCTCAATACGTTGGTTGGGAGGATAGCTGGGAAACGTTCTTTTCCAAAAGCATGCGGCAAGCTCTCGACTTGGAGATCGAGAGAAATGGCCAAAGCGACGAACTGGATGCTCTTTCCAAAATACTATTCGACACAGTTATCCCAAGGCTGCTAAGGCCTCTTGAGAGCGACGGTCGAAAGGTCAAACCTTCGCTTGTTCATGGCGACCTTTGGTACGCAAATTCGGGTGTGGATGCTGCCACCCGTGAGCCTCTGATCTTTGATACCTGTTCTTTTTATGCGCATAATGAATGCAAGTCCTTTTCCGTTCTCTCTATCATTCCGCTCACACTAACATGATCCCTAAAGATGAATTTGGCCAGTGGCGCCCGCCATGCAATAGATTTGGTCAGGATTACGTCATTGCTTACAACTCATGTGCCCAAATTTCAGAGCCAAAAGAGGATTTTGAAGGCCGCCTAGACTTATATCGCCTGTGAGTAATGACAAGACGCAAAAAGGAATTCAACTAATTTCAGGTAGACGATTCGATACTCACGTATCAGCACTTTTTCTTGGTACCGATACTCTTCGTCAACAGTAAGACACCGCCAACACTTTGACCTCATGTCGCTAACGCCCATGTAGAGTTATTGACGTGATGAGAGATTTGGTAGCTAGGTATGGCGGGGAAAATTAGGCTTTAAAATGATCCGAATTAGAGTTATCGATACAAACAATCTTAAAAAAGGATAGAGAAATCAGTTTTGTATTGGGTATTATTCTCCAACTGCACATATTTCCGGGTATAAAAATCACGACGCATTTGGTCTCCACATCGGTATGATCAGGCAACGTTTTGGCAGCAATGCAACTGATATATGTTTTGCTTTTCCTTAAAAGAGCCCCTCTACTCATCGAGCGGGGGAGGAAATACAACACCTAAGAGTAACAATTCTTCCACTTCATGGATTTTCATTGCGAACTCAATTTCTCAACACAAAACCAATGAAGATAATTTTCGCCACTCATCGGGTATTTTCTGCGTAGCTCAAGCCATGCCTCCTCTGTGAAGATCAACTCCGATACGACTAATACATACCCCATATTCTTGGTTCTTTTCATCCCCCCATTCTTCGAGCGTCAACGGCAGATAGCAGGGCCTCCAAAGCACCCTCGTCCATGGCCTTCGTACCCACTTCCAGCTTTGGGCCGTCGAGAAACCACGGAGTCTCCACGTCAAAGGTTTTACTCCTCGGCCAGCCTTCGGTCATCCAATAATTGCCGTGGAAGCATAAGTATTTTAGAATGTCGTCGCGTCGTTGTGAAAGACCGCTGCCTTGCGCGTACTTGGCAACATCAACGTCGATTTCTTTTGCATCTTTGGGTGGGGGCGCCGGGCCATCATAACTTCGAAAGGCGGTATCTCTGTATTCTTCGCCGGTGTACATTTCGTCTGGGGGATTTTGCATGTCCTGCATCGCTCTCATGATACATACTGCATTTTCGGAAGGGAATAATGAGCCCTGGCCCATTTTGAAAACTTTGAGCGCAGCCATGGATTCCCGCCACCTTGAAAGCACCCTACTCCACCGCAGAGGATATTCCCGCGGCTCAAGTGTTGACCTGTAATTCCGGGTCGTGGGTCCCTGACGAATCAGTGACTTCTTATGATAACCTTCATTAGAAATTACCACGTCGTTGCCGTTCATATCCTTCCCGACCACGGTATCGCCATGATCCATGATATTCTCATGCAGACCGTAGAACATAATCCCGCAATCATCGAGGTATAGCTCTTCAAGACCGCCAGCTTTGTTTTGCTTCCCGAGAGATGCAAACCATTCGATCTGCCACTCGTGACTAAAGACAAATCTCCCTAGCGCCAAAACCTTCAAGTTTGGAAATCCAGAGTCGGCTCCTCTGCCTGGTCGAATGGCGCGAAAATCCATTCTGGGACTCCATCCCCAATATTCCCGACAAAACAAAGACAGTGTGGTAAGATTACCGGCCACTGATGGGGATAGCCAAGTGGAAGGCAAGCTCTCAAAGAAATGATATTTCTCCTTGAAGTAGAAATCATACTCGGGGGCTCCGTCGTCGCTCTCCAAAGTAATGAACAGCTTCAAATTTTTCAGTGTGGGTGAAGAAAGAACTGTTTTGAAGGCCTGAGATTCGGTAAGGCGTTTTTCATAAAAGTCTCCCAGGTTTGATATTGTTAGCTCCCTAAGCGGAAGCGGTGCATTTATCTGCTCGTTTGGCAATGTTTCTGTGCCATAATCAGCTTTGATATCCAGATCCAAGCCTGAGTCTATGTCTTGCTGCCTCTGAACGGACCAGGTTCCAGCTAGGCATTGAAAAACCACATCCAATACCCAATACCGAAAGTCGTTGGTCTCAAAAGCTTCCCATTCGTACTCGTTTTCCTCTCCACAGTCTCGACTGAAGCGCATATGCAAGGCTGCCAGGTTGTGGAAGAATCGCAAATAAGGGAGGGCGTTCATGAATTTTTGGGGTATTTCAAGCCCTCCCCTCCGTCTCACGGAAAGAAGGAGAGAACCAAACCAAGTGTCGCAGGTCACCTCTTGCACGAAACCGCGCAACTTTTCAGACCGTGCGACTTGGACGAACCCCGCAACATGGGGTTTCTCTTTTGACGCCCTAAGCTGGATATGACGAAAGGCGAGCGGTGTAGCAATCGCGTTGATAGCGCTATTCACACTTCTCAATCTCAGTAGCGAGGACTTGGGAAGAAAGGAGAAGATTTCTCGAAGGACCTCGGGTGCGAGTTTGTTAAAGTCTGATGAAGTCGGTTCTGCCATGACGACTGCGTTTCTCGAAATGCCATGGAAATAAAGATGGCGGAACTCCGACACTCAATTTTCGATGCCAACGGTAGCCTTTATTAATATGCAAGCGGCTGAACCAGTGGCGGTTGCCTGCTAATTGGGATCTCCACCAGCGAAAACGACAACCAACGGACACTCGGGACTTTCCCTTTTAGGACTAGCAGTGGGGCTGGTGCTAATTTCCAACCGCCTTTAGGGTAGGCCAGCACGTCTGACCGCCACATGTCGATATCGTGAAATTAGTCATGCACCATTGCATTTGGCACTTATGAACCATTATCATTTGGCTTTCTGGACAGGAAAGGGATTTTGAGGGCATAGTTGTGAGTCTGATTTATTGTATCGCGGAGCAGAGAGATTATTGCTGCCACTTGATGTGGGGACGACTTTTCTCAATCAGTGTTTGCGACCCAGAAGATCAAGAAATTAAAAAGCGTAAGGACGCAACAAAAAGGGTTTTATTCAGCAAATATCCAAATACTTCAACTAGTTGAGTCATATATAACCATGATTTCTATTTCTATTTGAAATTTTCATCTAGCTATACTACAAATCATGGTCTATACAAAGTACTAGCGCTAGCGAGAAGAGCATGGTGCTCCCTCCAAATGCACAGGGTCAGCCCAAAGAGGGATGGTTTACGACTCGTGATTGTACGGTGGCTAGGTTGGAATTACGTTACTTATATTCCAATTGAGTTAAATAGTTTTTTTTTTCTTTTTTCCTCCTCTGTTCTCACTGATAGAAATCTCTTGCATTGGAGGCCTTGTCCAGCCCCACAGTTCATCCTGGCCTCGCTCCAGATCCGGTCGCGATGAAACCGGATGAAGCAGAGGCATGCCGCACATTGTGTGTGACGGGCGGCCAGCCATGGTTTTACGATTCCGCAATACCCGTTGCGACCCTGCTGAGCCAATCGCTTCATCCCGATTCCGTCTTAACCGCCGAGGCTGGTTTCATTTGCCCACCAGCGCAACACGCCCCCTTAGGCGCGGCCCTGCGATGGCACCGCGCGCTGATTGGCTCCCCGTTGAAGAACTCAAATGGGGCCCCAAACTGCCGACTTCCCGATCACGTTTCAGCACGAAACCGAAAACTGAGCTGCTGAAGCAGTACAGCCATCACGACGGATTACCTAATACTCGCGCAGCCATAGGAAGTAGACGGAAAAAAAAACTTCAGGAGTCAGCAACATTCGTTTGAACGGTTGAAACTCCATGATCTGCAACATGAGAATGCAGTGGCAGAGTTCAATGCTGTCCCTGGTTTCACTCAGCAGGCTTCTTTGGAGGCCTGGAGACGCAAAGTGTGTGAAGTTCCCAAGGGCCTCTCCAGCAAGATAAATAATAAATGTCGTCGCTCTTTGCCAAGGATTTCAGCCAAGATTTCTATCCAGTTTCATCGACCTCTTCCCGTCCAGTCATCGTTTGATTAGCATTCCTCATTGGCATTAGCATTGCACCATCCATTTTTCCTTAGCACAGAATAAGCGACATCTGTTATAATGAAGCTATCTTCCACATTGTCCATGGGGGCCTTGGTTTCCCTTCCCTTTGCTGCGGGCCACCCTACCGCCAAGAGCGAAAAGCAGTTTTCGGTTCGTCAAGTTAGAAATCCAAACTATACCAGGGATGGCACACGTGCCCTCATCAAGGCGTACAAGAAATATGGCATCACCATTCCCACATCCCTGAGCACCTCGCTGCAGGCTGGGACCAGTCAACCAGGGCGCAGAGCCGAGACTGGCAGCGCAACAACCTTACCAGTACAAGGCGACGCCGAGTGGTTGACGCCCGTTCAAATCGGCTGCCCCCCAAAGACGTTTCAGATGGACTTTGACACTGGATCTTCCGACCTCTGGGTTTACAGCCCCCAAGCAGCAGCGGCTGGCGGCCAAACACAGTATGTCGAGTCCGAGAGCACCACATCTAAGAAGTTGGGCGGCGCCACATTTCAGATCTCATATGGAGATGGAAGCGCTGCCGCTGGCCATGTCGCCATGGACAAGGTTTCTATTGGTGGCTTAGAGGTCAAAGCCCAGGCTGTAGAGGTTGCCGAAGAAGTTACCCAGTCCTTTTCGCAGCAGCAGGATCTAGACGGCCTGGTGGGGCTGGCGTTTAGTTCCATCAACACGGTTAAACCCCAGCAGCAAAAGACCTTTTTTGCCAGCGCCAACGCTGAGCACGGCACCGGTCTGTTCACAGCAGATTTGCAACACAATGCGCCGGGTACCTACAACTTTGGATTCGTCAACCAGTCGGCGTTCACTGGCGATATCGCCTTCACTCCGGTCAATACGTCTACTGGACTTTGGACCTTTACCTCCTCCGGATTTGCCGTGGGCAACAGTGCCATGACGCAAACACCCATTACCGGAATTGCTGACACCGGCACGACTCTTCTCTTCCTTCCTGGGGCTGTCAACGAGGCCTACTATTCCCAAGTCCAGGGCGCCCAGTTGGACCAGACAGCAGGCGGTTTCGTCTTCCCCTGCGATGCAAACCTGCCCGACTTTAGCTTCGGCGTTGGAAATGCATCCGTCACAGTTCCTGGCTCCTTTATAAACTTTGCCTCACTCCAAGGAACAGCCTCCAACAACAAGAGAGCTGCGAATGACTCAGGAATGTGCTTTGGCGGGCTCCAGTCCAGCGAGGGTGCGGGCATCAACATCTTTGGCGACGTTGCGCTAAAGTCTGCCTTTGTGGTATTTGATGGAGCCCAGTCCCAGATTGGATTTGCCGCGAAGCCCCTGAACACGAACGCGTGAGAATTAGCTTCAAGCTGGATTTGTAACTTAGACGACTCCCTTGACTGTACAGCCAGCTAGAAGAGGAAATTGATCACGAGAGGGCTGGACAGGGCTGGAGGCGCCATGTAAATAGGCCTATTGGTAGACGGCGCTCCACTATTACCCCCGTGGCCATGTCACCTTTCTGCTGCAGCGTCGGAGCTCCAGGCTGGCACTGGTGGAGAGACAATAGCATGCTGTTTCGATTAATAGAAAAGTAGACCTATTTACTGGTATCGCAATGCTGTGATGTTGAAATGAGCAAGGTTGAAGACCCCAACAAATTGACCATTTGCACGCCATTGAAGGCGTGCCAATGAGAACTCCGGTGGAGGCTTCCGCGATCAGGTGACACCGTGCAAACAACGCGACGGGTCTCAGCATTTTTTGGCCTTATTCACAAGGCCTCCTGTCTTAGCTTATCCTTGGAATAGAAAGATAATTGCATAGTTGTGAACTCGCTTCAATGCATAATAATGATTGACGTCATTGCAAAAGGCTTGCATGCTCGGTCGGTTGGTATCGTAGTTCTTTGCCGGCGGCGGTATGGACGCGGACGGAAAGCTCCAGTCTCAGTTGATTAGAGAGTACGATTCCAACACCAAGTCATGATGGTAGAATCAAGCCCAAGGCCCAGACCGCACCGGTACTGATAAGATTCGTTTCGCATGAGGGCTCCACAGCGATTGATATGCAGCAGCTCCAACTGCCCACTCAAACCTCTCGGAACAGCTCAATATGACGCGTCGCATGAGTCCGTCTGCATTTAGAATGAAACCCACCTGAATGCCTCAAATAAAATCCTTGGGTAGGATGATCTTGGCATCAATGAAGTCATTTACCTGAATTATTTGGTCTCCACATCTGCATGCGGTAAGCTCGTTACCAAATCGTCAGTATGCTCGACCGATGCTGCCTAGATCCACGGCATTTTCGATCGCCCACATTCGGAGGTACAGGCTAATTAATTTAGGTAGACGCTAAACGTGGTCCAGATGCCTTATTCCGAAGCTTGTTCGTGGATGACGTTGATGACATTGTGTCGGGCGATGGTTGGCGCTTTTTAGCTCAATGGCATTCAGCCTCTGACGCCCGCCCAACCCCACATCGGTTGCAAATCGTGTGCTGTGCCTGAGAAAGCATCATTGTGGGACTCTTGCGGTGGGAAAGCCTTTGCCAATCCGATAGTTGTGGCTTCTATGCGTGGGTAGGTGCGATCAAGGTTTTGACATCGTAGTTTTGGCCCTGGATCGGGATGCAAACACGAGCATGACCGAGAGTGACGAGTGCATATTGGCCGCAAGACATTCTCAAAAAATGACTATATATGAGGGTCATTCTGCACGAAGAAGTCAATGAAGCTCAATCACACTTCATCACATCCATCACAACCTCAGTACTCAATACAACTTTCACAATGCAGAAGGCTAAGCAGGCAGTCTCCGAATTCCTGTCTCACGACGGACACCATCAGACATCTGTCGATGAAAACATTCGACCAGCGGTTACTGAAGAACACATTCGACCTCACCAGCACGAGAATGTCACTACTGCTGTCAACAAGGACATCCACAAGGAGCACCATCAGACGGTAGTCCAGCCTATCAAGGCCAAAGAGACCCTGTAAGCTGCCCCATATCTTCTCCACCACATTTGTCCGCTTTTGCTAAGATGAAGTCAAGGCCCGAGAAGCACACTCACAAGGTGGCACCAGTTGAGCACAGAACATTTAACCATGCCGGCGGAGAGAACCTCCAGGCCACTCTTGAGCACGACGCAAGCAAGTACCAGAACACCTCAAAGACGCACAAAACCACTCATACCACGACTGCGGCCCCCGTTGTCACTGGAGAACGTGTGCACCACCATGTTCATGAACATATCCAGCCGGTAATCGAGAAGGATACGATTGCCCCCGAAGTTGTTCATACCACTGTCCCTATCCACGAGACGCACTATGTTGCACCTATCCACCACGAAACCACCGTTTTACCAACCAAGACTTTGGAAGAATTCAACAAGGGCAAGGGGACCCTGTACGGGGAATCACGCACAAAGGTTGGCGAATTCGAGGGCTGTCCCAAGGTGCCCCATGAGGCTCAGTCACTAGAGGGTAACGACAAGCCCTTACGATCGCGGAGCCAGAAGGCCAACGGGATGGAACACACCCATGGTCGCAATAGTACAGATACTACCTCTCAGTCGTCAAAGCCGTCCCTGAAGGACAAGCTGAACCCGTTCACCGATGCTGACGGAGATGGAAAGAGGGGCATCCTCGATTAGAGTGGATTCCACTTCATTCGTTTCTTGAGCTGTAGATTGATGTAACTACGTTCTACAATAGCGTTTTTGGAAGGATACACTGGACCGAGATGAGACTATTTGAATATGAAAACCTGTCATTACATTTCTCCCAATCAAACTTTGCCTAACATTGTCGTGAAAATTCGCTCATATGAGATGAAATGTGAAACTTTTACTTGAATAGGGCGGGTTTTCATATTAGTCTGCGAGGGATAGCCACATCGAGCTGCTGAACAAGGAATTGAAACAGCCTTATTTTCTCTGAATATATGAACTATTGATGGGGTCTTTGCACGTTTGAAGCTCATCTTGGTGTTGTGGCTGCGAGAGTTGCTCAGCCATACATCAGCGTCAACATTTCATGTCAACATACCATAAAAACACATATCTTTTCTGTACCCTAGGACTGGTCAAGCAGCTGCGTCTTCTAATGTGACGAATTCATTATATCCCGCCACAGCCTAGTCTAGCGCGAGGGGATGTGTCGAGTTCTGGAACTCCCCGGGCTCGCAATCAAGGTTAGCCGCCTTACAAATGTGCTCTGCAAGTCATGAGGTGTGACTTTGATGCACAAAAATGGACTTTCGCGGTCGGTGTGACGTTGCGATGTCCCCAAACCTGCGCTATAGCACCTCGTAAGCGCCCGGAAATTTAGTCTTTCAGTGATGTGGGAAGTTTGCGCAGCGGACCGCAAGACCACATCGATTTGGAAGTGGTACGACAAGCACTTGTTTATACAGTGGCTTGAGCTCCCTTGTAATGCACCAATTGAGCTTTGTTGCTTATGCAGCGCGGTTGATGTGTGCATAATCGTTCCACTATTATGCCTTTGCATCAAGCCGACCAATACCTAATGTGCAAAAAAGCCTCGCGGCCACATTTTCACAAAGCTGGACCGAAATAAAAGAATACACAACCATCGACCTTTACCTCATTGATGGTTATACAAGGAGGTATAAATATATAAATCTACAATGATCGAAGACCTGCATTGCCGACGAAGGTTTCTCTGGAAAATGATGAATAATGTCATGAAAGATTGAATTGTTGAAATGAAGATGTGGACCTCCTGATCTGCATAGGCGAAGGAAGGATCACACAAATGTGTCCGTTAGCGCCAGCGGTTAACCGTGGGGGCTGTGCTTAGTGCCACCAGTATAGGCAAAGCTCGATGAAGGCCAGACTTTCGGCAGCAAAACTTTCACGATGTTTTAAATATAAATCAAGTGTTTAGTTTCCAACAGCTTTGCATCAATCGACAAACATGCATTCTTTAATTCAACATATACTTAATTCTGTCACCTCCCCTTGCGGCTATAAGAAACAAATGGGGAATCTGTATACACTGCTGGGACGTGATGAATGCCTTCCTCGGCAGCATGTGCATTTTCATGGCCTAGTATCACCCATCCAAGGCAGCCAACACGCTGAACAACTTGTTTATGATGCAGAAGGCTCAGAATTGCATACTATTTTATGCATTCATAAAGAACCATTTCAAAATTCTCCCAACACCACGCTCACCCCCACGCCTCTGCCAGTAGCAACACTGCGGGTCCGGTGTTTTGAATCTTATCCCCAAGCCCTGCATCCAACTCAGAAAAAGCCAGGGTTTGACACCATGCTGGATTCTAGATCACTATGGGCAACAACTGCGCAAGAACTCAACATTCGACACGCTCTCATTGACTCAATGGTTGAGCTTTGCCTTCCTTTCACGCCTGGACCTGGGGGGTCACCTGGAGCTAAAGCCCGATTTGGCATCGACTTGACTCAAATTCATTCTCTTGCTTTGAAAGATCAATTTCACGTTTCAGTCGTGCCTCATATGGGAGATCTGGATGGGGAGGAGTCGGGAATCCACTCGAACCGGCCTCGTGTCATTATAAACCATACCTCCCAAGCCGGGGCGATCGAAGAAGCCCACAGAAAGAACATTTACTTTCTCGTCAGTTCGGATCATCACCTTTTCGCCGACAAACATTTTATTTCAAACGAGGCGAATGACTTTCTCACGCATGTCATGACACCCATTATTCTTCTTGATCAAGAGGTCAATGATCAATTTACCACAACTAGCTCATTTTTGGTATGTCATGAAGAACATCAAGAACCACCCCAGTGTATCCCACATGCGACCCTTTTTATGAGATGGCTGCAACATGATTCTTACTGGCTTGAGGAACAAAAGTGCACAAGCATGACGTCTGGCGCTCAAATTCAGATTCAACAAACCAATTTCCGGCCAAATAATGGGTCTGGTGGCGAGTTTGAGAGTGGTGATACTCTGTATTCCGATGGAAGCAGCGGATCTGATCGTTGTTCGTCATGTTTCAGCTCCGGATTCGGCGTTGACCGAAATGATGACTACCTTGATTACGAGGGTCCAAGCGTGGGAGGTGAGGCTTCCAATGTGCATTCAGACAGATTGCGGCCCTTATTTGGCAGGATTCAAAAATGGCTGGTTTCAACACTGCAAAACGTGTCGCTGGAAGACATGTCATCGCCCGAACCGCCTATTAGGGTAAGCAATAGGTCTCCTCCGTCGGCGTTTGCTTGGGGCAGTGGCAGAAGTGGGCCTCCCGGTTCAATTGTGTCCATTGTTCAAGGACACTTTTGCCTAGCCTGTCCTTTTTTTCTCTCCGATCCCAGAAGATACCCAGAATGCTTACATGACCAACAACTTCACTGCATCAAAGATGTTATCAGACATCTCACGCAGCATCATGTTGACCCGCCATTCTGTCCAATATGCGACGAAATCTTTGATGACTTTATGAAACGGGATGAGCATATCCGCTTGGACACTTGTGAAAAGTCCGACTCCAGAGTCAACTTTAATGGAATCGATGCTCTAGATTTGCAAATGATGGAGAAGCGGGTCAATCGGTGTCGAGGTGAAAGAAAGCAATGGTTGCGGATCTGGAAAATAATATTCCCGTGGCTGGAGCTGCCTCCTTCGCCGTATTTGGGCGGTCCCTGATAGCGGTTTTCTCCTTCAATAAAGTACTCCAGTCACTACCGCCTTGAGCATTTTCAGCCCCCTATCACTAGTCCTAATCGGTAATATTTATTCAGTGGAATAAAATAAGTGGCCTTGCATCTATAGCTAGTGGCCATACCTGCCCCGAGCGCCGGAAGTGGAGGCAGAGAGGAGGAAAGGCACTGCATCATAACCGCCGATCAATTTCTTCCTTGATTGCGGCAATTTCTCTTTGCATATTCTGTAGCTTCAGCAGTTGCAAATGTCACTTACCACTTGTTCAACGCTGAAACTAAATCTGTGTGGTGGAGGCAACCTGGCTAGATTACCGAGTGTGCTACACCCGAAGCGTCGTTCAGGATACATATCATACAATTGTAGGCAAAACATGAGAGAACAGAAGATACAAGGCTAGTCTAAGATAAGAAGGTATCCTAACATGAGGCTGCAACTCTGTGGCCACATTTTGGCCGCCACCAATCAATGATGGCTGCAATTGTGGCAGCATGCGACACGGCTCAAGTGGGTCATTGATCCGCGTGGGCGAATGTCCGTCGCCATCACACCCTGTTTGCATGAGAGTGATTTCATCACAAGAATCCCTGTCCTAAGATATTACCGGTGTGAAAGACGTGCAGAAGTGGGATACCCTAACACAGTGGTCGGACTCTCAACAAGCCGGGCGTTGAGAAGTTGTCCTCTCGGGCTGCAAACCGACATCAATGCACTGTTCACGACCCAATCATCGATTTTGGTTCTTTCAGTATCTATCACACAAAAGTGTGATGCCACACAGTGTGCGGAGTTGCACTGCTTTATGTATCACTGTATCAAAGCACATGTTCTAGCTTCTCCAACTAGTCCCCGTGTAGCATCCTTCTGGAAGTATCCGTATGCTACGATTTTACTATGTGTCTTGGATTATCGGGCTTTTTTGTGTCAGGTACATTTGCAAGTAAAGTCTCTGAAAAGAGGGCAATCCTCACGGTCTTGGGTTGGAACAGGTGTTGAAATAAGAAAGCAAAGGGACTGTTGGTTCGCTTGGGGTGATGATGGTCCTTGGAAATTCAGTTCTTCTAGCTCATCGGTCTAACTCGTATTCGAGAAATAAAGCTCACCCTGTGTTTGCGCACCCTGTTACTCTCTCACTCATCATGTGTAATGATTTGACAGTATCGATTTTGACGGGCTTTGGAGAGAGGAAAAAAGAGCATGACTCGTGCAATCAGCAGTGGAGATGGCCTACCTGCGTATGATGCTGCCCACATCACGTTATTGAATCGTCATTCCGGTCGCCGACACCATTGCTGCAGGTTGTGGGAAAAGGACGCTTAATATGTATCCTCCAACCCTATAGCCTTGCTTCATGCCGCTCACGTCACGTTATCAAATCGTCATGCCGGTCGCCGACGCCGTTGCTGCGCGCTGTGCGAAAAGAACGCTTGACATGTATCCTTCAGTCCCATCACTTCGCTTCATGCAGCTCATCACTTCTAAACCCCGCGTCCGAGCCCAGCTGCCCCCAGAACCTTCCCTCCCCATGACCTACAGCAAGCCCAGGTCATCTACCAAGGAATCCACCAATGGATACCTCAGAATCCCAAGATGTGCTGCTATAGTGGCTTGGCTAACAGAAGCCGTGCGAATTATGATCCGACTTACGAAAGTCCGTTGCCACGCGTTTCGCTTATTCTTTGCAGCTTCAGATGCATCTGGGGGGAGTCGACTGACCAAAGCAAGGTGGCAGAGAACAATCGGGTTGCAAATGTATAATGCTCCACATGGGATCTTTGCCTTTGAGGCTCAGATGAAACGGAAATAGGTAGTTAATTGATAAATACATTATATATATCGTCCCTTCAGCTCTATCTCTCGCTTTCAGTATGCACCAAAAAAAAATCATTTCCCTCAAAGACTTTGCGCACACTCAATATTTCTGCAGCATTTTTACTCAAACTACTTTCATTTGATCTTTGCCATTGACCTTGGCTAATTAAATTCCGCCTCTGGTTCAATTTCTCGATGCAACCTCATTACCTGGCTTGCATCTCCCACCTTCACTTGGTATTTCGAGGTGCGACATCAGCCCCGGGGCCTGGAACAGCCACCCAGTCGACCTCCGAGGACTACATCATGGAGGCAGCGACGAGTGCCAGCATCATTCTGCCCGGAGAAACCAATTGGCGATGCTTTATCTTCGGCATCAGGTCGCCCAACCTGGGCTACAAGGTCACATTTCCTCAACCGCTGTGGTATTCGAAAGCCAGCCCACCCATTCCAAACAGGAAATTTTCGCCATGCTTCAGGACGTTCTCGTGTTTCCAATACCGGTTCTTGGCAAATCGCAGACTTGGCCGTCTCTTCTTTGCATGAAAGCTCTCATACTTGCAAGAGCATTCTCAGTGCGTATGATACCTCCACCTGCTCCTCTGTCCGCTCGAGCCAGATATTGGCCGGTGATGATGAGTCGTACGGTCCCATCCTCACCACTGCTGGTTCTTGCGACTCGGGCCAACAGCGCTCCTCCGCACAGACTGCAACTAGTGCTAGCAGTGGTGGTCCAACCAAACATGGTGGTGTGGCTTCTGAGGCCGCAGGCAAGGCTGGTAGCACAAATGCGCCTGGCAAAAAAAGAAAGAGGTCATCGAAAGATGGGAACAATGATAGTGAGAGCCACGGCGATCTTGAAGCCGACCCAGGCCAGACGCGGTTCTGGGCTTGTCCATACTATAAATTTGATCCTCATACATATCAACGCTGTGGAGGGAAGTACGAGCTGAAAAAGCCTTCAGACGTGAAGCAGCACCTTTCGCGATGCCATGCACTTGTTGGTCAATATTGTCCCAGATGCGGCGAAACCTTGGACTCTAACGCGTCGTTTCGTGATCATATCTCCAACCGCAGCTGTGTTTCTGGACCTGGACCTGAGAAGCTGTTGACGTACGAGTTGAATGCAATCAGGAACTTTCCTCCTGGCCTTAGCCCCCACAAACAGTGGTATTGGATATGGGAGTCTCTATTCTACGGCCACCCACCACCTGAGTCCCCTTATGTCGAAGTAGGAGGCGCCGAATTCATAAAGCTGCTGCTGCGCGAGGCGGAGCTAGTGCTACGCGAAAGGTTGCCTCAGCTCCTCATGTGCATTGGCCCGGTCGGGCAGGAATTCGTAATGTCTCTCATTGGCAACATCTTGCAAATCCTTTCTGAAGCCGCGCAAACTCGACTCTCTCCACGCTCTAGACGCCAGAACCTTCCTCAAACCCAGGAGCAGAGCGGGCCAGAGATCTTTGAGCCTCCAGCCAGGTCCCCTCCTCTCTTCGACATGAATTCAGCGCAATCTTTCGATGCTGTGACTGCTGAGACTACCGCATTGGCAGCCTTCTCGGGGAGTGGAGCTCCCGCACCCGACCATGCTAGTACCCAATCGGATATTGTGGCTGAGGATGCGAACCATTTTCTCAGCTCCCATGCATTAGCCCCAACATGGACCGATTTCAGCGAATCCACGCCATGGCACGAAGTCAACAGGGGAAATTCAGGCCTAGAAGCTGTAGGGCAGGCAGATTACCAACCCTTCATGTGGCCTGGTCGGATGAATCCCCTTTCTCTAGCAATGGATGCGGATACCATGATGGCTGAGTCCAACATTGGTCTCACAAACCAACCAGACTTCGCTGTAAATCTCATGCCCCTCAATTCCCTGGTGCAAAGCGGAGACGATGATCACCAAGCAGCACTGTTTCCCCCGAACACACCAAATAATCCTTGCTGAGTGTCTACCATCGGCTTTGGGTCGTGTCTGTTCCAGTCTGACACAAACCTAATACATAGAACAACACAAATATTTCTATTCTTCATTCTTTCGTTTTTGCCAGAAGACAGCTGGATTTTGATAAGGGTTTACTCAGATGGGACGATATATTTGCGATGGAGGGAAAAGATTAATGAAGAAAAAAAGACAGGGATAGACCCAAATTAAACCACCAGCAAACCGACGTTGCTGTTCTTTCTAGTTGTATTTAGAGACGACTAGCGACATATTCCTTTCATGTAAATTCGTTTTGAAATGACACTATTATGAAAGGACTGGGGTCCCTCCTTGACCCAACCCGTCACTGCTGCTTAGCTCCCTCTAGGGTAGTTTTCAAGAAACGTATGTGAGCGAACGCCATGGCGGATTATAGATTATATGGTTTGGAACCAAGACACCCCGGTACCTGATCCTCGGATTCTGGTTTTCGCTATTAGTTGATAGAGAGATTGTTTGAAATGATTATTGACAGAATCGTGGCTGGGAGTCCATATGGAGTTGCTTGGAGGTCTTCCTCTCCTCCGATCATCAATCCTTTTGGCCTTGAGTAACGATTTAGTGTCCGCAGCCGTTACTTGGCACAGAGATTCTGCTGTGAACGCATTTGGACCGAATACAGGCATTCAATATGCCCAAAGTGTCTTCGACAAGGTCGCTTACGTCCTCCATGGATAAGCGTGTCGCTGCATCATCACACTGCCAGGTCATATGTTATCTACCTGAAGCATATTACAATTGTAAATTTTAATGCCAGGCCAAATTTGAACTCAAAGAAAGGCTCTCCGGTAGCTATGCTTGCCTGAAACCCGTAGAGCTTCTTCAATTGCAGCAAACCTATGATGAGCCTGGCTGGAATATAAAACAATTAAACTTGAGTGGTGTATTGACGCCAAGACGGTAGAGAGAACTTATTCAATCCGTTCCGTCAATCATACGAACTATAAAGGTTTCGTGTGCTTCCATCCCCCTTACACAAATCCCACCTCGAGTGATTGAAATCAACAATCCCATAGAAAGTTACTACAACATCAAGGTGTTACGCACGTCATATTTTAACATGCTTAGGGAGCAAGTGTAGGAGGAGGAGAATTTATGCTAATCTTGACATACATTCAGGATTTTGTTGTAGATGTTTCCCAAGTATTAACCTATAAGCCCCATTGATCCAGCTCATCCAAATGTTCTAACAGCTAAGCTACAACACCCAAAAACAAGACTTTGCAACGCGAAGGGGTGAGGTAGTCTTGATATCTTTCTGGCTGGCCTTCTTGTCCTTCACGCGGCCACAGTTTGATCCAAAGACTGCTTGCTCCGCAAAATAAAATGCTTGGTTTACTTGCAATTTGCGCCCTGAAGAAATCTCATACGACTTAAAATCTAGGAGTAGAGTGACAACTAATAGTCTGTTTAGGGTAGCTCGATGGAAGAGGGTCAACATCTTATAATATCCATGTCTGAACTCTTGTTAAGGCCTATCCCTTGAAGAGGGTCTGATACCTTATCAATTTACGACTCTGCGTAGGGTTGTACATCTTCTTTCCAATACTAATGGCAGCGGAAATGGCCACGTTCATTCTTTCTTTGACATCCTGTGCCTCCACCAAAAAAAGCAATGCGGCACAAGAACTGTCAAACCCATCACTATTTCAAAAATTGCAACAGTGAGCCATAGTTTGTTCAGCGTGGATTCCTGGCTCCAGCCCTTCCAATCAGTCAAAAGCATGCAAATACTAAGTATAGAAATAATCTGCCAGGCAATTATAAGCATTAGGTCACCCCGCGACCTGTCATATTTCTTTGGTTTATTTTCGGCATAGGCATCACCTATTCAATACATATAATTATTAGTAATCATTTATTGAGTCATGAGTGATGGGGATCCATACCAGTTAAAGTTGATTTATTCCCCTCAGACATGTTATAGTAGGCCAGGTAAATCAATTGAGGATGAGTATATGCTGTTTATTCAGCGGAGTGAGGAGTGGACAACAGGAGCACAAGAACCTGGACATTGGTGCGATTAAGTAGACCGCCAAGAACGTGTGTTGGTCTGGTTCAGCGAAGCAGTGCCACAGAGCACAGCCCAATGTGCTTCGCCCCAAACCAATGCGGTTGCCTGATAAGTTGGTTCTGTTGGGTTGTGGCTGGTTGGTTGCTTCATTGGTTGCACGCTTGGCGCAGAAAGGCGCAGAAGCAGAGTGGTCCGTGCATTATTATGGGAAGGCTCAATAGGGTTGGTGGCATCTACTTCCAGGTCATGAACACGAAGCAGAACATCGTCATGGGCTCTGGAAAAATGGCGTCTTTCCTCGAGGGTAAAAAGTCTATGATCAGCAAGATGAAGAGAAACGAGAAGGTTCCTCGAAACCACTCTTGTGCCAAGAAATGAGGCAATAAATGTCGGACTTCGACCCGCTGGAAGGTCGATAGTGCGATGAATAGCTGGGGTTTCCAATTTACCACACATTTGTCTGTTCCTTGGTTTTTCTTTTAGTACATTGATCTGAATGCTTTATCGCACAACTAGGCTTAGATTGAATTAACTATGTGTATCCTGATTTCGACTTGGCCTCAACAGGCAGGTTCTTGTCTTACTACCTTTGACCATATGACTACAAAAATCGGGCATGAGCCCAATATTTGCTTCAGGGTTCAGCATTTCAGTGGCTATAATAACGCTGTCGCTTCTTGACGTGTCTTTTGATGCATCACCTAATTTGTGTTTCTGTAGACGGAGAAGTATTGGTTTGCTTTGTGTGCATCATCTTCGGTACGTGATTTAGAGCTGCTCATTCATATTAAACTGAGAATCTTCAGCCATATCAGGCGAAAGACGATTTAAGAACTTAATTATGCTGTTTGCTAATGTGATTGGTTAACAGTCTGGATATAATTATGTATGATCAGTTGTGCTAGTCGTGCTTATAGACAGGCTGCCTTTTCCCCAGAAACGCAGTCAATCCTTCGTTAAAGTCATTCAAGCTAAAGGTAGAATAATACAAAGCTTTTTCATGTACCATTCCCGCGTCAAGGTGGGTATTCTCGGCTGCAGAAGTATGATGTTAGGTTCACTATGCCCCTGCTGCGGGTTGGATACGAGGGGTCATGGGCATCGCTCACCTTGAAGAATGGCCTGTTTAGCTGTAGCCACTACCGGCGCGGACATTTTTGCAATTTTAGATGCTAACTTCAACGACTCCTGGAGCACCATGTCTCGAGGAAAGACTTTGGTAACTACCCCAAGGCGCTCAAATTCGGCACCGCTGGCGCTGGCCCCTGTCAAGATGAATTCCATGGCCTGCGTGGGGGTGAGTCTCCGCTTGCGTGTAGGTGGGGAGAAGAAAGAAGATTGTGGGACTTGGGCAGATGAAACCCACACACTTCGACTAACCTTGTGCTTCCCTAATGCTTGAGTAAGCCGCTGCGTACCCCCAGCACCTGGGATCGTGCCGATAGCAATCTCAGGAAGTCCAAGCTTCGAGTCCTCCGCTGCGTAAATGATGTCGCACTAGCATTGCGTCAATGTTTGGTGCTCACTTTGTGAAATACGGAACACTCACAGCAAGCGCGATTTCGAAACCGCCTCCCAGCTGCAAACAAACAGTGTTAGTTCTATGTGATACTTGCCGTTTTGACGAAATAGTGGATGGGGGGCTCACCGCAAAGCCAATGACTGCTGCAATGATTGGTTTAGAAAACCGCGCAAAAGCATCTGTCAGGTCCTTCAAGAAGTGTCGCTGATGTGCCGATTTGGTGGATATCTGGACCAGCTCTCCAAGGTCCATGCCGGCTGCAAACCGTTAGCGTGTTCTCAAGCAGCTAGAAGTAGTATCGCATTATTGAACATGAGAAATATGGGCCAAGGTGACACAATGGAGCGCAACTCACCGCAAAACGGTCCTTCGGGACCGCCTGCTACAACTACTACGTGAACGTCGGGGTCCTTGTCGAGGCGATCCAACGCTACTACCAACGTATTGATCATGGCCTGCGAAAACGCATTTCGCTTCTCAAGACGGTCAAGCTGAATCACGGCAACATCGGAGTCATGGGTGTAAACTTTGACGTGCTGACTTGAAATGTCTTGAATAATCTGCACGCTGGTAGTTTCCGTCATTGTGTCCCGTTGTCAGTATCGTTGCTGTATCGAATTTCAGGCAAAAGAAGAAAGAAGTGCCAGTGGCAGTATCTGGGCACCCGAGAAGATAGCGACCTCAAGATTCAAATACACCACAAGCCTCGCTGAGACAAATTCAGGCACCTCGGTTCGTCCGAGGGTACTTTTGACATAAGGGCCAGACTGCCTAGGCGGTTATGTCGTACCGACCAACGGGGCTCTGTTCGATTGGCGCCTTGGCGTTTCAAACCTAGTAAGGATGAGGCTGTTAACGGGCTCGGCAGGTGTCCCGATGGCCATGAACCTGTGTAAGAGGCACAGCCTGCCAAACCTTGCATAGTTTAATTACCCATTCCAGGGGCTATCGACAAGTCGAGTGGCGGAAATGCAAAATTCCTACGGACTATTCTGAAGCACATTAAACATTTGACGCAGCCCACGTATTCTGCGGCATCTCCAATTGGCTCCCCGCGACACGGGAAGTTAGGAACAACCGGATGCATCGCACAGCACCGATTCAACGAGCAAGGTGTGTTGGGAGAATGCAACTGAGCCGAGGCCTGGCAGGACATGGTACTTTTGTTTATTGTTACGTTTATTAGTGATATGGGTGTATCCTACGTGGATACTACTTCAAAATCCTGATTCAATCGCTAGATGAGACATGTTTCGCGGCTTTTGATGCAGAAACTGAACTGTGGGCCGGAGCAGCCGACATCGCTGCTAGGCCTTAGGAACTTCGGAATGTGGTTCCCACGGGTTGTGTGGGGATTATCACCCAAAATAAAAGCAACCTTGGTGGTTACATTGGAAAAATCGCGATCATTCGGAAAAATAATGCAAGGTATAGCGTATCCATATTTAAAGTCAAGGTTTAAGTTACCGGAGCTGACTTATTTACCTAATTGGGATGACGAACCCCGGTCTCCGCGGCACCTTTTACCGTGCCACCCCTGGACGGTCTGGTATCATCCACAACTGCCTAGTTCTGGTATATCTCCGCTGGGTTAAGTAGTAACAATCTAGGCAAAACAGAAGCCAAGAGGTGAGTCAATTCATCCTCGATATTATTAATCGTGCATCTAGATCATCAGTAAAATCGGTCCTGCCTCCCTTGGATGCCAAGAGAACGACCCTTATACTTTGCCTCGGGAAAATACCACGCGATAATACCACCAAGCAAGTGTTGGATAGATAGATGATAAACTTAAATGGAACTTCGGAACTACCGTGGTAGTGGGGGGCTCGCGACCGCGACTATATAATGCCGTAAACTCGGTGCGAATAACAGCCTACTCAAGCTTACCAACATGTCCTTCCACGCAATTCACAACCTCCCTCCAGAGGACCAGCTTTTGTTCAACAAATATGGCAGAGGTCCCAGTGCCGAGCTCGCGCATACCACCGCAACGTCGGCGTTTGCCGCCATTGCAGCGGCACACCCCCACGTTGTAGCCTTGCGCGAGTGCTTTGGGTCGGAGCGCTACATGACCTATGCAGATCTCGATCAGCACTCCAATGTCGTGGCCAATCTACTCATCGAGCAGTATGGCGTACAGCGCGGTCACCGCGTGGTCTGCGTCTTCTCCCGGCACATTGAGATGTGTGCTTTCATATTCGGCGTCATGAAGGCAGGGGCACAGTACGTGCCCATTGACGGCGACGTCATGGTCGAGGAAGGCTTGCGGCATGTCATTGGGGACTCCCAAGCCCATGTGGTCCTTTGCATGCCGAATTTCAGAGACAAGGTCCTTGGAAGCCTGCCACAGGGAAGCACATCCAAAATTGCTTCAATTGGTGCACTTGATCCGCTCTGGAAAACAGGCAATAGCCAAAAGCCGTCAGTCGAGATAAATCCGAGCGATGGTGCATATGTCATATACACTTCCGGCACCACCGGTAAACCCAAAGGTGTCGATGTCTCACATCTGGGTAGCTGTAATACCCTTCTCAATGAGCCTGCCAGGCTGGGAATCACTGTTGGCACAAAGGTAGCCTCTCTCCTGATGCTAGGGTTCGACATGTGTAAGTTGGCGCAGCCCGGAACTTCGGCGACAAGAACTGATATAGTTTCGCTCAGGCGCCTGGGAAATCCTCGCTACGTTGATGAATGGAGGCACGCTTCATCTTCGGGCCAAGAGCAAGCCCGGCGGCGACAAAGACGCGTGGGCCTCATGCCTCCGTAGCGTAGACGTCGTCATCAACACCCCCAGTGGCGCTCAGAAGTATTTCCCTAAACAGTCGGAGTTCCCAAATATCAAGACTATTGTCGTCGGCGGCGAGCCGTGCCCGCTTTCGTTGGCGGATGAGTGGGCCCAGCATGTCAACTTTTGGAATGCTGTAAGTTGTACCAACTTCTTGAGTTCGATGATTGGCCCTAGTCACGACACTGGTAACAGTCTTGACCTGAAGATTTGTGCTAACCGGAATTCTACGCAAGTGCGGCCCAACAGAAATCTCTATTACCAATACCGCGCACCTTCATAAAGTAGGCACACCATTGAGTATTGGAAAGCCCAACCCAAACACAAATGTTTACATCTTGGATGAGAACATGGAACCAGTCCGCATCGGTGAGGTCGGTTTGATGTGGGTTGGTGGATTAGGGGTGTCGCGTGGATATGTCAACTTGCCACATCTTACAGCCGAGAGATACCGCCTCGACAAGTTTACCATGGATGGGTAAGTAACATGAAACGTCTATCGCATATCTGCTGGTTGTTCTAACAGCACTATAGAAAAATGATGTTCAATACCGGAGATCTTGGCAGATGGCAGCAAGGCGGATTTCTAGAGCACATGGGTCGAATAGACGACCAAGTCAAGATAAAGGGCGTCCGAGTCGAGCTTGATGGCATCTCGCGTTGCCTCGAAGAGTTCCCCAAAATGGACAAGGCATGTGTCCTCAAGATGGGAGATGAGCTTTGGGGCTTTTACTCGACAAAAGAGGGTCCGGTGGATGAGACGGACCTCAGAAACCACCTCTCATCCTGTCTCAACTATTACGCAAGGCCTAGAAAGCTCATCTACGTCGCAACTATGCCTATGACTGCTGGTGGCAAGATCGATAAGAGAAAATTGCGTGAGAGTGGCGCGGATCAACAGCAGGAAACCGCTGTGATTCCCAGGAGTGCAAACAGAAGTCCATGCCCATCTGAGACTGATGTGGCCACTTCACTTCACTCAGATGAGGATGAGAAGAATATCAAGGTTATATCTAGCTCGTCGCTGGAGCTTCAGGAAGAGGAAGAGGAGACTGTACTCCCCCCCAAGAACGGATACCACGGCCAACGATGGCTGCGCCACAAGGGCCTTTCAGCATACAGGAAGCTGTTCATGCTCATTTTCACAGTCAACGTGGTCGTCTTCATTGTAATGCTGGTGCAATCCTCTGGGAATGGCCTATCACCTGCCAGCCTTTCAACCGCCGTCGCGTCCAACCTGCTCGCATCTGTGCTCATGCGACAGGACAACGTTGTTAACACGGCATTTTGGCTCGCAACGCGATGGCCTACCTCGGCTCCCTTCTGGATTCGAAGACATGCCGCACGAGTCTATCACATTGGTGGCATACACTCGAGCGCCGCCATCTGTGCCACTCTCTGGTGGGTCGTCTTCACGGTCCAATCCAGCATTTACATGGCCAACAACAGCGACAAGTACTCCATCAATCCCGCCACCATGGGCCTTACCGCCATCATACTCGCCTTCCTTTTGGCCATTTTAGCCATGGCGTACCCCACAGTTCGCGCCAAGATGCATGATCAATTTGAGTGGACGCACCGCTTCGCCGGCTGGACGGCACTCGCGCTAGTATGGGCGCAGACGGTAGTGGCCGCGGCATCACTCAACCCTGACAAGCCGCTAGGCCAGACATTGGCGGCCAGCCCGGCCTTCTGGCTTCTTTTTCTCATCACGGCCTCCATCGCGTGGCCGTGGACCCGTTTGCGGCGCGTCAAAGTGACGCCTGAGCCGCTCTCTAAGCATGCCGTGCGCCTGCACTTCGGCTTTGACACGCCGCCGCCGGGGCGAGGTGTGCGCATCACACACAGCCCTTTGCGCGAGTGGCACGCCTTTGCGACCATCACGGAGCCGGGCAGCACGGGATTCTCCATTATTGTGTCGCGCGCGGGCGATTGGACGGGAGCGTGCATCGACAACCCGCCCACGCGCATCTGGACCCGCGGCGTGCCGGCCTCGGGCGTGCTGCGTATAGCGCCCTTGTTCCGAAAGATTGTGCTCGTGGCCACGGGTTCCGGCATCGGGCCTTGCTTGCCCGTCATCCTGGCCCAAAAGGTCCCCTGCCGCGTCTTCTGGTCGACTCCCAGCCCGGAGCAGAGGTACGGCCAGAACATCATCGATGCAATCAAGCAGGCCGAACCCAACTGCGTCATCTGGAACACAACCACACGCGGCCGCCCCAACATGGCGCTTGAGGCATACAAGCTGTACAAAGAGAGCGGCGCCGAGTGCGTGTGCATCATTTCAAATAATTCTTTGACTACAAAACTTGTTTACGACCTGGAGTCGAGGGGCATTCCCGCGTATGGACCTATCTGGGATTCTTAGTAAGAGAAAAAAAAGTATATTAATATGCTGCATATCTCACACAAGCAAACGCGTTGTTCAACACTGTTTTGTTATCTCATTGTTTCAGTCTAGCTTATTTGTCAACTAGTTTAGCGTGCGGCTTGTTTCTCTTCCTGCTTGTCAGCGGAAATAGATATTAGATCATTCGAGACCTTCGTGCGAACATTAAACCACGCAATGATTTTGTGTCTTATCATGTGTTGAAGTACTTGACTCCTTTTTCACCTGATCGCTAGACAAGACGAAATCCATTCCTCACAGTAACCGAGCCATGACCGAAACCCCAGGCAGCCAGTTATGCCTGGCATAACCGCATCACACTAAAATATGTGATTGGATACTTGCCATATAGAAAACACGCCACATTTAATCATCGGTCTTCATATTCCTCTCAGAGCAGGTTCTAGACTCGGGGCGCGTATCTTTATCTTATGCATTCAACCAAGCTTGGGCAAGCCAAACAGGCCGCCAAGTCGTATCTACATCCATGTAATACTTCCATGGGCTCATTTGGATATGAAGTGCTTGGCATTCCTCGTCCACGGCGACTGTAGCGTAGCGGTCTCCACCCCCAACATCAATTCGGCCTAAAACTTTAAACCTCACAATCAGGTAAATTCCCCACCCGATCACCCAAGTCGTTGTTATAGCCATAAAAATCAAGGGGGCTTCATGAGCCCCCCCTTACACTTGGCTTCCAGCCAGTCCTTGTACATTTGAACATGCATCTAAAAAGAGGCATTATCAGAGGTGTAACAACGGCCACAGACGACACACCAAAATGTCCAACGAAGATCCATGAACCATTTGCTAGTGAGTACCAACTTAGAAAAGCTCGACTCACAAACATCCACCTTTTGCTACAGATATAGCTTGGTGAGCATAGAGAAGTACCAGGAGCATCATTTATTTCAGAAGCATGGCACTGGTAGCCAGGAATTGCCATGACCCTAACATCCCACCAGAGCCAGACGTGTATGCACATACATGTTGCAACCCATTGCGCAAACGTCAGGAAATATACTATCCTAGTTACCCATTTTTTAAGTTTTGGGTATCTCGCCATTGAACAGGAGTAAGGGTGGAATGAAATGTCATATGCATGATGCCATGTGACAGTCCATGCAGCAAAAGACATGGACGAGAAGTTTCCGGCCCAAGTCATGGCTTTCCAAAATGAAACCCACCACCAGGCGAAAGGCCCCACGAAACCATAGATGTTCAGAATCCAGTCAAATAGCCCCACCTCTATCATTCCTCTGCATTGGTGTGAGCCGGTGCTCGAGACCTGGAACTCACGTTTGAACACATGGTAGAGGTGAACAAAGAATGAACCGAGAAGGGCGATGGTGGCCATGTTTCCAGAGTCCCAGACAAGGAAATCGTTCGGAAGGTAGGCTGAACGATATGGAGACGAAGGTATGATCTTATAGCCTTCATAGCACTGCACAGCCTGGCACCAATTGTACCGGTGATTCCACTCGCCAGTGATATTATTGAACTCCCCAGAAAACGGGAAGTAATCCCGATCCACATATTTCCACATATTTTCTCTAAACCAATAAGGCTGCGGAGCGTCATGGATTTCTTGGGCGATAGCCCTGCAGGTTTCGGGGTCCGGGGTAAAAGAGGAACAATTCTTGAAGGCAGTGTTTTTGTAAAGAGCGAATTCAGGTTTGTCAACCTCAAAATCAGTCGAGTCTGTTTTCAAGTTTCCAACCATCGCAATCAAGATAAAGACTTGGATGCAGACAGCCATTGCGAGCAAGATGCCTGTGGTGATCCATAAGAATCTTGTCCATGCCCAATTTAGCCGCCATTGTGGAAAATTGCATGCTTTAGTACGTCGATTATTGTAGCCGTATCGGTTCGTCATTACTTCGGGGAGTTCGGATGGTAGAAGTGATCGATGGAAAACAGATGGAAGGAGTTGGGCGGGATGAATTGCCTTCTGCCTTCACAGCTTTGTGAGTTGATGTGGAGAAATCTGGAACCAAACTGGCACAACTATATCGCAGGTGATAAAGATTGAAGTTGTTTTCCCGCAATAGAAACAGAATTTGGCCGCTTTATATGCAATGAAATGCCAACCAAGGGAGCACGAAAACCCGAACCTGAGAGTCAGAGCCTTTTATACTCTGACGAGAGCACAGTGGAAAACACAGATTACCCCGCGCTCCGTAATTTTACAACCTCTTGGCAGCTGAAAACAAGAATAAAATACGGCGTGTGGCTTGCAGTGAGCGTGAGATCAGGCTGAGGCTCCAACGCGTGATTGGACAAGAACCTACAAGGCTGTCGCACACAACTCGCTAAATTTCCCAAGAACAGCCTCAGTGGGATCCTTTGAAAGGTGGACATGTCCAATTGGTCTATTCTGTGGTCATGCAACACCGCCTACACATGATGTGGGAAGAAGATATCCCTCGTTATTATTGGTTGCTGACAATGGCCCACCAGCCCAAGTCTTGCACGAGGTAGCGATTTTGATCCGCTAATCGTTACAAGGGGCATTATATGTTATCAGAAGGGAGATAAGTATTGTTATTTTACTTGGAGTAGTATAATAGAATTACGTAATTAGAAAATCTTTTAAAATACCAGAATTGTAAGCTGCCTGGTAGCAGAGCCTGAGAGCTTGTGTAAAAGAGCTTAGTAAAATAAAGAGGGAAATAAATAAAGTATAGATGTAAGAGTTAAGTAAAAGAGTATAAGTATAATAGTTTAGTTCTAAGCTTAATTATTAAAGATAAAAGTAAAATATAAATAAGAATAAGTAATTCTTATTATATTAAAAATGTTACAATTACAAATTATATTTTTTTAATATAAAAATATAAAAAGATAAATTAAATTAAATAATTCAAATAAAAGTAAAGAATACTTTTTAAAATTAAATGTTATTGGAGTTTTCTATTAAAGTATTAGAGATAATATGTCTAGGTTATTATAATAGTTAGTAGCTTTCTAGTTTAGGTTTACATTATAAGCTTTACTTAGTATACAGTTCAATAACCTTGCTAGGTGACTAGCTATTTATATAGGTAAAACAGAGAATACCTCAAACAGTAACCCTTATCAAGTAATACCCCCTGTCACATCCTTCGTCATTTAGTGTAATGGATTTAACCAGGCTTCTACCGTAGCTACAGGTCTGCCTGCCAGGTAGGTTGATATGGGTCGTGGCACATCACGACATACCACACCCTAACCGTAATCGGGCCGCTGAGTACGAGGGCCAGGATGCCCCTGACATTCTATTCATTTGAGCAGTCACATCTCACATGTATTTAAAATGACATCGGTAGCGCAGTCCAATCGCATCTCTCATCTAAAAGGGGCTGGCATTACTCGCGTTTGACAAGAAGGATACTGAAAAACAACAGCCACCTAGCTCTCGTCCCTCCTCCAATGAACGGGCATTATTATTCCTCTGCCACGTAAGCCAAACTTCATCCCATGCACCTGAATTTAAGGCAAGGACATGTAGCCTCACCTGCCACAAGCGAAATATACGCTCCCCTCGATCCAGTATCCCTGCCCCGCATGGCTTGGCACGATAATTGCGGCAACTGCAAGCTGACATCGGGCAGGAATCGAGAATTTCAAGGCAAATTGTGCAGGACAGCACTGTGAATCTTCTTCCACTCCAAGTATCAAAAACGTGTTAAGAATTGGTTCACAAAAAGATATCACCAGAGAGCCCATCCAGATTCTCCAACAAAAGCAACAGAGAGCTGATCGGAGTTTGTAGCCGCTTACGCTACTGGGCATGTCACATCTACATTCATCAGGTAGACGCAGGTAGACGCCGGTAGAACGACGATTTTCTTAGTTTTCTTCCGTCAACTTATGTATGCTCCACAATCTGTACAAGACTTGCAGAGATGTACCTTGACCACGTAGAAAGCTAAGCGGATTCTTGCATTGTGACACTGACTACATCATTTTGTGCTACCAATACGAGACGAGATCGGAAATTTACTGCGCTTCTTTCCCAACACGAACGATGGTATTTTTGGCTCAAAGATTAAGCATGGTAGCACAAGTTAAGACCTACAAAAAGAACCGGATTCTCACGCGCTCAGTCGACTGCCGCAAATTAATCGCAGCCCTTTCAACTCAACCGAAGTTGCCTCTATCGAAGGACCACTCGATAACTTTTTTCATGCCATGTACTTGCTAGCTCTAGTTGTTCTTTTATTATCCACCATTGTTCTTGTGGGATGTGAAACCAAATTTATTTCCCCGAAACCATGGGACACGCCTGACCTCATCAACCCAATTTACAAGCCTGGGGACACGATTGAGATTCGATGGGAATCGAATTTCAGTATGTTTGACCTCTATCTGGAGCAAGAAACAACTAGGCACGAAAGCCCTGACTTTGAGGGGAACTACCTTAAAGGTAACAATCCATTTATAAGCACCATAGTGGCATATCGCAAGACTGACCCAAGGCCAGAGAATTTCGCAGCCAAAAGCTACACTTGGACAGTCGACATAGGAAATGTTCTTTACAAGCCATCGAAGGGCGAAAGCAGAGCATTTTGCTTTGCTGTTGTTGCTTTTAATGATGACATGATGGAGTATAACAGCACCATATACTTCAATATTACCGTCCCAGAAACCCAACTATCAACTAATGCAGTTGTGGGAGTTTCTGTAGGTTCTACAGTAGGTGGGTTTCTGCTTATCGGGGGACTGGCATACCTAGCATGGCGGAATTCCCGAACCCGCACAGACTTTGAAACTTGGAAAACATCACGGCAGGATTCCCATAGCAGCCTTGCCCAACATCAGCAGGCCATGTCACCCATGAGTGCTCTGCCCTCTACTCGAAGCCCAGATGAGCCCAGGGACGATAAGCCAATCCAACAACCATCAACATCCTCATTTGCGACGCTGAGCACGCCAGTCAGACAGGACACAGTGTCTCCCCAAACTCAATACTTTTCCTGGTCTCCCGACAACTTATACGAGGTAGCTTGATCATTCCTGGGGAAATCAGATGACCTTTATGGTAATCATGAGGCTTAGAATGACCGCTACAGTTGGTGTGTAGGACTATCTTACAGTTTGATGTACGGGCTTGTGAGAAGTCCACATTTATTATAACAATTCTAATTTTATTCTTGTGTTCATCATTTCAGTTTTGGGTTACAAACATCTTGTACTTTGCGAGACAGAAAATAATGCCAAGCGGAAGACCGAGCAATCATGCATTCTGATAGCAAGCGACTCCAGTAGCGGCTACTCTTGCGGCCAAGAAAGTGGATTCGTGCGCACCAGGCTGGCTTCAACTGTTACTTTTCCCTATCCATGATTGTAACCCTCCTCTCCATCTTCTCCTTCCCGTCCTGATAGTGGAATTTCACCCACCGGTAACCTTGTGTCAACTGGGCACCGGTGTTCACAATGTGACAAAGAAAAATTAAATAATTCCTCGGTGTGACAGCGAGAGCATAGCGCATAAACGTCATTGAATAAATACACATAACGCCCGTCATTTGGCCAGAAATTCTGGAGAATACGACGTCAGTGAAGAATTACGTCTATTCAGGAGTGGAAGACGTACAGGTCCGGGCTTTTTTGAGTATCCAACACTGCAGCCATCGGTATGCCGAAGTTGGAAACAGGACCCCAGAAGTCTGAAAACCAATCAATATTAATGAATGAGCTTGTGACTAAATAATTGCAGAATGAAGGGAAGAGAGGCCACTGGCGTTCTTCTGGCTCGCTCTTCTGGTTGAAGCAATTGGGAAATTGTGAAGAGCCGGCGCCCAGTCATATTCCGGTAGAAATGAAATATTACGTACGAGTTGAAAAAACATAGTCGGCAATTGGATTGGAGCGAATCTTGGTATTCGCAGCTTTGATAAACGCGGCCATCTTTGACGGCCAAAAATTAATGATAAGCAAAGAATATATTTCCCAATTGAAAAGAATGAAAAGGTTTGGCACCGAGAAATAAAACAAGAGAAGCGTGCTCGCGGTTAGATATGTTTTTGTCTTTCCGTTATTTCCGGTAATTCCGCGTTGCACTATCCAACAAGTGTCAAAACAATGATTTTTCTGTTAGTGACTCAGTTAGTTGGGTGATGTGACTCACGTTGAGCGCCCTCGCTCGCCTGCCGATTCCCGGAGGCACTAGTATTAAGCCACGACTAACACGAAATTGGCTTTTCGTAATGAGTTCCTTCAGATCCTTTCGTACGCAAAAATGCTTCCGGGGCTGACATGCCACAATCTTAGTGAAGTAGGCTGCGCAAGTATCATGAGAGCTGTCACATGTATGAGGCAATACCCGTTGAAAGGATTGCTTCAAACATGATTTATTAAAAATTACCATCACAAAGGACCTATTGAGAAGGTAACCTACATATCAAAGACACAGCTAAACAAGCAGTCCGTTTCCGGCTCACCTCACTCCATGGCCCACCGCACCAAAGGTGGGTATTGACTGCAACAAATTATAGACATGGTTGAGCGAAAGATATATCGATTATCCGCTTCAAATTATTTGTACGAGTATAATTATCATAGTCTTGTAGGACTTGTATTACTTCGTTGCCGGGTCAGGTTCGGCCATGTTTTTGTGGTTACCGGTGGCAGCTCAGCTGTGCCCTGGTTAACATGTTCCATGTGAATTACCTCCCCTCCAAATATCGACTGGGTGTTTTTACCACGTCTTTGCGCCCCATCAATAGGAATTTGAACAAATTCGGCCGAGTTGGGGTTCTCTCCAGAACCTGCACCTCCCCGCTGTCGAACAAAATCCACAAGTTCGCCAAGCACTGCGAACTCGAGCTTGAGCTTGATCGTGTAGATTACGACTTTGATTCCCTGCTGCCACTTCCACAGTCCTATATATTCAACGACCAAAAGTCCAATGTCCATGGCGACAATAATGATGTTAATGAGGAACAGATGCCACATGTACCTTCTGGTGCTTCCGAAAGCCGTCTTCAGAATATCTGTCGTCCCCCAGATGTAAAGGCCGGATATTATGAATTCCTGGAGACAAAAGAATGTCATTTGAACCTTTTCCAAGATGTAGAATGCGGCCGTGCAGTTGGCTCGGTTTGGCTCCGGGGCATACCTGGAGCCGAATATTAGAACAGTCATGGTGATGTGCCAAATGACACCGTTGGCTACAATCATCCAGAAGACCAAACGAAGTGCTAGAGTGTGACGAAGAACAAGGTGCAAACGCGAATAGAGCACCACGGACTGGCCCGTCACCAAAAGGACCCATCCCACACCATCAATAGCCATGCCAACCCAGTGCTGGGTCAAGTTAAAATGTTCAATGAGCAGGCCGACAGCATATGGAATGGCACCGAATGATGCGAGAAGAATGCTCCAAAAGTAGAGCCCTTGGCGTTTTTTGAACGTGGAGTAGATGAGAACAAGCAGCTCGAGGGCATTGTAAATTGCCAGAGCTGAACAAACCTGCGAGATGAGTTAGCACAGTCCACCACAAGGTAAAAGCCTATTCCATACAATAATCATAACGCCTGCAGGCCGGTAGTCATTTTCTCCGCGATACGCGGCCCCGTCCCCAATCGGTCCGGACATTTCTCAATCCACCGGCCGCTCCGGCGGGGTGACGATGGCAGTGCGCAGAGGCGGAATGAGCAGCTATGTGCCTGCTTTATTATGGGCCCTTCGAGTCCAGCTCCCAGGACAATACGGATACATTTGCCCTCGAATGCAACGCAAATCCGGGGTAATCCGACAAATACAGGGGGATGAGCAGAGGGAAATCGCGTCGCGTAAGGAGGCATTGGCGGAGAGGAGAGAGAACGTTTCAAGCCCGCATGGACATGGGTGCAACGAATTAGTCTCGGCAAAAGTTGCCCTGCTGGCCTGGTTGGGTCACAGCTCGCGAGTTGGAGATGCCCAACTATTAGCGGCTGGGCGAATCAAGCTATGACATGGGTTGGCGAGGGGGATGAATTTCATGGTGGCGACCCCACATCCAACCGAAGTCTGGTACCCTATACTCACAATGAGCCTGCACTCTTCTTGACATGATCTAAATATTCGAGTATTCATGGCATCTAATTATCTCAATTTCCTAAATAGTTGTACACCAGATATCTATCTATTAAAATACTCAACTAGTCTAATTAATCTCAAACTACAAAAGGAGTTGTGATCTGCACTGAACAAACAACCGACCTAGAAATTCTTCAAATCTTCGCACCAATACCACCCGAAGTTTTGAGTTTGGTCACGATGGCAAAAATACCGCCAGTGAGGCACATGACGCCACTAAAAATGGACACTTGAGCAAACCCTCCAAACTTGTCGATGAGCGCACCATTGACGGGCGGTCCAATCAGCGATGCGATGCCACTAACTGCCATTCCCATTCCAGTATAGGTGCCCAGATCGCGCGCATCCTTGGGACATTTGGCCAATGCTGCAGCACCACCAGATATGATGGTGCCAGAAGTGAACCCGAAGATGACTGAGTAGACAATGAGTTCCGCATTTGTCTTGACCGAGTTGAGGCAAAAGATGACAATCCCATTGGCTAACCCGGCAGCACAGAGCATATTGAGCGGACCAAATTTGTCAGCCAAAATGCCGGGAATAATACGACCGAAAGTCGAAGCCGCATTCACGATGGCAAGCAGATATGATGCAAGCGTAGCATCCATGCCCCGATAGACACCATAGGTAGGCATGAAGAAGAGGGGAGTGAACATGCCGAGAAACATGAAGAACAAGGAAATGACAAGAATAACGTAATGAGCTTCTGTCCAAGCGGACTTGATGAAGAAATTGGTCGTTCTAGGTGGCAGCCTAGCTTTGACTACCACACACGCAAAAGACAGCAGTGGTAGCATGACGAAGCCCAGAATGCGGACCGTCCACCCAAAGCCAAGAGAAGATTCGTTGAGCATCTTGGAGAGGGCAATCGGGAACACAATACCACCAATCGACGACCCTGAAGCGGCGGCACCAAGTGCGGCAGCTCGTTTCTTATCGAAGAACTGACCAAGAGCAGCCATGCAAGGGAACATGAGTAATCCCATGACGGTTCCAATGAGGACGCCCTGCACGAGCATGAATTGCCAGTACGTGGAACACAGGCTGAGCATCATGATTCCGAATACGTAGGCAATCATTGCCGGTCGGAGAAGCTAATATGATATTAGTGAATGCTGCGAGCCGCCTCTTTTTCAGAAACTTACCCATGCGCCATAACGATCAAACAGCGGCCCTGCGATAGCTCCAGCCACAAATTGTAGAAATGATGCGAGAGATCCAATCCAAGCTACCTCATCCTCTGAGTGTCCTTTTAGCTGGTGCGTGATGAGGTATTGCTGAAAGACACCGAAACTGTTCGCGAATCCGAGTCCGCAAAAAAAGACGAATGCCGAACCTGCAACCACAAGCCATGCTCCAAGTCCACCATCGGGAGCGGGACTCAAAAGAATGTCTTCCTTTTCCTCATGCACATTGGTGATTTGGGGCAGCTGCTCGTCACTTTTGGCAGAGCTTTCTTGATCATGTAGTGGGTTGTTCATGTCGCTGGCTGGTGCAGTGTTTGGAGAGAATGTGTGAATTGTGAGTTTTCGAGTTGAATGATTCTTTGAAGATGATGATATTTGATTTTCGCATGATATGAAAGCGAAAAAAAAATACATGCGTTTCTCCAATGCATTTATATCCCACAAGTCTTTCGATGTGGCCTTACTTGCTGTTGTTCGCTCGCTGACACTCCTTGTCGGGGATAGTGGCGCCGGTGGAGTCCGAGTCGGATCCGACAAGCTAAGCCAATCAATGGCGGAGAAGAGTCGGTGTTTGGCTGGCGACACGGACCAAAAGCGCAATTACCGACTCGTTGGCCCGAATGTCAGCGTATCAATCAGTGCCCATATTTCGCAGCAGCCAGGATCAGGATCCGTCGGGGATACCATAAAGCTTGGCCGTCCCCGACTAAGCCCTACGAGGTCTCGGACATTTTGATTATCCCAGCGGCGATCCGAGTACGCAAGAAAGCAGCCATGGTTGAGGCCGAGCGTCGACGCCGGAGACCGGCCATGTACGTTGTCCCTTGAGGGGAGAAACGAAAAAAAAAGCAAAAAGAAAACACGTGAGCTGTGTTGCTAACAAGATGTGCAAAATGCAGTTCATGCGCTTTATGTCGACGTCGCAAGATCCGATGCAATCGGGAGAGCCCATGCAGCAATTGCGTGCGATCCAAGAGCGAGCCATGCGTTTATGAGAATCCGCCTCCACCTCCGCGCCAACCTGTCGCTCGGGACAAAGGCATTCAACCCACACGCATCCAGCCATCACCCAGCAACTGCTCAACCATCAATTTTGAAGGAGATTCATTCGCCACCATAATATCGTCTGCGCCGAGCAATGGCTCGACATCAGTCGGTCCTGGCTCCACAACGGCGTCCTCGCCCATCAACCCTCCTTCTCTGGGGGATTTCGAGTCCATGAGAAGGCGGATCCTAGAGCTAGAAAGACAACTGAACCAGAAAGCTGAGAATGGCAACCGTTCTCATGATGTATCCGGGAATGTCAGCATTGAGACATCTGATTCCGGACTAACTGGGACGTTCCACCATATTCGCCGTCAGGGCCAAGTGGTGAGCAATGTCATGCACAAAACCAGGCTGTTTGGTCAAAGTCACTGGTTTAATGGCGTCACGCTAGTAGGTCATTTCGTTGAAACCCACACATGGTTGCGAATCAGGGGCGCTCACATTGCATTAGTTCCAGGACATGTTTGAACTTCTCCAGCCATATGTGCATGACCCCACATCCAAAGCTACGGCCGGAGTCAAAAAGTGCAAGTCCATCGCTAGAGCTGTAAAGCTCGAAAGGGCATCTGCATGGCCTACACCTCCGACAACCGAACTGCCTTCTAGGGATATCGCAGATGCGTTGGTCGATTGCTATCTTCGTGCATCGGAGAGCATCCACAGAGTCCTTCACATTCCATCTTTCAAAAGAGACTATGAAGCCCTATGGACATCAGAAGCAGATCGAGACATGGCATTTATGATCCAGGTCAAGCTCGTACTGGCAATCGGGGCTGTTACATACGACAAGACATTTTCGCTCCGATCCTCAGCTATAAAATGGATCTACGAAGCACAGACCTGGCTTTCAGCGCCGGTTTTCAAGTCTAGACTGGTGTTACAAGCAATGCAGACGCATGTTCTTCATTTAATTGCTCGAGAAACTGTGGGAGTGGGCGAGGATCTAGTGTGGGCTTCGTCTGGCGAACTGCTTCGGAAGGCGACGTTTATGGGTCTACATGTGGACCCCTCACGCCTGCCCCCAAGATCTACCCTGGCTTGCGAAATGCGCAGAAGGATCTGGAATACAATCATCGAGATCAACCTCATGTCCAGCATGAGTGCTGGGGGTTCGCCATTCATTTCTCTCGAAGACTTTAACACGGAACCACCCAGCAACCTCGATGATGACCAACTGCTGTCTGAAAACCCTGTTGTCAAGCCTGACAGTGAATTTACTCAAACTTCAATAGCGATTGCTCTGCGCAAGACATTTCCGATTCGGCTAGAGATTGCTAAATTCTTAAACAGCCTCAACTCCACCACTTGCTATAATGAAACTCTGCGACTAGATAAGGAGCTAAGATCAATATACAAGGACGTGAGCAAATTGATGAGGGGTTTCGGAAACATGGGCGCAGAAAACATCTCCGAGCCCCCGTATGCACTCCAGGTGGTTGATTTTGTCATCCGCCGCTGCATTATATCTCTCCACGCCACCTTTTTCAAAGCATCCATCCAGGAAGTCGCATACGCATTCTCACGCAAAGTAGTGATTGACACATGCCTAAAAGTATGGGCCATGGTATACCCTTCCTCAGCTATCGCGTATCCTCAACTCGGCATGCAGAAGCCCGAAGAAACGCTCTTATCGCGACTGGCATCCTGCAGCTGCCTCTATTACCGCATCATAGCGATGCAGTGCTTCTTCTTCATAGCCACGGAAGCAACGGTCCAATTAAAGGAGGACGAAGGATTTGGCGTTTCGAGCGTACGCCCGGATCTCTTGGCCATGGTGGACGAGTTGAGAATATGGACTTGGCAGTGCATCGAGGCTGGAGAAACGAATATGAAGGGATATCTATTCGCCTCACTGGTATCTGAGCAGATTGGTGCGCTTCGAAGGGGAGTCGATCGAAAAGAGCTTGCCACAGTCATGATAAAGGCCGTGGAGGATTCTGTTGACAGGTGCTTGGCCATGTATGAAGCGACGACTGGCAACATCCCCGACAACACTTCAAGCGCTGACCCCGACGGCGAAACTCCCGCGTGGTTTTCGGAAGATTGGGATCTAATGGTAAGTTGTCGAAATTTGAAGTGAAGGCATCGCGCTAATTGCTTGCATAAGATGACGGATTCGGACTTTACCATTGGCGATTGGGATCCAAATGGCTGGATATCCAACGATGTGAGCGTGACCGAGTTTTCTATTTGGTGAGACAGGGTTGATAGGCGGCTTGAATCTTTTAGGCACAGACTTGATGAAAGTAGGAGCTAGGCTAAATTGTTTGGCGCTGCAAAGCGATAGTGATTACGAGAACTTCACTCAATATATATCTTTCAATAAATACACATATATTTCACTATCCCGAGGCACTGAAAGTGATATTCTTCAAGCCAAGGTGATGGAATAAGAATTTCCGGCAACTGTCTCCACGGTCTTGACAGACTTTCCATTGACTTTGAAGTCTATGCCATCGCCAACTCTTACATTGAGCGTGCCTCCCCGGCGGGAGAGAATGTTGGCTTTAGCAAGCTTCCCGCTGTCCCAGCTAATGGAAACTTCGAACCCGCCTCGGGCTACCAGGCCAGAGACTGAACCCTGCTGAAGGTCCTTGGGAAGGGCCGGGAGCAAATGAACATATCCTGCGTGACTCTGAAGGAGCATCTCAGTCACCGCCGCCACCATACCAAAGTTGCTATCAATTTGGAAGATGTTGGACGAGTCGATATTGTTAAACAGATTGTCCATGGTGTGGATTTGAAGCAGCATTCGCGTGTGATTCAAAGCTTGGCCCCCATCAAGAAGTCTTGAAAAGCATGCCGCCGTCCACGTCCGTGACCAACCAGTGCCCGCGCCGCCCGCATCAAGGCGTCGTTGTATGGACACCCTGGCTGCCTTCGCGAGCGTCTCGTTGATGAGGGGCGACATTGCACTGCCAGGAAAGATGTCAAATAGATGTGACATGTGCCTGTGTGCAACCTCAGACTCGACGTAGTCGTTGCGCCACTCTTGAATCTGACCATAGCTGCCGATTTGATGGGGACGAAGACCATCACGCCACGCGGCGATGTTGGATAGAACACCATCGCCTTTGGCGGAAACCTTCAAAGCAGACATTACTTCCAACAGGTTTGTGTAAAATTGGTGGATCAGCGACGTGTCCATTGTCGGCGAGATGTCGATTGCTTCCTCCGCATTGTAGGTAGTCGCACCCTTGGGCACCAGAAACGCGTTCTCCGGAGAGGAAGAGGGCCCAGTGGACGTGTATCCCTCAAACTCAAAGAGGTAGCAGTCGAGAAACTTTGCAATGTCGTAGAACAAATCCCAAACTTCGTTGGCGAGAAACTCCTCGTCTCCCGTAAAATGGTAATGCTCCATCATGTGTGTCGAGAGCCAAAGCTGGCTCATCGGCCACATTGTCCACTTGGTTCCGTTATCGTGAGGGGCTGAATCTCCCCAGAGGTCATAGTTGTGATGCGATGCAGAACCCTCGCATCCGTACATGCGTTTGGCAACCTCTTGACCGCGCTTGCGAGCCCGCTGCAAGAGATCCCAGAGCGGACTCAGGGTTTCGGCAAGATTGGTAGTGTCGGCAAGCCAGTAGTTCATCTCCAGATTAATATTGGCCGTGTACTTACCTCCCCTAAACAAGGTCAGAGGCGGGACAGATGTGCGCGTTGGTTGGGACGGGCACTCACCATGGTGGGCTGTAGTTTTCGTTCCACATGCCCTGCAAATTCGCAGGCACTCCCAATCCGGCGTCATCTGTCTTGCGCGATGAAGAAATAAGCAAATGACGGCCGAACTGGTACATCAAAGCAATAAAGCTGTTGTCGGAACTGGCGTCTTGCCTGTAAGCTTCGAGGCGCTGGTTTGTGGGAAGGATTGAGGCAGCGCCATCAGCCAGCTCGAGATCTACGCGGCTCATGAGGCTCTTGTGATCTTTGATGGCCTCAGACCTAATGGATTCGAAACCAACTTTTTCCGCCGCATCCAACTTGCGGGCCACTTCAGCCTCATACTCTTCTTGGCTACCCCATCGAAATTCAGTTTCCGTGTCGTAGAACAGGTCAACGGTCGTCGCACCAACGACTTCCAATGCTGTCCCGTTTGACTTGATCTTGGCTAAAGTCTAACAGTCAGAAATTATAAGCTCTGAGAGTATCTTAACATCTTACCATTATTTGCTACTAATCGTAAACCTGAGGAAAATCCTATCGATGTAGCATTCGAGCCGCCGACATCAAGTCCAATGGTTCGCGTATCCGCATCAGCCTCGTGATTCAGAATGCCCCTATCCCTATACAAGGAAGCAGTGACATTTAAACTTCCTGTCTTGCTAGCTTTGACGCGCACTACGATGATTCCATAGGCATGGCTGGCAACAACCTCACGGCTGCAGTTCTCTATGTTACTCTTGATGAAAGCCTGTTCGAGCTTGTTATGACGCACCTGTATGTCACACCATTGTATTCGTAACTTAGGCCAGTATTCCCTTGGAGGGTGTCCAACCATCGCTCATAATTGTTCCAATTGTTTTCGTCGTGTCCAAAGTCGAGATATAAATCATTGGTAACACTGTATGCGCGACTCACAATGGGTATAGCCGACATATCTCGCAGGACCAATTCTCCAGCTGCAGTCATGTTTCCATCTTTCAACATTTCGCGAACTTCGGGGAATGCGCTAAGAGAGTCATCGTTGATCCTGTCCTGGAATTCCCCACTCCAAACCGAGTTTTCGTTCAAAATTATTCTTTCAGTTGCTGAACCAAAGACCATGCCACCAAGTCGGCCATTTCCGATAGCAAGGCCCTCGATGAAACTTGTACCAGCTTGCTGGTACCACAAGTGGCGATTCGAAGTATAATTACGGGCCTGGGCTAAGGCTGAGTGAGCCAGCCCAATAGAAATCGCTAAATTGAAACGCATTGCGATTCACCAGTGTAAAAAACAGATGGGTGTGGTGAGCAGATCAAAGGCGATACCCTCAGTTACCCGTCATTTATAGCTTATGTACACAACCATGGAGATTTCTCTCTGTTATTCGCTTCCTTTCTTTTCATGCGGTATTAAATATCCGTCGGATAATATTTTAACTTAAAAAAATAGTTAAACTAATATCGCACAAAGCCTCCGTTCAAAGCATACAGCATTCGGGAAATAAACGACGAAGATCCTTGCACTTAGCCTAATAGTGCCACTAAAGAGAATAAAACAGGAAACAAATTCCGCTTCTCGGGAGATTAAAGCAAATCCTGAGGTACTATCGGAAGAATCCCTGCTCGGTCGGTGCGAATATGGAGCGGGGTTGACTTGAAGATATCCCTGTAACTACTCTTTTGAGAACTCTTCCGCGCCAACTGATTTGCACAAGTTTTCCCACGAGTAATTCACAAGACATTTCCCCACTTTGTTTATTTACGATATTCTCGAAGGGAAATTGTAATCTTTATTGGAAAAGCTTCTTTTTTGCGTGGAAACAAGTTGAAATACACTTTAAAGTAACCGTCCTAAGCCTCAAGTTGGTACCAGATGATTTGTTGTTCTTCACCCCTTGCCTGTGACTAAGCAGCCTCGGACACCACCGATGTCGCGATGCATCTCATTTTCACGATCACTTCATCTGGGCCCATGTCGTTATGAGGGCTGCACGAAATTTATTGCGCCGTACCTATCACCGCAGACAGCGGCAAAGGCCAACGATTCCTCCAACTCAGTCTCAAAGGTTGCATCATTGGTCGAAAATATTTTAATTCTTCTATCCTGGCTAGATTGCCATATGAACCCCCATGCCATTTTAGTCTATTCGTCTCTTGAAAAAACCTCTATAGATTACAAACCCTTTATCCCTACCATGCTAATCCGTTTGCTCGATATCTATCTCTGTGACTTGTTCAGAAGCCTTTTGCGTCTCTGCTATATTCTTCTCTTTTAAAAAGATGCTTCTTTCAAGTGCCTTTTCCGTACCTAACCAGGTCCTCCCCTGGAGATGTCTGAGACACAGTTGCTTTCCATCGTCCGGATAATACAGCCAACTGGCCCATTTTGCCCACTTTTTCTTTGTCAGTAGCGGTCCATTGAAAGGGTATTTTGAAGAGGTAGGGATACGAAGTCAATTGCGGAAGAGCAGAAGATGTGAATAATGGTCCTCAAGAGTGAAGATAGTGTTCGAAATGCAGTGGTTTTGACTTACTGATCCCTCCTTCATCTGTGCTCGGGCACGTTGGCCGACCTTGTCCTCAATAAAATCCCCCCGCAGCATAGCCAACCTGGTAGGGAAAACGTTGGCCAAATAGTGCGCTGTCGATGCCACATGGGGTTTATCGTGCCAGAAGAACAAGGGCGTAAGTGGTATTTTTGAACCTGGCATTGCACTGAAGTCTCGCTTCAAGGAAGCCGTCATTTCTTTCAGAACAGGAAATTCCGCGACGTGTGCAGATGTCGCATAAGATAGCATGCGCACCGCAGGGAGGCACACATATTTGACGGGTAATTCCGGCTCAGACTCAGAGTTTTGCATGATCTTTAACATGTGATCGATAGGAAAATCAGAGACCAGGACCCAGTCATGCTGCTGTACCCATACATATGGGGTTTCGGTCATTCTCAGTGCAGATCGTAGTGCGAGTCCGAACCCCAGCCTTCTTTTAGGCTCTATGAATGTGACTGATTTATCAAGTGTCTGTGTCGTTGCAATGGGGACCACATTCTGAGGGTCATGAGCACTGCCAAACTCGGCTTCTGCACTGCCGGCTACTAAGACAGTATCTTCACCTGTCGAATGATAGTGATCGAGAATGACACTTTTGACATTTTCTTTGTAAATGTCATAAGATTTGGCTTGTTCTTGAGTGACACATCCCTTTTTCAAACGCTCTTTAGCATTGATTCGATCATAGCCGTCAAAAACCACGACGACTCTGCAGCCCAACAAGCCTGGGCAATAGGTCTCATAGGACTTCAGAACCGATGAGACCAGTTCAGTAGATGGTGCTGATGGTGTTACCGATGTAGTAATGACTACCGTAAGCAGGCTGCGCATAGTCGAAGATGCGTCAGTCATTTTGGTTTAATCGTAGACACAGTTGGTTGGGGGCGAAAGGATTGGACCTTGCCTGTCACGTGTTGATGCTAGCTTTTTTTTTTTTTTTTTTTCGGTGTTAGCGAGGTTTGCTGAGCCACGCAGAATAACAGCATCGCTCTGAAGGGCGTATTTTTAGTAGTCATAGAGGGCCATAGACTTTTTGAATCAACAAAGCCGCTTGTTCATTAGTGATGAGCACCATATGATAGAGACTACACATCATACTAACCACCAAACTGGGTACTGCGTAAACTTGCTCAACATGCCATACGAATCGCACAAGCCACAAAAAACACACACAATGTGGAGCCTTGAAGTGGCATTGCAAATAGGCTCCCCCGCACTTGATAAGTGTGAAGGTCAGAGGTCTAGGGACATTTGGGTACATTGACCGCACGAGCGGCTGACGGGGTTATCGCGACCCCAGGAGTAAGGCTTCTTCAGCCGGGATCCACATCACCCCGAATTGGGTGTGATTTCCGGCTAGCTAGACCCCCCTAGTAGTACGGATACCCCTTTAAATAGCCCCTCAACGTGAGGTCAGGTAGATCAACAAGTCAACCTTTGTCATGCAACCTTGCGCGCACCTTACGGGTCTCACAATAAGGTATCCACTATGAACACGCCATGACTCCAAATGAGAGTCTTGGTGATCTTACATGCGACTGATTAAGAAAAAGCTTGATCATCATATCGGCGGTAAGTTTCTATTTTAAAAATGAAAACCAACTATCCAGCCACGCGTTGTTTTATCATGACGAGATGCCAATATTGCAGCGGCTTGACTCTCAACGCCCTGGTTAAGCTGGCAAAAGAAGAATTTCAAATCGGGGAATTTCCTCAACATGCATACTATGAGCATCATAAATCCTTCTCTGATCTTGAACAATCTGCACACGAAGGGTGTGATCTTTGCTTTCTGATTTTAGATTGTTTCAAAGGAGCGCCGGTCGAAGATTCCCGACCCACGACGTGGCCAACAGAATGGCTGGGACCTGCGTGTCCCATTGATAGTTCAATGTATTCTGTCGTCCGCGGGCTTTCCGATTCACATGTACGGCTCGCTATCAACACGAACAGGTTGGACGAGGATAATTATGATATCAAGCCCATCGACGCTGTTTCGATTTTTAATGCACTATTAGTTCAGGTCGGGTTAAGGTCCAAACCCTCCGAGGAGGACGTGGCTGACACTGGAGATATGTCATACGATGAGTATCTTGAGTATTACGGCCCTGGAAATTTTTGGGAGGCACCCTGTCTTCACCTTCGGTTACATACCCGAGAAGGTAAGTAGCCGGCCCGTCCTTTTTCTTCCGGCCTCCGCATCACTGTTCATGTCTGCCCGATATTAAAGAAGCTGACCAATGTCAGACCAAGCTCCGAGAGTTGATGGATTCCGAGTAGGACTATTCGAACTTGACCGTTTTCTAGGTTCCAAAGCCAACTTTTCTCTCATTAGAGAATGGTTAAAATGCTGTCGAGAGCAACACCATCAATGTACCTCTGCTGGCCCTCCGGTTCTTCCTACGCGCATCATCGACGTTGAGTGCGACGGTAGCCCTAAGATCCTTCATACTCAGGGCTTGAAAGCGGAATATGTTGCGCTAAGCCACTGTTGGGGAGGGGATATTAAACCCAAGCTTCTTTCAAACACTCTCCACGTATATGAGAACGCTCTTCCTTACAAATCATTGGCGGCAAATTTTCAGGACGCCATCACCATCACGCGGGAATTGGGCTTTCGTTACTTGTGGATAGACTCGCTATGCATCATCCAAGATTCAAAGGCGGACTGGCAACAGGAGTCCCAAAAAATGTGCAGTGTATACCAAAATGCCAGCCTGACCATTTCAGTTATGGCGTCGCCGGGAAGTAAGCACGGTATACTCAACCAAGTTCCTACAAAGATTGAAAGTCCCCAGCCTTTACTTTTCGACTTTTCTTCCGATAGCTCCGACCTCCAGAGGCTGGTGATCTCATTACCAGAATCTCACGAGGAAAGTCTGGAAAGATTGGATGGTAGTAGTCCTTTATCAACTCGAGGATGGACACTACAAGAGGGCATTTTATCAACGAGACATGTTTTTTATGGCGCCCACCAAGTGTACTGGGGTTGCCTCCAGGGCTTTAAAAGTGCGGATGGAAGAGACGATCCCGGTATTAGTTACCACCACACCAACATCAAAAGTCTCCTTCTTTTGGGTGGTGCGACCTGCGCTAGTCCAAGTCTTTTCAAGGATTATTACACCTTGGTCCACACATACAGTCATAGGAACCTGACTTTTCCCAGCGACAAGCTCCCAGCTTTTTCTGGATTAGCTCAAGCTCTCCATTCCAAAATAAATGGGGAATATCTTGCGGGAATTTGGAGCGAGGACTTGTGCGGTGGATTACTATGGTACGCTGAGAGTGATTCGGCGAAACACGTCACACCTTACCGTGCTCCTTCGTGGTCATGGGCTGTAACGGATGGCCCAATAATATTCCATGAGCTGGAAGGGCCAGTATCTCTAAAACTAGAGTTACTAAGCCACAGGGTCGTCCCTAAAGACATGCCAAACCCATATGGAGAGATTGACTCTGCCACACTTACAATAAAAGGTTTGACCAAACCATTCGTCAGAAGTAGTCAGCATGTCAAAGCACCACCAGAAGGAAGATGCGGATTCGTTGAATTCGACGAGCGTCAAGAACGAAAGACCGGTGGTATTCAGGTACAGGCATTGTTCCCCGCTACACAACCAAGCAAGGGGGAGTTTCTGCTTTCTCTCGGTTTCGAGTATGGGAGAACGGAATCTGACTGGGATGTTGATGCTGGATGCTTCTCCCCTCAACCATACTTGGCACTTATCGTCGCTGTAACAGAAGACAGACAAGAGGAGGGGACTTTTGCCTCTTTCGGGTTGGTATTGCAAAAGGTAGGCGATCCTGGGGCGAATACATTTGAACGGATAGGATGTTTTCAGACCGAGAGACAAGAATTTTCATATTTCGAAAATTGGGAAAACCAAATCCTTGATTTCATATGAAGACAACTAGAATTAGTTTATAAAACACATTGCATAAAGTAGACTGGTCCGGTCATGGGATTAACATCAAGATCAATTTGCATGTTTCAAGTATTTACATTTGCCATCTCTCACTCCATTCTTCAAGCACCCTCTGTGTGTGTGATATTTCAAATTGAAAGCCAGCGTTACATCCTTGATGCGTGCGGCTTTTGAATGTCCAATTCATGAGAAAAAGAATCACCATGCATGGCCAATAATCCATTTAAATACCAGAGTCATCCTGCACAATGGCGTAGGAGTCCTGGAAGGCGTTCCAGGCCGTGCAGACGTCATCGACATAGGTGGTGTTGGAAATACCAGGGATCTCACTGGGACGCTCGATGAACTGGACTGCAAATCCTTCCTCGGTATGCCATCCAATGTGGCAGTGCATCAACCAAACACCAGGGTTATCAGTCTCCCAGGCCAGGACGAGGAAACCGCTGGCAGGCAGCATGGCAGTATCCCGTCTGGCAGGGTTCGTCGTGTTGAGCGAGATGGAAGACGAGTACGAGCCGGTTCCCTGACCAATGACGAAAAAGTCGTGTCCGTGAAGGTGGATAGGGTGGGGAACAGCCAGGGTAGTCTCAATGACAAAGTAGACCCACTGGTTCGCCGTATCAAGCTGCATGATTGCATTGGATGTTGGGTAGCTATCGGTGCCGTTCAACACCGACTGCAGGGTTGGGCTGCCCCAGTCGACCAGCATGGTAGTGCTGTTCAGGTACCACTTGAAGAGACCTGCCGAGTTGGTACCGACTGTGGCCTCCTCAAGCGCCGACCAGTCTGCTCCAGAGACATCCTTGGCGATGTAGGGGGAGAGGTTGAAAGTCTCGTCATCGCAGCCATCAGTGTACGAGTAGCCAGTGGTTTCAGGCGTGGCTGAGCTATCTCCGTAGTAAACAATACCCTTGATATTGGTAGGGTTGGCATTGTCAGAGCAAGCAGACTGGGGGATGGCCCGAATCCAGAAGCTATCGGCAACGTCGGCCTGATCAGCAGTAACAATGATATCATATCGTTGACCTTGAGAAGGCGGTTAGCAAAATCAAACATTTCATGACCACCAAAGAGAGCAGACTTACCCATGCCCATGTTGAGAATCGTAGTGTCCCAAGGCTCCACAGGAACAAGATCAGAAGCAATGACCTTCATAGTGTGGTTATCGATAGAGAATTTCCAATGAGTGTCAATGGCAGCGTTGATGAGTCGCATGCGATACGACTTGCCAGAGGTGAAAGCGACGTTGAAGCGGGAGCCGGTAGTGACATTGCTGCTATCGGTCCACACATTCGTGCCGTTAATGAGACCAGTGTCCAGAGTTGGGGGACCAGAGGTTTCGGCAGAGGTGTAAAGCTCATCAACTGTCTGGTGGTCCCAGTCGTTGAGGAAGACGACACCGAGATCTTCATCATAGTCTGCTGTGGCAGGGCCGTTGATGACGATTCCACCAAAGACACCCTCCCAGGCTTGCAAAGCAAAATGGGAGTGGTACCAGGTTGTTCCGTATTGGAGAGCCTTCCACTTGTAAGTGAGGCTATCTCCGACGGCAAGAGCACACTGGGTAATAGACGGCACTCCATCATTTTCGTTGGTGTAGTTTTGTCTAATTCCGTGCCAATGGATAGTTGATCCATTCAGTGATGTAGTTAGAGAGTTTGTGACATGGATAACAACAGTATCACCCCAGTCTGCGTAGATGGTTGGACCAGGAATAGACCCGTTGATAGCCATTGCAGGTCTGGAGATTCCATCAGGAGCAACAGTGACATCGGTAACGTCGAACCAGTACTCCCGGGTCACTCCAGTATCGACAGCCTCAGTTGAGTAGTCAGTGTCGATGGAATAGTCACACCACTCGGAACGAGTTGTTGCAGTGTTTCCATCGCAAGTGGCACGAGGCTGAAGGGTAGAGCTCAGTGAATCCACGGCAGCAGCTGAAACCAGCTTGGCTGCCAGAAGAGAGAGACCAAGTATGGACCGCATGTTTATTGCAGCCCAGGATGGAACGAGGGACTTTGATGAAGCGAAGGGACAAACAAAGGGGATTTATGTGATGAACGAAGGAATTGTAGTGTGAATGATAGATTGAGACACGAATGTAACGAAGGAACTTCGTGACTTTTGTACAGAAAAGCCCAGGTCTACTATCATCTCAAACTAGCAGTTCAGATACGCAAAGAGGTCTCGTTGCGATTCCGCGGAGCATAATCGCGGACGCCTGCTGACGCTCGCCGTCCCATCTTGCAATCCTCCACAGGCATGCAACCCATTCAGGAAAGATCTGCGTCCTAGCTGAATCGACCGACCGTTGGTCAGCGCTTGAACTGCATCGGACGCGCAATCTGAGACGGCTTCAATAGGGAATAGCTAGCGAAAGATGGGCCGTTCAAAGAGCATCCTCCCAACCCAACGTCGAGACGTGTGCGGATATGTCACTCCCCGACCCACACGCACAGGCCGCCTCAGGACTGGCCCCCGGCTTACGCATTCCCAATCTCCTCTTCGAGTGCAACCCCGTCTCGTCAGTGACAGCCTGCTCTACTTACCCCTGGTTTTTTTCTTTTTTTAACTAACCCTTTTCCAGGTATCTCGGGGATAAAGCGGCAGTTTAGTTTACTATCGTGCATCGGATGCGACAAAACTGCATCGCACATTTGATAGTTCAGGTGTGAAAACCACTTCGTCATTGGGCTGACGCGGCGACCTGCAATCTCGGAAATAATCCTCCTTAATTCCTTGAGCGCTTCATAGATGCTCCTTTCAGGAGTGGATCCGTTAACTCGGCCGAAATACCTGTTGTTCGCTCCTTGTAGTTTGTTCATATACCTCGACCATGCTGTTTTCTCCTTTGTGGTTCCATTGCACTTCCCAACTATTGTCCTGATCATTTTTATTTTCATTTTTTGCAAACCATTACAAAAAAATGCGTGCTACTCAACTCTTGTCTTTCTTGGCTGTTGCAGCTGTGGCTGTAGCTTTTCCAACAAACGAGAAGAGGTCCACGTCCACCCCAACTGGTAAATTCCAAGTCTATGCCTATGGCGATGGTATTGGGGGATTACCCTTGTTCACCTCTGGAGGTAAGTCTTGATCATCCCTCCAAAGATTTAACTTGAGAGGAAGCTCACTAGGCCCCTTTTACCTTCTCAGGTGCTGCGTATATTGGAGACCCTAGTCTCATGAGCAGTGATCAAAGTGCACCGGTCATCTGTATGTGTACCTCCCCACACTTCCATTCCTTGATTCTGCCCTAACTGGTGTCACAGTCACTGATTCGGATGGTTACTTCCATGGTACACCCAACATGACCAAAGTTGGAGATTACAAGCCTTCCTCTACCTGGTCCAACTTGACATTTTATGTTCCGTCTGCTTCGTCCTCTTCGCACACTGTTGGCTTTCAGAACTCATCCACTAGCACCTCTGGCCGCATGATGGACTCGTTCAGCTTCTACGGCAGCTGGGTCGGGGTCACCGAAGATGGGGCCTGGGAGACGCTTTGGTACGCCGTTGCAACTGACACAGATGGCGTTTACTCCTTGCAATGGAACCCAAGTGGTGATGATACCAGTGGGCAGACACTGCTTACCCTCAAGACCACTGCTCCATCTGATGTTTAAGGGATTCCACTGTTTCAGCCTCTTTCCCAGTGTGCAGCAAGGTAAAATTATAGCGACTGGGAAATTACGGAGTGCGGAGTGTGGCGAGACTTGGAAGGTTTCAGATCATGAGCTTATAGCTTATGGCATGTAAAGTACAGCTCCATAGCGATTAGCCTTTCAATCAAATCTATCAAACATACGATTAGCTTTCCGTGATGCAGGTCTTAAACGTGATTGGATGTTTCATAATCGTGCACGAGTCATTGGTGCGAAAAATTACCCCAGAACATAACAGCAGTTGCATTGCAGCACGTGTTGGTTGAGTCATTGTGGTGTAAACAAGTTGCAGTTACATTGCGTGGGGTTGTATAGATGCAACCTCGGCTCGACACACGATCTGACAACAATGATCTGTCAGGGATATGGCCCCCCTTTTGCTGCCGAAAACCCAACCCCTGGTCCCACGAGGTGCCGAAGATGCCGGGCCCACGACACTAGGAGAATAGGAAAAGGCCGATGCTTGGCGAATATTCATCATTCTAAGATCTCAATCAACATGGTGGCTGAAGTTGCTCGTCATCCACGAGGTTTGATGGAGAAGTAAACGTCATCAATTCCGTCATGTATCATTAGCTTCACCAAGCCCATATTTTTGGCATGCAAATTAAAATTAATGATCTCTTGCACATACATGACATCTTGCTTTTGCTATCGGTCACGATTGTGGAGAAGTCACCCCACCACAAACCACCATGGGCCGCGACATTGCAGACGGTGGATATCGGTTATCGACCTCCCTATACGCGGAGGGCTCGCCCCCAAACCCCACAGCGGGAAGGACCCATCACCAACTTGGCTCCTCGTGTTTGCAAGGCGCCAGGATAAGAAGGTCATCCCATATCCGATAAACAGGAACGGAGCCCTACCAGTTTAACCGCCCGGTGGCACCGCCAGCCGCATGCATCCTTGTTTCGTTTTAGTTGATGTATCGTCCTGGGAGCCCTTACATGTGCATTCTGACAGCATACGCCTCTGACAAGACTGCTGTGGGACCTGCACTAGTATGCCGTGCAATCCATGCTTGTGTTACCTTATGACGGTTCCTCACCTGAATTCTGCTTTTTTCGAGCGCCGTGGTGTTGCGAGACGCGTCATGCCCTCCGCCCGCTTAGCGCGGAGCCCGCATCTCAGCCTCGTCCCGCCCGCAAAAGTGGGCATTTCAGCTCTTCGCTTGTTGAAACCCAGGATTTTGACAGTGTGCTCGAGCCAATTCCCATCTCTGCTCTTCTCTGTGCATTTCATCCCACTGTGAGAAGAGTTTCCATATCTTGCAGGTGGGTGGATACAACCATTGCGGCTTGGGCAATCCATAAGTCCTCGGCCGGTATGGATTGGGGCTAGTTTCATTGGGCGTCAGACGACAAATCTTAGCGTAGCATAGCATATTCATACAGAATTTCGGGTTTCTATTGCCCTTTTTACAGTACCCCGTCTTCCTAGTGAAGCATGTCCACGAACTGCATCTCCGCTCCTGCAACGTTACTCCTGCGTCGAGCATAGAAGACCCAGAAGACGACCAAAAACAGTGCACAGGCACCAAACACAACTATACAATAGTTCATCGTTGAGCTTGTGACGGGTAAATAAACAGGGAATAAAGAAATAATAAATATGAGAATTCCCCACAGAACAGAGATGATGTTGATTGCATATCCCAGGCCTGGGATCTGATCAAGATTGAAGAATCGCTTCGGTAATGCTGATCGACCCCGAATCAATAAGATGATGAGTGGCGTAAAGTATGTGATCTGATACGCGCCAACGGTGCAGCTGACGATGGCATTCCATGCCGTGTCGCTAGCTATGTACAGAAGTCCGGCAAGCATGCTGATGCCCACCGTCAGGAGCGTGGCGCCGACGGGTGCACCCGTCTTTGAGTTCGTTGCCGCAAAAGTGGGTGCATGGGGGACCCATCCGATACGAGCTAGTGCCCAGATGATGCGGGAAGCGGCAACAAGTGTCTCTGCGCCGGCGAACAGATCCACAAGGAGCATTAAAATGGTGGCAAAGGCCAGGCCCCCGGCGCGACCGGCCGAGTTGACGTACAGCTGAAGGTAAATATCCCCGAGCGACGAGTTTACAAGGTCATCGAGATGGCCGAGGGAAAAGAGGAGTAAAATTGCAAAGCAAAAGCAGGTTATGATAGAAAAGCATACCGAGCACATTAATACAAGAGGAATATCGCGGTGCGGCTTCTTGGTCTCCGCTGACATATGGACCGCAGCTTCAATGCCTGTCAATGCGTAGGTTGTCTGGACAAGAGACAGTATAAAGACCAGACCTGAGCTAGACCATCCTGAATTATTGGTGAATTCAGTGAAGACAAACTTTTCGGATTGGGGTTGAATATGCGATCCCCAGAGGCCAATGGTAGCAATAAGCATGGATACCAGGAATATCCCTCCCGCCAAGCTCCATGCTGGCAACCACGCAGGCCTGAGCGAAATGGGGATGAAGGTGAGAGAGAATCCCCAGTATATGAGACAGAGCTGCCAACGGTGCCATTCGTAGCCATACAGAATCGTGATGAGCGCAGTCACTACCTGGGTTGAAGCAAAGCCGTTGGACGCCAAGGCTGCAATGTAGGCAATCGCATTTGTCCACCCCATAAAGAAGGAGAGAAGCGGACTATTGCCATCAGGCGAGAGCTTTATGATCCAGTAGAATGCGCCTCCGGGGTGGGGCCAGGCCGAGGCCATCTCGGCAAGTGACAATGTCGTGAGGGTCTGAAAGAAGCCAGCAACTAAAGTCCCGTAGAGGAAGCTCACAGGGCCCCCAATATCCACGGCGACGCCGACTGAAAGAAGGTAAGCGGTCCAGGACCCTGCAAAGGCAACTTGGTAGCTCAGCAGCGACCAAAAGCCGAAGTGCGGCTTGAGGGCGACGGCATCGTCATCATTCCTCGTGACATTGACGGCATCAACTACCTTGAGATCACCATTTTCTGTTGAAGACGCCATGATAAGGGCAACGGCTTGGTCGCGCACGAGGCTTATGACTGCAAAAGGGCAAAAAAGGAATTCGGGACAGCAGCTCTGCCCAACAAACAAGGACCTGGAGGAACGAATCCCCCAACTATTTTGTTTGGTCTTGCAAAAGTTCTGTGAGACACAACACGGCACAACACGTTTAATTCTATACCTAGATATCCGATAATGCAATCTAGTTATTAGTGTGACACACAAATGCACGACCTAATGGCGCATCTTTTCAGGCTGTGGCTCCATCTATCGCCATAATGGCGCTGCTGTCTAGGGTAACGATGTTGCCCAATTTCACGGCGGGAGTTCCTCGATCGCAATACCACTACAATGTGCCGACAATCTCAATTTCCAATATCAGGCTTCATGAAAAGGTGCTCACGGGCCGATGTGCAAAGCATGAATAGTGGCGTTAGACCGTTGCATCCATCTCGGCGAGACTCGGAGCTTTGCAAGGCTGGCCCAGTTGTTTCCGCGATCCAAATGCCGTGTTCTGGTTCCCACTCGCACACTTTTCAGTCACAACGCAACGCATGGATTTGGGCGCACGCAGGGGGCTCTTGGCACATGAGAGAGCCCTGCCATCATTGGTGACAGGCTGAGGTGTGCGGGGCGGCTGAGACGCCATCAAGCCTCAGAGAGGAGAAGCAGCTGATGGAAGCACGGACGGACTCGTGGCGAGAAACATCCTATCATCCAATCATGAGGCAGCAAGTCCTCCAATTTGCATAATTGTGCATTTCAGCCTCAAACGTGATCGAGGGCGCCTGTGAATCCTACTGTTGGCCCCGGCTTATCTCCTGCCAAAATCAGATCAGACGGCAGAATCCTGAGTTTCATTGTAAATGTTGATTAATATTTTGTCGTCTAATTAGGATACAGTCCGGTCTAGGCTCAGCGATCGGGTTCAAGTGTAAAATTATCACTAAATCTGGACCATCATGTGGCATGACACTGGGCGAGTAAATCCAATAGGCAATAGGCCCAGAGACACACTTGCCTCCTACCATCGACATTTCTTATTTGCTCGACGATGTCATTAACTCCACTCACAATATCATTGAAGACGAGAATTCTGTGTCCGTTCTTGTAATAAACGGGGAATATGACGTCCTATCCCTTCGACTGTGTTATAGCTGCACTTGCGTACCTGTAAATATTTTGACCAATCATGGAATAGTGTCTCAGAAAAGGTACATGGGATCTCATAGAAGCAATATGCTCGCAGAAGTACCCAGTGTATTTATATGGGTCTGGTACGCAAGTGCAGCTATAACACAGTCGAAGGGATGATATGTCTCCTATAACGACCATTCTGTAACTATTTGGAGCACGGCTGCTAATGTTGTTCATCTCCACCCAGCAACTTACTCGGAGCTATTTGAGAATATGATAATATGCCTTGGCATAGGCAGTCAGATTGTCTTTTAGTAAAAGACTTCATGACCTGGTACTAGACTGACAAATAGGGCCATGAATACGAGAGCGGATTCTGGAAGGGGATGCGACAGGGCCCCAGAGGACTTGAGTCGGTTTCCGTCAAAGATTCTGGGAGAACATCCCTGAGTGATTAGTGTAGTGGTGTTGGTACCATTTTTGGTCATCAGATGAAGTATGGTGGCCTGTTGAAGTTATAATTTAGGCTTGTTGGCTCGTCGCACCCCCATAAACAAACAAACTTATTGTGCAAATTAGCGTGTCAATAAGGGACATGAATCCGAGTCCTCGGCCCCTTAGTAATGGGTTAAAGCGGAAGACTACTTAATCCAGTTACAATGCTGGTGTTCGTAGCAAAGGGCCACTGGCCCTAACACCACTAGCCAAAGGTATGTTCTTTACTGTCCACTTGAGTGCTATTTTGAGGTCTTCTCTATGAATGACACCTAAATCCATTGCTATCATTCCCTTTGAAGTTGGTTTATTTTGAATCTGCAAATGGCTGTATTTGCCTATCCTGTGCTACATATCTGGCTCTACAGCTGTACCAGGGTGGGTGCGTGGATTGGTTCCCACAACTACTCCGACTCTGTTCTCTGCATTAGCTAGCTCTTCTGCCGGTGGCTGGGTTCGCCTCGTGACGGCTTGACCTTTGGGTCCAGCGATCAGGTGACGGAAATGCTTGGGCGGACACGAAACACTTTTTAGATATTTTCTCTTATTTCCGTAGTTCGAATATCATAATAAACAGACTAATTACTTTCTATTTTGCTGAAAGTTGAGGGCCGACAGCTGGGCTTTTAATAGAAATGAAGAATCGCTGTTCTAATTGCAAATATCAAGCATGCAATTGCACACAGTCCATGTCAGCCAAGGGTTCTCAACTCTTATCCATCCCTGCAAGTCACATTTATGCCCCGGGATAACAGATCCCGCGTATCTTTTGTAAACTTAATATCAAAAATACCTCCCCTTTTTCGTCTTATCTTTATGAGACGTTCCCCTATTACTGTCCCTAAGTTAAATTCATCTGGGCGATATTGGGGAGGTAACCATAATAACCGAGAACCGTCCAAGGTAATCCAGTCATATTCATCAGTACAACCATAACCGCGAAAGCTTTCAACCGATATGAGCTGTTGCTCTTGATGAACGCGAGATGGATATTCGGTAGGTTTTCTGGTGGCCTTAGAATCATTCCCATCTTGGTTTAGAGAGCGCAATTTGAAAATATCATCAAGATCAATCATGCCTCGGCCAGTCAAAATAAATGAATCGCTAGGAAACGAGACATGATTCGTGTAGATATTGAGAGAGGCACGTAAGTCGCCTGTCTTCACATCAAAGAGGAGAACATTCCTCTGGATTCCCTTAACAAGTGCTAAATACCTCCCACTTGGAGACAAAGCCAATAGCCCCGGGTATATCCTGCTGTTATCTTCAAAAGGGATGAACCTTTTGCTATTCGTAGCAGTATCATAGAGCAGCACCTTGTCCCCACCTTTGACCTTTAGGTTTACTGCATATAATCCAGGAGAGGAAGCCATAGCTCTACCCTCACCATACGGGAGCTCCAGTGACTTTTGAAATATGCCTGTGCTGGCATCCCATAAATGTATACTTTCTTTCGTTAATACGACCACCCACAAGCCCTCGGGCCTTGCCTCAAAAGATACTGCCACTGGAGAGGTATCCCGAGGTGCTTCCAAATTATGGCGTATATTTTTCTTTAATAGATCATAGACAACGATGCTTGAATCATTTTGAACCATAACGAGCAGCTGGTTTTGAGACGAAAAGGCTGCTGACAAGGCAAAAGATTGTTGAAGTTTAGGAAGACTGAAATATGATAGGAGTTGGCCCGTGCACATATTCCAGACTTCGACTTTACCGTCCGTTTGCAAAGCTGCCAAACTTCCCTCGTCAGAAAGAAAGAAATTTGCGAATATATCTTTACTTTCGTAGATCAAGTCTGGCTGTCCAAGAAGTGCAGGAACATCCCAGAGTGGTATCCCATTTTCGGTAGTTATCGCAAGTCGACAGCTATCCGGCGAAAAGGTTATTGCTTTGCAATAGTTTCCACTAGGAATTTCGAATGTTCGCAATAATCTTTTATCGCGTGTATCATAAAACCATAGCGTCTCACCCTCTCCAACAACCATCCAAGACCCATCAGACGAGAGTGCAATTGATGAAAATGCATGATTTGTGGCGAGCCACATATCACAGCTTTTGTTTTCCAAATCCCACAACCATATCAGACGCCCTGAGGAACATGGTAGTAGAATTCGATGTGTGTCGGGGAAAAATTTAACGCAACCGCGAGTTAGTTTCTCAAGTTTCGGACACAAGTGCCGCTCCCCCGTTCGTGTGTCGAAGGCCAAAACAAGACTAGGCTGCTGTTGTATTGCCAAGAATAGTCCATCTGATGAAAAAAAAATCTCGCTGTAACCAATTGACCGAACTCTAAGCGGCCAGCTTTGAACAGTATCCTTTTCAATGTCCCAAAGTTCCAACTTTCCGGTAAAGCGGACCGCTAATCGCTTACCGCCAGGCGCGATCGCCATGCCCCTGACCTCCCAATCATTTAGCATTGTGGTACACTTCATAGTGACTGTGTCCAAGTCCCATATTTCAATAGCAGCCCCATGATACATGCTCCTGGGCCTAGTTTTCAAACCTCTTTCCAAATTGGATTTTGCCCTGTCATCATCCAGTATAGACTCATCAGAGTCGCGCTCGGAAGGACCGAATTTGTAACCTTGAGAATCATTGTGTTCAACTTCGCCATGTTTGGAGATGAATATCTCTAGATTAGAGCGCTTAGAGCGAGGGTCCTCATTCTTATTACGCTCGGTTTCATCACACCAAGATCCGCCGTGTTCAGGATGATCGTCCTCAGACCTCTCTTCCAAAACCTCCTCATCGCTGAATTTCTCGCAGATAAGATTCTGATTGATGAATTCCTTGTTTCCGCCAGAGTAATTTATGCCAACTAAAATTCTCGAATTTGAGCATAGCCTGTTCGATTCTAGCCTGACGGGTGTTTGTTTAATAGCTTGCCTAGCGCCATTTTCAAGATCCCAGATCTCGATTCCATCCAGACCATTGCTATATGCAGCCAGGGATTGGTTTGTCAGAAAGCATACATTATAGGGGCGTTCGCATTCGAAAATACGTAGGCATGGACTCCAATGACTTTCAAGATCCGGTTCTTCTTCCACGAACTTTGGGCTGTTTTCCTTGAATAAATCTCGTACTAGAGACTTTTTTGGACTGAAAATCAGGCCAGAGGCGTAAAGCTGCAGGGGGTACTCTTCGACAATGGGGCGGAAGTAAACAAAAAAACGTCGAGCATCCTCAATAAGTTCTAAGCTATTCTGAAAAGACTTTTTCATAAGAGCTTCATTAGAACACATCTTTCGAGCTAACAGTTAGCGACGATTTACTCCATTTATTTTAGTGCTAAAACATACTGTGAGTAACTCTGTGATTTGATTTAATGATGTCACCATTGCTGATAGATTACGGCACAGGCTTAGCGCCTCCAGCCAAAACAAAAACTTCCTGCCGATGAAGGATGCCGCATTGGCGCTGTCTAATCCTCGATGAATTAATCTGAGTAGGCCGTCGTATTTGCCGATTTTGTGTGCGTCGTATAGGTGATTAGCCCAGAAAACACATGAATAACCCAGACCAGACAGAGGGTCCGGTTTAGGGCGGTGATTAAGCACCGTTTCTAGTGAGACCCCCGGATGAACGAGACCATAAATATCCTCTTTTAACACATCCATGACCTCAAGGGACTTTTCAAATATGACGCGGTGATGCCTCGCTAATCCAAGCGGAAAGAGTGCAGTTGCTGACTTGTCTAGTAAGAAGTCCTTGGCCGATTGGTGCACAAAATACATGGTGTCATCTTTGACAGTCAAGAATGAGCCGCATTCCATTATAATATCCGGGATCGTATCTTCATCACCAGGTAGCTTTTCAAGTTGGTTCAACTCTGATAAGGCGATTGGACGATACACAGTCGCCGCAATAGCGAGAATTCTCATAAAAAGCTGGCAGTTGCTCGAGAGCTGGATCTGTTTCATCATGTTTCCGTAGAATTCGTCAAGACCCGCGGGAAATAGCAAAGCATGTTCCCTAATTTCCCAGCTTCTGGACCTTTCGAGCTGTTGACAGACCAAAGCCACCCAAAGAAAAGTGCCGCGTGCATTTTGGGACAAGTGGTCTCGGATGAATTGAGCAGTGTGATCTTGTAACTTCTTTCTCTTGCATAATTGATTTACTCGATGCTCAATGTAAGTCTCAACTGCTTGGGAAATTGAATTTTCGTTCAACTCCAAAGACACCGAAACTTTTGCTGCAGCCTCTTCCATATGCTCTTGGATCTCAGCACGATGGCGGCTGGATACGATCCACTTCACCTTGGCACATGAGCTCGAGACGATCAGTTTCAGAAGCAATCCCAAATCTGTTTGGCATTCATCCAGGGCGTCAACAACCAAATATGTATCATGGAGCGCGGGGTCGGCCAGAATTTTAGAAAATGTATCCTCCATTGATACTCTTGAGTTCCAGTGTTCCGCGCTTTGGTTTCCAGTCCCATGTTGCTTATCGCGTAGATGGGAGAGAAGGCATGGTTGCTGTACCGCAAGCAGGTAAGCAAGTCCTCGCAAAACTGCTGTGGCATTATTGAGGCCTGAGTTGGTCGCCTGGCAGAAGAAATATGATAGCGAGACCTGGCTGTCTGGGTCTTTGAGTTTTGTGAGAGGCGAAAGTTCATCAATTATGCCACAAAGCAGCATGGTCTTGCCCTTGCCAGGGTCACCCTTAATCCAAAGCAGCCGGTATTCGTCGTGGCTACGCCAATCCACGAACTGGGGGTTATGTAGGATCCAACGATATGAATCCCCTACCAATCCACCTCTAGTTTGTTCGATTCGAATCTTGTCATCGCGAGGATCAGTCGAGCACAAAGCCGCCAGAAGTTTCCTCTGGCCATCCTGGTTTGACTGGTCGGGTTTAGTGTAGTAGTTATTCGTTGTGTTGTGATTGTTTCCTATGTGAGCCATAGAAGTCCCTTCTAGATGGACAGATCCTGCCGTGTTGTTTTGCATCATGGGCGAAGCTAAGCCTTTGGCTTTGACGTTGTGAGCATGTTGTAAAGGAGAAACGGCGGGGTAATCAGCCACGCCTTGCCGCCTTGCCAGCCAGTCACCTCATCAGAGAATATAATTGGTAGGTTTACTCGGCCCCCAAAAACGAATGCAAGGACAATCGAAAAATCGCGCATCCCAGCAAAATGGATTTGCATGCTAAGACTTTTCAGCCTATCCAAGTCACACTATAGGTATCCCTTTGACTGCGTTAAGGCTCCAGTTGCGTACCCCGCCCCACATGACACCAGCAAAAGCAAGGTGGCCTCGAGTGACATCAATGGCTGCCGTAGTCATGATATTGTTATCAACAGTATGATGTAACATCATGTAGATCGGGGGTTTTTCAGGACTTGTGGTATCACCAAAATTAGCAGGGAAATGATGTACCTTCGATTCGTTACGCTACAGTTGGCTCTACCCCCTGCCCGTGACCTAACTGGAGCCTTAACGCAGTCAAAGGGATAGTGCGGCTCACTTCACAGCCCTGAGACGAATAGAAACAAACCAAACACCACCAATCACATTTCACGATAATGATGCAAATTATCTGGTGCATGTCAAACTCTCTTCGGAGTATTTATTCAAATTATACATAAATGCCGCCCCCTGTCATATGCAAGAAAAGGGTCAAACGCCGTCTCTACATTAAAAATACAATATCAAGTTCGTGTCATGTCCTTGGGGGTAAAATGAATTCCCTGAACTCCCCTTTTCAAGTTTAGTTGTGTCCAAAACGCCAGCGCTTGCTATTCTCCTTGACAAACCAACGAGTTGCAAAAGCACCCTCCTCGGCCCACTCGGCCACCTCGCGGCCGTACTTCTCCTCGACCGACTCGAGGAACCCCCTGAAATCGCCGCCCTGGACGGAGTTCTCCTCCTTGGGGTCGGCTGTGAGGTTGCTCAGACGCCAGTTGACGTTCTGGATGACAGGGACGACCAGGTGCCGCTCGGGGTACCGGGCGTCGCGCACCGTTAGCATGGCTCTGCCAGGGTTCGTCACGGTGAACTGCCAGTGACCTTGGCCCGTCTTCTTGTTGGCAACGGTGAGTGGTCGCAGAAGAGACTGGCCTTCGTAGTTGTGGAGGAGATCCTTGGCAGCCTTTTGGCTCGTCTTGGTCAAGGATCCAGTCTCAAGAAGCATGTCCAGGATTGTAGGGAGGACTTGCGATGAGTGGACAGCCTCGCCAGAGTCAAAGGCAGGGAGTTGAGGGTGTGAAAGGACAAGAGGGACGTGGTCAACGCCTACATTAGGGTTGTAGTAGGGAGAGGCAATGTCGTTCTCCGGCAGGGAGACGCCGTGGTCACCGAGGAAGATGACCAAGGTCTCGTTGGCAATACCTTGCCTGTCTAGTAAGTTTAGGACCTTACGGATCCATTTATCATCGTAACCCTCAGCATTGATGTAACGGGACATCATGTCGAGACCCTTGGCCATCTGGGTGTAGGCCTCCTGCTCGGGGATATGGAAGCGGTGGTGGCTGGTGCTAGTAATATGTGTGAAGAAAACATTATCGTTGTTCTTCTTGGCATCGTTAAAAATATCATCGATGTATTCCTCAAGAGGATCCTCCTGGAAAGCAAATTCATTCACATTTGGCAGGGTGATGGCGCCGTGCTTGGCAGCCGAGCTGCGCAGGTATTCTCTATCGATGGTGTTCTCTTCTGGGAAACCCATGGCAGCCATCAGTTTGTCATGGTTGTCGTACTGGAGGGTTGCCGTCTGGAAAAAGTACGACTGCCAGTTCGACTGCTTGGAGTTTGTTCCCTTGGCAGCCTCTGCCTTGTTCATAGCCTCGAAGATGTGGGGCAGACAGGGCTGGTAGATATGGTGACTGTGTTCGAGGTTGAAATCACCAACCAAGGGTGCCACTCCACAGATTGTACCAACCATACTCTTCAGCGTGTATGTTCCAGCGGTGTGAGCATTGGTGAAGCGAACTCCGCCACGCTTCGGTTTGTCGGCATGGGGGAATCCGTCATCGTAATCGCCAGTAATATAGTTGGCAGTTGGTGTTAGACTGGCCAGCTTCTCTTGCACGTCAATTGGAAGTTCATGGTTGGGGAATGTCTCGGCGAAGCGATTCCACACCAATCCGTCCTTCTTTACAGGGAATACATCGTTCCTTGTGCTTTCAAGCAAAAACAGGATGACATGGCGCACTTTAATGTCCTTGAGCTTGCCGCGCAGCGACTTCAGCAGGGGCTCGTCAAGGTTGGATACCCTCAGAGGGTCAGCAGCAGCGTTGTAGTGCGTCTGGCCCATGTACCAGTCCTCAAAACCAACAGGCGCCGCGTCTTTTGGCAACCAGTCAAAAGCCGGGGGTTGGGTAAGGGCAGTGACATTGTCCCACTCATGCTGAATGCCGGTTCCGTATATAGACGGTAGATCTTCCAGAAGGGGTGATGTAGAAGCAAAGTCGACAAATGGCAAAAGACCGCTGGTCCATGAGAGGAAAATCAGGGAGGGGTCCTGGGGCCGCAAAAGCGTCAGGGTGAACTGAGCGGTGAGGAGAATGACGACAACAATGTACGGCAAGGCCTTCAGAGTACACTTGCAGGTCATTGGCCACAGCTGAATCTCTGAGGTTTCAAATCTCGGTGAAAGCGCAGGTCGTGATGACGGCAGCAACAGCCTGGGTTTCTCCTCGTAATCATCGTAAGAAAGGTTGTCGTCATCCTTCTTGAACCAGCCGCAGTCATCTTTGTTGCCGCTACCATCCCATTGGGGAATTTGGCTGTAGCTCCTTCGAAAGCCAAGGGTCCGTGCAAGGTAGACGACGGGCCAGTTCGCAAGATCTGCGCCCCATCCAAAAAGTACGTAGCAGGGGGTTTGCAACAGCCAGCTAGAGGAGACGAAAAGGGTCACAACGACGATGAGGGTCATGAGGCCAGACATGAGGATGGCCCTGGAGGTAGGGTCGGCAACGACGCCAATGTTCCGCCAGTGAACTTCGGATCCCGCGACGAAGTAAAAGGAGACGGAGATGACGCCCAGTACGATGTTGTAAGCTATTAAGCCAGTGGTGAGGGCCGAGACGACACGGCGCCGTACTGGGCCGCTTGGCATCCAGTGGCCGAGGAGAAGTCTGATGAAGATGAGGAGCAGCACATCCTGTGTGAAGAAGGAAAAGAAGAAGAGCAGCATGCGCTTCGGGGCAATGGAGAGTCTGTTATTGTGAAGGTGAACGCCCTTGGCACCGCAGACGGCCAAGGTAAGGAGAGTGAAGATGAGGCGGCGGTTGGCAAGCCGTGAGCCAACACGGCCAAGCCATGTTTGCTTTCGGCTCATGTTGCCCGTATGTAGAGAGCCGTCGAGGGCTCGTAGAGAGAGGGTGTGCTGGATGCTGCAAAAGTGTGTAGGGTGGAGTGAAGAACGTGGATGATACTTTTGGAAGTGAATTATGTATTAGATTCGCACGGAATGCAGTTGGTCGCGTGAGTAATGGGACATTTGAAATTGCCCCCTTCCCAAGGAGGAGCAGAGCAAACAAGACAAGGTGGCGGGCACCGGCCAACGATAAATAAAATCACGGTGCAGCCACAGGCGCGACTTGGTCCCCTGAAGGCAGCCAACAGCCACAATCCGTTTGCTAAGAGGATTTGCTCCATCGCGCGTTAGACTTTTGCCGCAGTCCTTTTTTTGGTACTTTGGGACGGTCTCCCTTTGGATCGCCTCGCTGGGGGAGGGGGGGGCAGACTTGCAGCGTCAGGGGGGTGCTTCACACCCGCCGCTGGCACTCAGCCTCCCAGACCTCAACTCAGCGCTAGCCAGCACGCCGTCTAATAATACGAGTGATGCCGCTTAACCCGGACGTGAAACCAGCCAGAGAGAGCACCAGCCCAGCACGCCCGCCGCGGGATGAGGTCCAACCTTGGTCTCGGCTGTTCGTTCCGGGCGAGAACCCTATGAGCTGGAACTTGGACCGCCCGCGCCTTTCCCCCATTGGACGGTCCGTAGAGCTGGCTGCGCTAGTGCCGCGCTAGCCCGCCCATCCTCGAAGGCAAGAAGGACTCTGCGGGCCGTGAGGCCCCTGCAAATCACTGCTGACAGGGTCCCTGTGCCTGTTGGATGGGGGGCGGCGATGGGGGGGGGGAGAGCGTCGCTGCGAGTTAATTACCCGAGCAGGGTCTAAAGTAATTTTTCGTGATTTAATTATCGGATAGAGATGGACAAGGGCGCCTCACGTGCCAGCAAACACCGAACACCGCCTGTGCTTTCGGTCTCGCAACCAATTATCGGATCGCTCGCGTAAAACTTGGCTCTGGCCCAAAGCTCCCTCGCACCCCACACACACCCACACACACACACACAGGCAAATTTCGGATCCTAACCGGATTATGGCGTCACGGCTGCCTATGTACCCAACTTTACTCTATTCCATATACCGACCGTCTTACGGGGGCGTCGTCTCGTGTCTGGAACTTCAGCTTCCCTAGGTTTAGTGAAACAAAACAGGCGTTAGTAATGGCGGAGGGATGACCGTCCAGGTTAGTGATAGGCCATGTGGGTATGCAGCCATGCATGCCCAAAGACTGCCTCGTTTTCGGTGATGGTGGCGTGTTGGGGATGCTTCCAGCGACGATGCCCTCTGCCATCCTTATATTTAGGCTTGACTCAACCCCTCCACTTCGTTCGTTTTGGCTCCCCATCCCTCAAGCCTCTGGCCACATTGATTCATCTAATCTTGATCAATTTTTCTGCAAGGCATTCGCCTCGCCCCTCGACAAGTCATGGACCGAGCTATGCTTATTTCAATGTCTGTCCTTTTTTTCCTTTTCTTCCTATCGGCTCCCACCACTCTATTCATTGTTCGGCTCCTCTCTCCCTACTCTTCATCAAGCGAAATGTGAGCTAGGCTTCCTAGCCAACCATTTCGAATGCATTACGAGGTGCTTCTCGCATTGAAGAGAAAAGGAAGGAAAAACTCTATGCAGTCTCAGCTGGTTGCCGGGCGTACTGTTTTCTTTTTTTCTTGTCGAACCAGGTGCCAACACGGGTCTTGACGAATTTCCGACTCACGATTGGTCCCCCTGCTCGATACAACCTCCATGGCCAGGGGGATCTCCGCATGCTTGGTGAAAAACAGGGGCTCAAGGGAGGAAGGAATTCTGGAAGGTGGCATCACATTGAAAGACGCGGTGATGGCGAGCGACATGGGACATTTGATGGCACATCTCGGTGCTGGTTGGTGGCGCCCCCTGCACTTGACCGGAAATGGAAACCCCGCGTTTCCTCCCCCTTTGGCCCAAGGCCTAGAAGTCTCTAGGGCGGCCAGCGTGCCTCCAGAGCCCTGCTGTCTAAGCCATGCTCCACTTAGAGTCATGCGCCGTGGCTGAGCATCAAATCCTCATCAATCCCGTCGCTCTCATCCTCATCTCGTTAGTGGGTCGGAATGACTGGCAATCTGCCTCTCAACCTTGGGACATAAGCTGAGCCAACCGAGAAAGAAAAAATTTTGCAACCGGTCAAGGGCATCGCGCTCTCTCTCACTGCGCATTGACGCCCTGGCCGCGGAACCCCCCCCCTGAGCGCTGAGAGAGAGGCTATCGACATGGACATGGAGGACGGGCTGTGGGGAAAATCGGCGTCGGGCTGCCAAGGGCAGGGCCCGCTTTCAACCCTCCAGAGGCTTTGCCGCCAAGTCGGGCACGGATAGGATAGGGCTGATAGCTGATAAACTTGGTACCTGATAGGCAGCCAAGCCAAGAAACGAAGAAACCTGTCAAAATGATTACGGCGCGCACATCCTCTTGTTTCATGAATGCCAAGTGACTGATCGAAAATTCAAATGCCAGTTCCGGCCCAGCCACATCTGCGCTACACGCCGCTCAGCGCGACGAGGAACGATATTCGCATCCTGCTGCTGGAGTCCGGCACTGGCATCCATGGCCAGATCGAGTGTCGCATCGAGCACGTGCCACTCTCGGCCGCCTCCAACTACGTCGCCCTCTCCTACTGCTGGGGCCAGCCGGATCAACTCGTGCCCGCCCAGGTCAACGGCCAAACCTTCCACATCACGCTCAATCTATCCGATGCCCTGACCGAGCTTCGTCGACGGGGCTACACCCGTGTCTGGGCCGACGCCATCTGCGTCAACCAGGCCGACAACAATGAGCGCGGCCTGCAGGTCCCTCGCATGGCCGCCATCTACAGCTCTGCTCGCACCGTCGTGGCCTGGTTAGGTCATGTCGACTTGCAAGTTGTCGATGGCGCCTTCGATCTAAGCGATTCCATCGAAGCCCTGCTGCGTTTCAACGACCAAGCAGACCAATACCAGTCCCTCGGGCAGCCGCACGGAAAACATGCGGACGTGCTCACCACCAAGGCCCAGTTCAAGGATACCAAAACACCAACTGGCCAAGCGCTGCGGCAACGCGGTTTGCGTCGTGTGGCACGGGGCATCCGCAACCACCTGAACCACCAACCTCTCAAGACGCCCGAGCCCGTAACCAAAACGAACCATGCGCTAAAGTACGTTTTGAACAAATTCAGTGATACCAAGTGGAAGCCCCTCAAGAAACTGTTGAACTGTGAATACTGGAGCCGCGTTTGGATCATCCAGGAGCTGTCCATGGCGAATGACCTGACCATAATATGGGGACGACACGACTTTACCTTTCTCGAGATTGTCTTCCTCGTCGAGGCCTACCGCACCATGCGCAAGGCGGAGCTGGTCGGCAACGTGATTCCCAGAACGGCATGTCAACGCATCCAGAACTTGGCCGAGTTTAAACGCTTGCAAGGTAAACTAGAGGCAGTGCCGATAATTCGGGCACTCGAGATGACTGCAACGTCCAAGGCGACGGATCTCCGTGACAAGGTCTACGGCTTGATCGGACTGACGTGCGACGGCTCCATCATCTTCCCCAATCCGAGATACGACAAGGGCTTGCGAGATCTGGACGAGGATGCCACTTTGCGCATCATTGGGCTGGAAAAGTCGCTGGATTTCCTGGTGTTCCGGAATCAAGAACCCGGATCATGGCCAATTGACTGGTTTTCCGCCAAGGAGCGACCGGATCCGCGAATAGCATCCTATCTCGGAAAGTCGACAAAGTTTCACCTCGGGAATGAAACCTACACAAGGTGGTCGGCAACCAAGGCGCCCATGGCCACTGTTATTGTGCGAAGCCGGTGTCTCGTCGTCAAGGGAGCCATCATAGACACCATTCGTAGCTGCTCTGCCACTTTCGATGAAAGGCTAACAAAATCCAAGCCGCTGCCACTGTATCAAGCCCGTGGGACAGTGCCGGGCGACCAGCTTTTGGACTACAAAAAAATGAGCCACGACATTTTCAGGTGCTTCTACCTCCTACGTGATGGCCGCAAGAGAAGGCTCGACGAGAACGAGTTCTACTCCAGCATTCGATTTGCAATGTCAAGAGCCGTGTACGCACCCAAAGAATCGAGCCACACGAGCGAAATCGCCAAGCCCATTATCCAGTGGATGAACTGCGCCATGAATTCTTCCTTTACGCTAGGCGGAAGCTCTATCAAGGATTGGATTAGCGGCGGGCCCCGGAGCATAATGGACAGCGTCACGGTCGAGAAGCGTTTGGATGCTTTCAATGCAGTGTCTGCCGCCAAGAACATGGTGCAGATGGGCATGAGGTTGGGCCGAACGACCAGCGTCAGGGTCGGGTGGTTTGCAAAGTATGCCAGGCCTGGTGATTCGATCGCGATCCTCAACGGGTGCAGTGTTCCCGTTGTTCTGCGGCACCAGAATGACGGCACATACACAATCATTGGCGACTGCATCATCCCGAGTATAATGCTAGGAGAAGCGGATGATCACGCGCGGTCTGAGATTCGATTGTCCTAAGAGTTTTTTGTTTTTCTTCTATTTTTTTTGTTTTACTGAGCGATTTCGGAAGCGCAATGTTGTTGTTTTTTGGTCGAAAAGTGGCGTATGATTCCCCATAGTAACGAGTAATGAACCATGAGATATATTCCCCAATTTCGGTATCTTGTATTGAACACTGGCGAAATGAATCAATGGATGGTCTCTGCCTCATCCACCGCGAATTACACTGAGTCATTCGGTTCAAAATTGACTCGCAAAACAGGGCGGAACTCTCAGAACCTTATCAACACCCATCTTCCAACGCGTCTCCATGGCGATGCCACTCAGGGCACATTATCGTAGATGCGAATTCCCCCCTCCTTCTCCTCGGACCCGTCTCGCACCCCCATGTACAAGATGTCATGCAAGACCTGCCTCCACACGCGCTCGTCTTTGCCCACATCGTCCAGGCGCCACCAGTACTTGACTTTGACCAGCAAGCCCCTCCCCTTGCCGTCGTCATCCCACATGTTGACCCTCAGGCCGGCCCAGTTCTCATCCGCCGCCCTTGCGCGAGCCTCGTCCGCAGACGAGAAGCCGGCGGGCACCAGGCACTCGGGCGTGCCGAAATCGCGCGCCTCGTCCTCCGTCAGGGGCCGGACCGAGTAGCAGCTCGTCTGCGGGCTCCACACGTACTCGGGGTCTTGCTGCCGGTACCCTGCTTCCCGGAAGATGCGCTCCACGGCCTCGGCGCCCTCGCTCACGTAGCGCGCAATGGTTTCGCCGTCGCGCGCGGCGTAGTCCGGGTCGGAGCGGCACATCTGCCGGCAGTCCGGCGCGTAGTACTCCTTCTTGGCATCAATTTCCCTCGTGTTTCGGTATACTTGGTGAAGTTCGCACAAGTGTTTGTACAGCGTGGACGAGTCGCTCAAAGCCATGTTGATTGAATGCGCCAAGTGTGTCGTGTCTTGTTTGTTGCGTGTGGTGTTTTTTTTCTCTTTCTTTCTCTTCTTTTCAATTTACCCGGAAATGTACTCACCATATGCTTATGTAGCATGGCAGACTGGCTGCAAATACTGCCGCCAGCTATCGGCATTTTAGCCCGTCCAATATCATGAGATTGTCATCTTCGAGGCCGGAAAATCAACGGCTTTTGGGTCGTCCGGTAGTACGTAAGCGGCGATTCACAAGTAGGATTTCTTCCATGTGTTTAGCCGGCAGAGCAGAAGCGCTCTCGTTTACTGGCAAAATGCAAGTGTGTTTCAAGCACGAAGCTGGCTTTCATCTTACGCGAGATCGAGCTGCGATTGGATAGCTCACGCACGTAAGCTGACATGTGTCACTGTGGCTCTTTTTTTCGTTTTTACAAGTGCAAGGCAAATTAACCTTCGGCGTTGAACGCTTTCGGGTGCGCTGATGTGCAGCGGTAAAGGTACGTCTCGCTTCATATCATGCAAATTATCCAAGACGCTGCTTTAAGCAGAGGCGCACATGCTACTATACCTGGGTATTTGTTTCGTAGAAGCACGGCTGTATGATCTAACAAGTAGACTTGATATCCCAAAATCCTCACCCTCCAGAGTATCTAGTCGAGTTTACTCATGGATACAGTGGACATTCCGTGATTTGTTATCATCCATTCGCATCTTCACTCTCTCATTCGGCGCCAGTATCCAAACAGTATCGTGTCATTAGCCAGCAGTTGACAACAATAGTACAAAGATGAACCTATGTGATAACCCAGAAAGTAGGTTTGGACTACTTACTATCTTCCAACATCTTCAGCATTGAATTTAGTGATTCAAAAGAAACATTTCGCAATTCCTATCTAGTAATTCTGTAAAGAATAGATAGAAGATGGGGTGTGTCATTTTTTCCCAATCGCATGCTCAACACAAATTCAATATAAACACTCTTCCCTCATAGACCAAGCCCGCTGCGCCTTTCCTACTTTTCAATCAAATGCGAGAAAGTCCGTTGGTCCTTTCAGCTATGCACCACCACTCTCCCGTCTTGGTCTCTGCAGATTTGTAAACCACGGAAACGCAGAGAAGTTTTGGTTACTGTTTCTGTTGCTCGGCTGGGTCGCTGTCATTCTTCTGATTGTACTCCTCGTCTGTGACCTCCTCATGCCAAATCGTCTTGCCCAGCCCAATAACCAGATGGGTCATGACGCTGCCGTCATCGGCTCCGTGCCAGTGAGTCGTCCCGGCCGGCGCCCACACGACATCCCCCGCAACGATTCGCTGCGGCTTGGCGCCCTTGTCGCAAACCCAGCCAGAGCCGTGCAGGACGCGCATCATCTGTCCCTCCTCGTGCGTGTGCCAGTAGGTCCTCGCGCACGGCGTAAACATCACGTTGGCAATGTTGGCTTTGGGCGGGTCCGCGTGGACGAGGTCGTAATAGACATCGCCGGTGAAGATGTTTTCCGCCTTGCGCACCTTTTGAGGACTTTCGGACGGCTTGATGACGATGGAGGAAGGCATTTTTGATGGTGCGCACGCGTGAGCGGGCGTCGTCGTTTTGCGGTATTTAACAGGTTTTCCTTAATCGAGGTTGACAGATGCAGAAATGGAGATCTCCACCAGATAGATACAACGCCATTTATACTCCGGTTTCGATGGTTTCGATTTGCATTCATTATTCCGGCTTAATCCCTGAGCGGTACATGGGCTGTGGAGCCAAATGCAGGCTTGACTGATAACCTTGTGACTGGGTATAATTCAATCAAGAAACCGCTCATGACTATTCTCGTTTGTTATAGGCATTGAGTTTTTCAATCTTCCCTTCCTTCATAGCTGAAAATATTAGAAGACATTTTTTAGCCAATCATTCAGTCCGAATTTGTTATGGATGCTTTTTTATCAAGACATGGACATTGTCGACTCGTCGTTCTCTTAGCCTGTCGAGAACCTGCTGATGGCGTCATTGTGTAGGATGCTGATGCACCACGTCGTGCAGCAAATGATTTTTCGTGATGACGAGAGAAATAGGTAAATTATTGTATCCCGCTTATGGAGGATGCGTGAAACATTGGTGATGCACCGACATCCCTTTTCGCATCTTATGAAAGATGAGACAAAAAAGAGGTGTGCCCAGTACCCGTTTTCCTTAGGTCATTAGGACATTGATTGATGGCTGCCATTAACGATGAAATCATTCACCTTTAAAAAAAACAGTCCAGTGTAGAAAATCCATACATATGTTCTTGACGTCTCCTGTGGCTCTGCTTCGTTCGCTGAACTGATTGCGGCGTCCCAATGTCAATGTAGGGTAGTTCCAAAATGTCATGATGGCGGGTCATAGTGCGCCCGGCGGCGACATTTCGGACTAACGCCTTAGTTAGTTGGCTCAAGTTTTGCGGCTAGCCGGATTGGGACGTGAGTGAGTTTCGCAGGTGAACTTGAGACAAAATCAAGTAGAATGGATTGGGAGCACAGCGTTGATAATGAATAATATTCTTGAAATGTATGCTGCCTGCGTGCTCCTATAGGATAATTTTCCTATGTAGTTTACGTAACATTGGCATGCAGGTGCGTGCCATCTATCTCCGGCCACATGGGTGAATTGCCGAAAAAGCGATAAAAGCAGCACTCGAAAATGGCTCGGGTGGGGTTAGCGCCGTCACTCATGGCACAGGACTCTGGGGCGAGGAGCGATAAGGCAAGTTTCAAAGGACAGTCATGAGTGCTCACAGACGTGAGACCCTTCCCGCTCTCCGTCGCCTTCAATCCATTGCGCAGCAGGCCTCCGGAAGATCCGGGCCGGATCGTCAACATCCATGATATCATCGTGCCCGCAGCATGACCACCGAACACTCGGGTAGACTGGACGCGGCATCGCCGCAGTCATCGGTCGCCGCGTCGACAAAGCGCGGCCCGCCGCCCTCTGGGGAGGCGGCTCGCCGGTCGAAGCGGGCCAAGTATGCCCCAGTGGCCTGGTAAGACGTCCCAGCCAATTGCTCGACCCAGTCGCTGACCGCCGACAGCAACGAGTGCAAGAAAAAGAAGCTAAAATGCATCAAGGAGGACAACGAGGACGTCTGTCGCCGCTGCATGGCCGGGAATGTGCCCTGCATCTTCACTCCCGCAGCTCACCCGCCGCCGCCGCCGCCACCTCCCTCGGTGCAACAGACTCCAAGAGAAAAGCCCCGACGCGCATCATTGGAAAGGAGTGATGCTAACGGGTAAGAATGTCCCTGCCTCTCTCTCTCCTCACCAGGCTCTAGGCCACAGCGCGCCATGTCTAACAGAGTGTAGCTTCCAAGATGCAAGCTTGCGAGAGGAAGTTGCCAAGCTTCGCGAGCAAGTCGCCATGTTGACCGAATCTCTTCGGGATATTAATAACAGGACTGCGCACATGACATCGCGCTCACCTGCTGTGAATTCGCAACAGAACCCTAGCCCAGTGTACATGAGCGAGTCAAATTGCCAACCCAGCGAGCCCAGGCAGCCGCAGTTCATCGGCCCCACGAGGTCGACCTTCAGCCTGCGCATCGCCGAAACATCCCTCACCCGCATGGGCATCCAGACGGGGGAGACGCCCGAGAGCAGGTCGGCTTCCCCGGACCCGCCGCAGGATCCCTCGCCGCAAGAGCCCCCAGAGCGAGTGGTGGACGTTCATCATGAGCAGGATTGTTTATTGAGCTTTGAGCCCGAGGAGATTCTGAGGCTGCTCGACGTTTACGAAGAGGAAATCGAATCCGTGTACCCATTTACAGACATCAAAGATGTCTCGTTAAAACTACCAGCCATACTAAATTATTCAAGAGAGCCCGGAAACTCACCGGACAAGAACCCTGCGAATAACGAACCGCAGATAGAGCTGAAAGATGCCCAGATGGTCAAGCTCGCAATAGCTACCTCTATCGTGATAGAGGCCAGAGGACCCAACAGTTTGAGCAAAAAGCTCGTGGACTCCGTTGAGGGAATCGTCTGTCGAGTCTCGGGCGAAGCCAAAATCGATCTAAAAGAGTTGCAAATAATGACGATGCTGGTAAGTCGATATGAAAAAAAACTCAACTTTGATTGTTCATGAGATGCTGATGTTGCTTCAGAGCATATTTTGGTTTCATGCAGGAGAGGAACTGCTTGCATGGCGTGCTATTGGAATATCTGGCCGAGAAGTGCTCGAGATTGGCCTTCACCGACGGGCCAGCTTGTTGGAAAACTTCCCAGGCCTCAAGGAGAGAGATTTGGCTGTGCGCACGTTTTGGTGCGTATATGCCCTCGACCGGCGCTGGAGTTTTGGAACAAGCCTTTCCTTTGCTCTCATTGACAGGGACATTGATCCTGAGCTTCCCGAGCCCGTATGTTACCCCCTCTGCGAGTGTTTCAATGTACCTTGTTTCCCTATTCGACATGTGCTAACTTGTGAAACTAGGGCGATGAATATCCGTATCTCCGCTGCATGGTTACCTACGGCAGACTCTGCTCCAAAGTCTGGGAAGCCATGCCTCACTCCGGCCTGCCTTCTCAATTCATTCCCAAGGATACCGTTGCGTTTCTGGATTTCCAGATACACAACTGGCTCAACTCGATCCCTCCAGACCTGCAGCTGAGGCATCCGCGGCTCGGGCTTGCACCCCGAAACCAGCTCCGGGTGGTGCACCGCTTGCGGGTGCTGCTTTATCTACGGGGCAACCACATGCGCACGCTGGTGCACCGCCACCACCTCCTCAGCACGTCGAGCATAAACGCCGACATGCAAGGCGCGCGGCTCGTGCTGGATATTGCCCAGGACACCGTCGACGTGCTCGTTCACTTGAACGAGACGAGCGACATCTACGCGCGGCAGCAAAATGCCTTTCACTACTTCTTACTAAGCGCTCTAGCAGCTATTCTTCTTGGAGTGTGTCACGCGCCAAATGTATTTGCTGAGCCGTGCCGAGAGAGTTTTGTGAAAGCCGTGCAGCTGGTTAAGAACTTCTCTCGCGACGGCCAGGCAAGCAGGCGGCTGTGGAAGACTATCCGCGGTCTGCTCCCTGGGTTTAGAGTATTTGGATTGCAGAGCGAATCCGACAAACCCGGAGGGTCCCGGAACATCCCCGACGTGAACGGCAGCGGTTTGGACCAGCAGGCTGCTGATGGTTCCAGAAAGGTTGGGGAGGACACAAATGGTTCAGCGCGTTTCGGCGAGGTCTGGGGAGATATGAATACGGATATGGACAGCGCAGAGTCTGACATGTTGAAGATGGGAGGTGACTTAATGAGCTTGTTTGATGCGTTTGGCCAGAATCAAGGAAGTCCATCCATGGCCTTCTCAGGGCTTGGTGAGCAAGGCATTTCCCTGGGGGATCCTGTCGAGATTGCACGCCGATTCCAGAGTCTAATATAAGGGCTTTTGGCTTAATAAAGAAATGTTTTTCAATACAGGTGCTGAAGTGCCATTTTGGACAAATTGACGAGCAAATGGGTACGTGATTTGTCGTATTTTGGCTGCCACGTGGTGAGAGAGTGCTGACGCGCTCGCAACCCAAGACGGTTTCGGGAATAAGCCGAGAATTTGTTACAAATATTTTTCGTCACAATTAGAAACAACTATATCGGGTGGGCCTTTGTACAAATGCAGGGGGCGGTTTTAGATCGTACGTGTCATTCACGGTGTCAAAGAGTTGGTAGATTCTTAGAGCCAACAACTGTGGCGTGGGCCAGGGCCATCTTCACGATCAAGTACACATTTTTCTTTTTTGTGGACCATTCAAGGGATGTCAATTGCTGGAATTGATTGAAACGACTAATGTTACCCTCCAAATTGCCTTTGAATAAAGCTACTTTTCAACTAGACTCATCTGGCGCACTCAAATCGCCCAGAGAGTTGCAGTGTCGAACAGGCATGAATGACGCGCCGCTGGCAAGGTGGGCCAGGTTGATAACAAATCTTGGGGCCTTTCCGCGACTAATTCCGACACCAGCGGATATTCCGACAAGGGCCCCCGGAACACAAGCCGTATATTGCGACCTCGTAACCAGCAAAAGCCAACACAGTCCCACCCTTTCACATCGCAGGCCTCGGCGAGTGCTGACTCGGTAATCATTTATAGATGCAGACTTTCGTAATTGTAGCCCGTACAAGAAACCACCGGCTGTTCTGCCGGCTACAAATATCGTGTGTTCCGCGCACCTTTTTGACCTCGCGGATCCATCCCCGCCCTTGCACTCACACACCCTTGATGGCTGCCATTTTGGGCTCAGGACAAAGGTTGTTTCTCCACTGGGGTTCGCACTTTTTTGCCTAATTTTGGCATCAATTGCACTCCATCTAGTTGGGGAAATCACGTGCAATGTGTTCCTGCTAGAAACTCTTTTGTAATTACCAAGCTGATCAGCAGGGCTCTGGGCGATTGGCGTGTGTCGCTTATGGGAGCCTGCCATGCTCGGAACAGGCTCGGAAATCGGAACAGGCGTGTTGCCGAATCCGGCTAATTCCTTGACCAGGCAATTAATTTTCTCCAGACGTCCTCGGAAGTGTGCATGTTCTCTGCCACAGTTGCGTAGTAGTAGAAGCTGGCCTAGTAAAGTATGTGTCCCTAATTTCTGGACAATGACGCTCTGCAACCGTCGCGGGACAACGGTTTGGTCCACCGGGGAATGATGCTGTCATGACTGGTCATCACCCGCAGGCGTCATTGATGACGCTCTGCCGACCTCCCCCCCCAAGACAGCAGCCCCCGTCTCCACTACCCGATGCGCATGGTGCATGGAGCGCGACGCTAATGCAACAGTAGCAGCCGCGTTTATCAGCAATTGTTCCATCCCACCCCGTTGGTTTGCTGGTTTGGGAAAAATAGCTAACTTGCTCCTCCCTCCTCCTCTGGCGGAACGTTGTGGCCCTGTCAGCAACTAGCGGCCTGGGCGGAGTAAGCTGGAATCGGAAACCTCGGGTGCTGGTGGCCAAGGGGTCCTCGAGTATATATGGAATTCGATGCATCGCGGAATCGAAGCCTGCTGCTTTTTCTCCTCGAACCCGTGGTCCAGCGAGCTAACCCCGTACCCACACCCTACCCACTCAGCCACTCACGTATTGTTCCTCGACCATGGCTTCAGTCACCATCAAGGGCGCCGAGGGCCGCCAGATTACCAGTAAGTGCCAATTGATTCGGTTGCTCGCATTGGAATGCAATTGTCTAACCCATGGCAACCCCCAGTCCCCACTGGGCTCTTCATCGACAATGAGTTCGTCCCCGCTGAGGGCAATGCAACGCTAGACCTAGAGAACCCATCTACCGGCGCACACCTCACCAAGGTCTCGGCAGCCCAGAAGGCTGACGTTGACCGTGCTGTTGCCTCCGCAAAGAAGGCTTACACAACATGGAAGACGGAGTCTCCCAACACCAGGCGAAACCTCCTCAACCGCCTCGCAGATCTCGTCGAGAGAGATGCGATAGAACTTGCATCAATTGAGTCCGTCGATGCCGGTATCCTGTACCGAGACTCAATCAACGGCCACGTCGTCCAGGCTGTTGAAACCCTCCGATACTTTGCCGGCTGGGCCGATAAGGTCGATGGTCTATCGATGACCATTCCCCAAGGCTTTGCCTACACACGACGAGAGCCCATCGGAGTCTGCGCCGCCGTTGTGCCATGGAACGCACCTCTGTAAGACCTCGCCACCACCTCCCTCGCACGCGCTCCCATGACCGTGTCCGAAGAAAAAAAGATGTGCTGACTCGGATTTTAGTATGATTACTATCTGGAAGGTTGGCCCAGCCATCGCCGCCGGTAACACGCTGATTATTAAAACCGCCGAGATGTGCCCTCTGTACGGCCAGAAGCTCGGCCAGCTTATTGCAGAGGCGGGATTCCCCCCTGGTGTCATCAACATCCTGTGCGGCCTCGGTGGCGTGGCCGGCCAGGCCATTGCCGAGCACACCGACATCAAGAAGCTCTCCTTCACCGGCAGCGCGGGCGTTGGCCGACAGATTCTCGCCACGTCAGCCAAGACCAACCTGAAGAAGGTGACTCTGGAGCTGGGCGGCAAGGGCCCCTCCATCGTCTTCGATGACGCTGACTTCGAGAACGCTCTGTTCTGGACCACGCTGGGAATCACCATGAACAACGGCCAGATTTGCGCTGCCGGCAGCCGAATCTACGTGCAAGACACCATCTACGAAAAGTTTGTCGACGAGTTCAGCAAGAGGAGCCGGGACGCCGTGCACGGCGACCCTCTCCTGTCCGAAACGACAAAGGGCCCCGTCATGAACGCGAGCCAGCTCAGCAAGATCCAGGCCTACGTGGAGAAGGGCAAGCAGGGCGGTGCCCGGCTGCTGCACGGCGGCGAGAGGCTCGGCAAGGACGGCCACTACTTTGCCAACACCGCATTTGCCGACGTTGCCCAGGACGCCGCCATCATGCAGGAGGAGATCTTTGGCCCCTTTGCCGCCATTGCGCCCTTCAAGACCGAGGACGAGGTCATTGCCAAGGCTAACGACACGTCGTACGGTCTGGCCGCTGCCGTGTTCACAAATGACGTGAGCAGGGCCTTCCGCGTCTCGGAGCAGGTCGAGTCGGGAATGGTCACGGTTAACAACTGGGGCGCCATCAGCGCCAACACGCCCTTCGGCGGTGTTAAGGAGAGCGGCTTCGGTCGCGACAACGGCAAGGAGGCCCTCGACGAGTGGACAACGGTTAAGAGTGTCAAGTGGCACATTTTGGGAAGCAAGCTGTAAAGACTAGTGTAGCGTTATTCGAGCAAAATATATCCTGGAACATGAATGAAAAACAATTATAAAAAAGATTCAATTCAATGACTCATGTTGATGTTAGTACTAACGCTGCTGGGTTAGCAGGTGGCGATGTATATACTGAACAACGCCCGCCAATGAGCGGAACGGCGAAGCTGTTGAAAGTTGCCAAGTCCCCCCCGCCCCCCAGTCTCCAACGATCTGCACTATCTCTTGACTTTAGTTCTCCCTCTCGGCGAGCGGCTCCGATTTTGTGGGGGAGTTGCCTGATGGCATAATAGGGCGGTATCCAGGAGGAACTCCCCATCATCTCAATTCGTCACTGGAAATCATCTGGTGTGGGGTTGGTACTGTACACAGAATACATGCGTACCTGCTGGAAGGGGCTGCACGCTTTTGCCAGCGGTATAGCGATATTCCTTGTGTGACATACGTGCAGGTGCAAACCATCACGGACGAACTCTTTAATATCGGACGCTTCTTTGGAATCGTGTTAAATTACGCTGTTCTAAGAATCAAGGGTATCAGAAATACAGGAATCAATCAAACACCACCGCCGTTCGCCCCAAATATACACCTGTAAAACCCGACCGTAATCCGTTCGTGAGGCGGCGCCGTAAAATGCTGCCATGAATCTGCTGTAGATTGTGCGTAGGCCATCACGCTATGGCGACCTGGATGCATGAATCCTCGTGATACCGCTCTCTATGTCCAAGGGCGTATGCCCGAAGCTCTCCTGACTGCTGGATGTCTTTGCGACGGCCCCGTCCGAGGCGTGTAAGATGAAATCTGACACCAAATCGCTGTCGACCGAGTCGGCGTTGGCGAGCTGATGCGTTGAGTTGGCGTCGTCGACTCCGTTCTTGCTTTCCCGCAGAGCTGAGCCGTTCATGGAACCGTTGCTGCTGCTCTGATCGTTCCCGACCGATCCTGATTCCATAGGCCTTTTGTAGCAGCCGAAAGAAAAGATGTATGTGAGCGCGGGTCTGACTGTGGGAAGGCATGCTGCATGGATGTTATTAGACGAAGATCCTTGAAATAAAAGCAAAAGCAGAAGTGAACTTTTCAATCTTAGACATGATGGTCATTAATCTTTTTTTGCTTCCTCCAATTTCTCGATGGCTTTCGCATTCTCGAACTCCATCTTTGGATAACGTTCATGAATCGTTCTCAAAACATTATCCCATTTGATCTTTCTTGTTTTGGCCTTGTCGCCATGGCCATAGCAATGGGCCAAGATATTTCGTTGAATCCGAATTGCTTGGAAATGGTCGTCGAGCTTGGGAAATTGTCGGATTCTCTCGTTCATTGCACCCAAATTCTCTGACACCGCTTGCATGTTTTGGACCATGGAATCGCGCGCCATTTTCTCAAGCGGGGGGATGTCATTTCTTTGGATGCTCTGAACTCATTAATATCCATCATCTATGAAACTTATTGAGTGAGAAGCATACGTTTATGTCCAATTTTCCAAAGTGGAGGCTATACTTGGCCTCTACCATTGCGGTCTGGCATGCCTTTAGGCAGCTGATTATGACTGATTTGGGTACCATCTTGCGTGCCATTTTGGGAGGATTTGGTATTGATCGTTGCTTTCTCGTAAATTGGCGTATGCTTTAGATGGTTGTCAGAAAGAAAGGAAAAGAAACCTCCATTGAGGACGTCGTGCAAAATTCACGGAGTGTGCGCACTCCTGCTACGGCAGGCGTCGAGACGAAACCAGCATTTCATGGCAGGTGCGCAATCGCCGCCTTCTTGAATTCGCAACATGGCATCATTCGAACCAAATTCAAGATAAAATCCCCAAAGTTTGGCGTGACGATGCATGCATTATTCCCGAAACACGAGAATCCCTTGATTCAAAATCTTCGACTAGTCCGACCCAAAGTTCTTGGTGGCAGCCGAAGTTGTCTTTCAAGGCAAGGATGATGAAGGCAAAAGTCAGGGTCAAAGGCATAGTTAGGTTAAAAGCACGGACAAGGGCAGGGTTAATAGCTCACTCACCCAATAAGGCCGCTGTAAACAGGGTCCCCCGGCCCTTGTCTCTGCGGTAGCCTCTATCTCTTCGCACAATGCGGCTATCTTATTGAGTCAATCAGACCTTTAGGCTGGAAGGCTGGCTCTAACACAGAATCAAATCAACCTCCGGCTCGCTGACACTTACCTACCTGCTAAAATCAAGAAGGTATACAATAGACTGTTGACCAGGGCACTACAAGGGGCCTGACCCAACACAACCCAAGAGGTCAGAAGAGTGGGGTTCGTTGGAGTCATAACGACGGGCACAACAGACCGGGCTAGAGAAGGTCAGACGAGGCCGCCCAGGCAGACAGCCTCGATCAACAGGCCCAAGCCAGCAGCCCAGGTCAACAGCAGCCGCCGCTGTCACAACAGTTAGTATTCTGTAGCCCGGTCCTATTTTTTGAAAGATTCTTCCTCCTTGACTCGGGATCAGATACACACATCTGTAACAACCGGGCCCGGCTGCATAGCTTCCGCCCCAACACTCAAAGGGAGTTTGTATTTGCAGGCAATAGCCAGCTTGAAATCCTAGACTACGGTCAGGTAGACCAACGGATAACTGGCGGGCTGTGTCTTCTGCTTGAAGTAGCCTATATCCCTGACTTCCACACCAGTATGGCCTCTTTTGACCTCCTGATCTAACGGGGACACCATAGGAACCCTGTAACAGGTGGCCTTTTCAAAGGCAGAGGATTTATCTTCACAACAAGACGCTTTTATCGTCTGCAGGTCATCGAGTTCAACACAACTGACCTAGGCGAGGGTCACCAGTTAAGCCCAGCAGCCGGACTGATATCCAACCCTCAGACCCACACAACAACAGGTCAGGCAGCCGCCTCGGCAGTCACCCCGGCAGTCACGCCGGCAGTCAGACCGCCAGCTAGCCTGACCACAGATGAGGCACACAGCCCGTGCCGTCAACACAACTCTCAACAAAAGGCTGTCCAAGCAGGCAGACCTCACACAGCTACTCTCACAGCTGCCCCCAATGCCTACCTATCTTCAAGGTCACCCAGATCAACACAAGAGGCAGGGACAAACCTGTGACACCAACACCTTGGTCACGTGGAGTTCGAACTCCTCGAGTAGCTAGCCCACGCAGCCACAAGGGTCAAGATCATCGGACCTAGCACAGTCAATTGCGAAGCCTGTTCCTTAGGGAAGGCGAAGAGGGTCATATCACGAAGGCCCCCGCAGACCAAGGCAACCCGACCTTTTTGAAAGGGTCTCCCTTGACCTGATCAAATTGGAACCTGGCTACAATGAACACATCTTCTCCGATCCAAAGGATCACACCGAGCTCCTCACTGTAACAGTCACCCGGCCTCTTCATGTTAAGTTCCAAGACATTCACTCAGACGATGACCTTGAGGCTGTGCCGACTGCAGCAGGTCAACGGCAGCAGCCGCAGCCGCAACAAGATGACCCAACAGACCAGCAGCTCGCAGACCTACAGCTAGCTCAAGAGGCAGCTGCCCTCGCCCTTCAAGATAAACAACATAGTTCAAGCTCTGGCGAGGTCAGTGACGAAGAGGAAGTAAGGTCAATGATTGAGGTAGTCACAAAAGCGGCCGACAACACCAATGGCCGCACGGTTGAAGAACAGCTCTATCTAACACCGCAGCCAACAGCATCTCTGAGCAAAAGATCTAGCAGCCAGGCCGGCAGCCCGACTACAAGTCAGGTCGGCAGCCCAACTCTCGAGGCCGAAGAAGATGACGAGTCTGAAGAAGGTGAACAGAGTGATGACGAGACCTTCCAACAGACCTACCATCGCCGCCACCGACAGCAACAACAAGAGCAGCCGAAGCGGTCAGCCCGGTTGAACAACCTCTTTGCCTTCCACAGCAGCTTTCTTCTAGGCCGCGAGGGCCGCCTCCACCGGCGGGACATCCTGCCCGAGCCTCGGGCCTACCGGGATCTTGACCACCATCAGTTAAGGCACCTGCTCAAAGAGGTCACCAAGATCGAGATAAAGAAGCTATGGAGCAACAGAACGTTCACACCAATACATCAAAACCAGCTTCCAAGCCAGGTCCTGCCAGTAACCTAGATGTTTAAATATAAATTTGACAAGCACGGGGTCCTTATGAGATATAAGGCACAGCTGTGTATAAGGGTGGACTTTTAACCCTTCAGGTCTAAAGAGACAGCTTCAGTAGTATTAGCAGGGAAGTCATACAGGGCCCTAGCTTCAATAGCTGCCTGCTTTGACATTGAGACAAGGTAGCTAGATGTAGTCAATGCTTTCGTAAATTACACCCTAGACAAGGAGGTCTTTATTACCTACCCTGAGAGCTGCTAACACTGCAGCCACATACTGATGAAATACTTGGCAATGCCAAGTGAAGCTACACGCACTACCTGCATACATAATAGACTCATTAAGGGGGCAATAGAGTCGTAGATCTTTCGGAGTTGTTCTAGCACCAGATATGGGCATCTGGGTCTGGAGAGGCCGGGCGCGTCTAGCATTTCTCCCGACACAAGGAACATGGGTTCGAGTCACCCATTGTTACGGCTTGGTCCGCCGTAAGCCTCTTAGCAGCTGTTATTCGCACCGGTAACCACGATGCTCGTGGTTATTGGCTTATCATTTGGCCTAACGGGCTAATTGACGTAATAGGAAGTGCGGATCCTTACACCCATAATCGGCCGAAACACATCAGTGCTGATAGGCCTTCATGAGAGCTTCTCCCCAGCGCATTCTTCAGAGCTTTGTTGCCTCAGAGGGGTTTAGTGACGTCGGCTGCATCTCCCATATAATCATCCCGGACGCGCTTATTGAACAGCCGGCCACAGCCTTGGGATGTGGCCAGAATATGGCATACTCAACCCGGCGGCGAAAAGGCGCACATAAAAGAGGAAACATGTCAGGTTCGACTGGGAGCTGCAGCTACTCCTGATTAGCACTGGGATCATGGAGAAGATGAGGTCCCCATTTGGTTCATGATGGGTTCTGGTTGCCCGTGCCCTTGATAGGCCTTAATGTGGCGATGTCATAATCATACTTTGTGTGTGAGGTAGTTTTGCTGTCATTAATTCTGTATAAATGCCCCTTCGATACAATCTTTAGTTGTTGGGCTTTTAAGAGAGAGGTTAGAGTAGATAGTTGAGGAAGGTATTGGCTCTACTTGCATCCGTTCCTGTTCAAGGTAAACGATGGAGACAACAAAAACCAGCATTGAATATTACCTACTGCCTGGCTTCTGGACCACTTGAGCATTTTTACCACTCGTACTTTTTTCTACAGAAGATAAATTAAAACTCTGTCAATAATAACATTGATGATTGGAGTATCAAATCTTGGAAAATTCTATAGCTAGTAAAACACTCCCCCCCTGATTTTATTTTCATTGTACACAGTGATGACCTCAACTATCTTCATTGATTGGTCCCACAGCTAAAGTAGAAGTGTCCTCTGCTTTGTATGCTATAGCTTGAACATGATCGATCTCAGAGATAGATGTTCTGAGCAAATAACACAAGTGCTTAAAGCCATGATCTTCTGAACTTTTCAGCATATCCCACAAGAAAAGTGCAAGCCTCTGTTTGAACTTCATAGTCAGGTTCTGATCATATTTTATCTGAATCTTATATTGATCAAGCCGGGATCTCATTAAGCCGAGATCCTTATAAGATACCGACAGAAATCCAGCTAGGCCATTGTTGTTTGTTGATGACCATAACTCGTCGACATTCGCATTAATATCGAAGAAGATTGTTCTGAGCTTCCTCTCTGGAAGATCCAAAAATTCCTATGTTATCAATTCAGTTAGTTGATAGGAGCTAATAGATACAAACTGATAGAACTGTTCCATGCTATAGAGGGGGTGAGTTGAATGCGGTCTCCTTCGCAAGCACGACACACGATATATGACTTACTGGGAGTGATAGTCCTTTTGTGGAATGGTATGTATCTTCACAATGATCTAGAATTCGACGACAGTATACCGCAATATCATTTATCGTTACCCGAGCGAGCTTTCGGAGACGAATCAATTCAGCGCGGGCCTCTTCGTCCCGAAGATAGATGGTGCGACCTGTAAGTAATACCTGAAGGTCGAGAAAACACCCAATTTCTTTCATGTTTTCTTCGATATTGATTTGGAAAATAGGCCTAGTTCAAGTTCGAAGTAATGCTTCATCAAGGAACAGACGATTAGGACTGTTGCACGGTTGGAAGTCATCCCTTGGCTCAATAACCGCGATGTCGACGTCGCTCATATAATCGGCGGTACCGTCAGCGAAGTCTCCATAGACACCGACCCAGGTGAGACGCCTAAATTCTAGTCGCAGAAAGTCTTTCGACGCGGCGAGTCTCAGGGTTTCCATATCTATGACAGCGCGAACGCTGCAAGGAAGCGAAGGACGCGCTGTTGTGACGGAGCGGACCTGAGGCCTCTTCAAGACTGAAAGAGCTTCTGTAGGATACCTGCTGGTCCGAGAAAGCCTAGAATTGAAACGGGACGAGATATTCATTGTATAGAGCAAATTAGTACTTCTGGGTTGATACGTTGGGCTGCCGTGATTGATGATGAAGAACTCGGAATCGATTGTAGTACAGTGTTTGGTGAATTTATATGTTGGCTTTTGGCGCCCATGTAAAACTTTTAAGGCCTGAAACCATACCTTCTTGATAAAATAGCAGTGGCGTCACACCAAAGTTTTCAACCCAAAAGTCAACACGCATCATCCACCTCCTGTGGGACTAAATTCGACCCTTCTTCCTCCGAAATTCGCCTACTCACGGGTCACATCTCTCAGACTATTTTCATGAGTTGTTTTTTAGGCAGAATTAAATTTCGGAATATTGTTCTGTACCCGACCCAAATTTCTCTCCATCTTCAAGATACCAGTAGTCTCGGTCTTGAGCATCCAGCCCAGGTAGAGCCGCCCAAGACTTGCAGGCACAGCAACCTGGTTCTGCTCATCTTTCAAGTACCATATCAATGCTTTAGAAAGTCACATAACCCAAATGTATTGCTGCCAATAGACAAATACCGCGCGTCCAGTTGCCTCTTCCCCGACAATAGAGAAATCAAAGCATAATCAAAGCCTCATTACATCAGGCCCCACGAGAGCAAAGGGTCAACAAGGTCAAAATCGGGATACGTGCTGCCTATATATATACTTTTAAATTCTATGGTACAGCGACTACCATGTTACCTGTAACCTAAAGGAAAAGCAATGGATCTTTTAAAGCTTGTTCAGCACGATGTGTGTGCCTTGGTGTTGCGTCCTGGGTGGCTTGTCAGCAGCGACAGCCACATCACATTTTCGCGGTGCAGCCCGTGTGTTATGAGCCGGTCCCATTTAACAGCTGTTATCCGTGCCTGTAACCACCAGCATTGTGGTTATTGACTTATCTTTTGTCTTAATCGTTAATTGACGTAAAAGAATGCACGGATTCTTACACCGTGCACCCTCTATTCAAGATCGAATAGACAATCTAATTGTCATTAAAGCTATTCATAAGAAACCCGTGCGCTAAATTTTAGCCTAATCTCTCTCAAATCCTATCACTAAAGCAAACCTATTCAACATAAGCTTCCATAGTATTAAGGCAGGTACCATCAGCAGTGATACACGCAGGCGTAGTGCCAATTCTTGCACCCGCCAGCCATCTTGGTTGGCCTCGTGCTCATCTAACTCTTTTCCCCTATAGGTACTTAAAGCTATTCTTGTAATCGAACCATGTATATATTGGACACCGCATATAGGGGATCGAGATTTTGGTGACGATTTCCAGCCGCATCTATTCTCATAGTAATGCAAAACTATACGCCAGCGCGGTAGACTCAATAAATTGCCTGCTACCGTGGAGAACCCAGAACTGTGCCAACCTGCCCCTGCCGATCGACACGATCCAGATCTCTCGGCGGCCGGCGGCCTGAGATGGATATGGGGGGGGCGGCAACAATGGGTTCTGGGGAACGCCTCCCCCCAATGCGCTCCACATACCGCGAGCTACCTCACACACATACTCGACGCGAGGACCAGGGGGTGGTAGTGAATAATGGGATCACAATGATTGGGGGGGGGGCCAGGAATGACTAGTCAAACGGAAAGAGATCCGGCTGTGGCAACTGGGCTGCGGAAGTTGGATCCGGGCCGCAGACGAACTTTTGTGCATGAAAATCCCCCGGATTTTTATATTCGAGAAAGTTTGAATAATGCTTAAGTGCACGTCGTGTGATTGCACTGTCCATCTTTCATAACTTATGAAAAGCATCCTATTGTTTTTTTGTTTTTTTTTTCCTCCTTTTCTCTGAGTGCTCGGACACGATTCGTGTTATAACCAGGAAATCTACAGATTCTCATATGCATGCCTTGTTATACAATGGGCAACCGGATTCATCAAACCAACACACGCACTTCCAATACCAATCACCATCATCAACTCTTATCTACTATTTGTCAAAACATTAAAGTGACCGACTCGTCTGCATCCCACTACGCCCATGTCACCGGTCCATCGGTCAGCGCACTTCTTGGTCAAATCCCAGGCCTCGTCTTATTACTTTTACGTTATGGATGGGGCTCTGCTGGGTCCCCGCCGGCCTTTTAACCTGCACGCAAGCCAGCCGTCGGCCGATGGTACGTAATAGGGCCGTTTCTCTTTTTTTATGTCCCCTCTCTTTTTCTCCGCTCAATCTTCTAGTGTGCCATTTCCGGCGACTATTCCCAGCGGGCTTATTTTTTCTTCACCAAAGCAACGCCCGTTCGCGTACAAAACCACGGCGCGGGCCCGCGGTGCGGTGGGTATAAGTGGAGCGTCTCGTACATGGAGGCGAAAAAAAAAGAAACATGTCATCACGAACCGAGTGGTTGATGCTCTTTCGCTTGCACAACTCCCCGCAACAAGGGACCCGGGTTTCGGAATAGAAGTCATCATTTGGGAAATTCTGGGGTAAACGATGACCCTTTCCATTCCCTCATTCTGCCCCGTGGAGATTTACGTAAAGCTGTTGTGAGAAAAGTTCGCCTCCCATCTATGATAGCCACGAACAAAAAAAAAAAGACGCTGGATCCGATCCGGGCGTGGTCCGTGTATGGGGGGCGGAAGGGATCCACTGAATTCAACTCGTTTCAGTAAAATATCATCAGACGGTTTTCCTACTAAAAATTCTCTCAAAATCCTTTTTCCCATTGGGTTTTGTATTCTTCTTTTCTCTTATTGAGGAGGAATTCCAGTTGTGTTTCCTTTTTTTGGTCTCTGTCTTTTTGTCTCGTCTCTTCCTCCTTGGGTGAGACATCAACACAATGGCTGTGGAACACATCAGTGCCGCAGACGAAAAGAGGGTGGGATCCAATCACGACCTCTCTGACGGAAAGGTTCCCTCGTTTCAAAACGCAAATGATGCCTCGTCCCATGTCGAGCACGAGGAGAGCTTCCTCACGCGTCTGGGCGTCACGCCCGACTCGTTTAAGAAGAAGCATTACGGAGTCGGCATGATTGAGCTGGAGCGTAAAATGAAGCCCAGACATCTACACATGATTGCCATTGGTGGTTCTATTGGTGCTGGTTTTTACGTGGGTTCCGGGAGCGCTCTTGCCAAGGGTGTAAGTTGTTGTGAACAAAAATGAATCAATTGTCTCGGTTGCTGATTATTTTGGTGTTTAGGGCCCTGGCACTCTGTTTGTCGACTTTCTCATCATCAGTATCATGGTTTTCAACGTCGGTATGTCATCATTGGATATCAGCATATCCTAAATAGAGCAATCTCCATTTCACAATTCTGAATCCCAACCTTCAGATGCTGACCAATTCCAGTTTATGCCCTTGGTGAACTCGCCATCATGTACCCCGTGTCTGGTGGTTTCTACACTTACTCTGCTCGCTTCATTGACCCCTCGTTTGGTTTTGCCATGGCCTGGAACTACGCCTTCCAGTGGGCCGTGACGCTTCCCCTGGAACTGACCGTGTGCTCCATCACCATCAGCTACTGGAACGACCAGGTGTCCCCGGGGGTGTGGATTAGTGTCTTCCTCGCGGCCATCATCATTCTCAACATCTTCGGTACGCTGGGCTATGCTGAGGAAGAATTCTGGGCTGCTTGCTTCAAGCTCTCGTCGACCTGCATCTTCATCATCATCGCTCTTGTCCTCGTCTGCGGCGGCGGCCCTTCGGAAGGTCGCTACAGCGAGTACTGGGGCACAAAGTACTGGACGGGACCCGATGTCTTCAAGAACGGCTTTAAGGGCTTCTGCTCCGTCTTCGTCACTGCCGCTTTCTCCTTTGCCGGAACCGAGCTCGTGGGTCTCGCTGCCGCCGAGTCCAAGAACCCGACCGAGGCTGTCCCGGGAGCCATCAAGCAGGTGTTTTGGCGAATTTCAATGTTCTACATCATTGGTCTCTTCTTCATCGGCCTGCTCATCGACTGCAATGACGACGCCCTCCTCTCGGCCAGCTCCAACAACTCAAAGGCGTCTCCATTCGTCCTCGTCGGCAAGTACGCCGCGCTCCACGGCCTCGACCACTTCATGAACGTCGTCATTCTCTCCTCAGTCTTGTCCATCGGTATCGCCTCCGTCTACGGTGGCTCCCGCACCATCACCGCCGTCAGCCAGCAGGGCTACGGACCCAAGATTTTCACCTACATCGACCGCGCTGGCCGCCCCCTGCCATCGGTCATTCTCATCATCCTTTTCGGTTTCCTCGCCTTCATCAACTTGAGCGCAAGCGGCTCCACCATTTTCGAGTGGCTGCAAGCCCTCTCCGGTTTGGCAACGCTCTTCACATGGGGCTCCATCTGCATCGCCCACATCCGTTTCCGGTCCGCATGGAAGTTCCAGGGCCACACGCTCGACGAGATTCCCTTCCAGGCCATTGGTGGCGTGTACGGTTCGTGGCTGGGCCTAACCTTTATCATCCTCATTCTCATTGCCCAGGTACGTTGGATTCGCCCCCTACCCCAAACCCTGTGCTCCTCTTTTTGCTCGAAAAAGCTAACGACGTCATCCAGTTTTACACGGCCATTGTGGCGCCCCCAGGCGAATCCGGCATGGGCACCGTCGAGGACTTTTTCATGTCGTACCTCGGCTTCCCCATCATGCTGCTATTCTGGGCCATCGGATACGCTTGGAAGCGAGAGGGCTGGCTGAAGTTGGAGGACATTGACGTCGACACCGGTCGACGCGAGCACGATTGGGACCAGATTCGCGCCAACCGAGCGCTAATCGCCTCATACCCGGCGTGGAAGCGCCTGATTTATTTCTTATTTTAGTATCATCCGTCGTGTGTCATTTTGATTAGGCAAGCCTCGTTAATAAAAGAGCCTCGATACCGCCATGCCCCAAGCGCTGTTTCATGAGCAATTGCGAATTTGGCGTCACTTGCATGGGTGTGACGAAGATCGAAGAATCATGATCGCTTTGATTTTTGCCTACATGTTTGGAAAATTATGTACTGTTGAGTTTTTCGGGATATCGCGTTTCTCATACCGGAGCTAGTCCTCTCTAATCTCCGTCAATTACTTCAATTCGCTTTCATTATCATCGCAAGCACCGTCATAACATCGAAACTCATCCTTTTTTAGCGTTTCAGCCACCTCGGCAGCCACCAGTCGCTCGATCTTTGTTGCGGGGTGTGTGCCATCCCACCATAGCTGTAGCCGAATTAGTTAGTTCAAAGACATGGTCTGCATACGAAGGAAGGACTCTTACACAGGATACGCCGTCACTGTTCACACACGTTGTGTCGGGCGCTCCAAATGATTTGGGATCTCGAATCGCCGCCCAGAAAGGCCCCGAAATATCGACGACGGCAGCCGCTACGTCATCGTTCTTTCGCTTGAACTCGTCCAATTTGGAGCGGAGGAGACCGTTCCAGATCTCTACAGCAGAATTGAGTTTGCTGATGCCTTGGTCATCAAGAAACTGGACATCAGGTACCATGCTCAGTGCTGCTCCTCGTTAGTAAGTGGCACGGTCGGGTGAATCGCAATGGGAGGAGGAGAACTCACGGGGGCTTGTGAGCAAGGCGAATTTCCTCAGGCCGAGCTCGTATAGCCTCTCTATTTGGTCGAAATAAAAGCCCATGTTGGCGGTGATGGTTTCGCCCGCCTTGTTTGTCAAAAAGCAGCGCCGGATGTCGTTGGCACCAAACCACACGCCGACCACAGAGTTTGACTTGGTCCAGCCAGTCGAGCGCTTCCTGTCGCTCGTTCCATAATGCTCTGTAAAAGAATCGACCTGCTGTATGAAGTCGGGCCCGTTGGCTGCGAGCAGATCCGTATTCACTGTGCCGCCGCTGCTCGCAAAGTTGTACGAGACGGTCAGGGAATCCTCCGACTGGGCGAGCGATGTGTTGAACTCGGTCACCATGTATCCCACCCAGTTGCGACCGCCAGCGGATGTTCTTCCGGGGAGTGAGGGGTTTCCCAAGGGGTTCTGAGCTCCAGGCTGGTCCTTGTGCGTGGGATCGAATCCGGTTTTAGAGTAAGAGTCGCCGCTAGAGAATCATTGTGTCAAAAGGAGGTTGATGGAGAAGCATGTGCTGCCGACCTACAATGTGATTAAATAGTTCTTGATAGGCTCCTGAGCCCTGGGAATTGGCACACCAGGTGCAGCATTAGTGAAGAAAGAAAGGGAGAGAGTCGCGAGAGCCGCCGCCTGGGTAACGAAGCATCTCATGACGACCAATTGTGAGGATGGGAATGATGTACTTGAACGAAGGGAATCGGGGACAAAGGAGAGAGGATGGGGAGACGGTGATGATAACGAACAAGAAGAAGTAGAGTAATAAGTAGGAATGGAGAGTAAAATAAATGAAAAGTAGAGTAGACATTAAAATACAGTGGACGACGCTCGTCCTGTCCAAGACACAATCTACATGTTAGCACTGTTGCACCACTGTCACGCACTGCCAGAGCACCAACCCTCCTCCCCTTCCCGGCTGTCTACGAACAAGCCAGCATGTACCGTGCGCGTATCGACTCCAGTGCACACGTACACGCAAGTCCCCTTTTTGTCCAGTCCCACATGCACGACATCTTCCGCTGTCCGTGGTCGCGACATACCGGCGTCCGTTTTGCGTCCTTTGCCGGTGCGATTGGCATTCGCGCAGGGTGAACCCGGCGTCCAGTGGCCCGTGTGGCCCCGGGCTAAGCCAGTGACGGCCGGCGTTTCGGGGTCCCCTGAATCAATTCCCTGCGAAGCGCGCCAGAAGCGCTGTCGATCCCTGGGTGTGTCCCGGCTCCGGGGGGTTGTACATGTCTAAATTTGCGACAGGAACTGCGGGTTCGAAAGACAAAGAATGCAGCCAAGCTCGTGTTGCTGCCGTCCCTGAAAAGAATACGGAACAATGAAAAGGAAAAGGGGAATTCACATTCCAACTTACTACTTACGCTACCCCACCGTCTCACAAAAAAAAAACCCCGACAGAGTGTAGTTGCAGTCCCCTTTCCTTGTGTCTTCTTCGCCTTTCCCGCATTGTCAACAAACGGGGCATCTCTTGCGAACCGTGCCCGACATGACGTAGCCGTTACAACCCTCTTCGACTCCTGTTGATGGAGATCGACCGAGCGACCCAGAAAATCCCATCCAGGGCTGTCGCACACAGGACATGACCGAGTCGTCGCCTATCGATAGAGGGACCTTGCAGTAAAAAAACGAGAAGAAAAAAAGGAAGAGGCTTGCGGCTGTGACACATACCACAAAGATGTCGAATATTCACACTCGCTTTCACCGAGGCATACGTCAGTCAACGCAGCTTCGAGAGGAGACATCGCAAGGAAGGCAATATTCAGAACATGTCAGGTGCCCTCAAGGCCTCCTAACATGCTGTTACGTAGTATATCACGGCTGCTCATGGCAGCTTCCCGTAAAGGAGCAACTTTGTCATTAATCAGAATTCAAATCTCAATAATTGCAATTGCTCTGTATTAACGAAAAAAAACTCCAAAGAGACATCATCATCCTCACCAGAACGCATCATAAAACATTTCCTGAGACATCGCATTCTCTTACAAAACTTGAAAATCATCTCCATGAAGTTTTCACTCCCAGCCGTCTTCCTCGCCGCAACTGCGGCGGCCAAGGCCTTTTACGCCGTTAGCATCTATGCACCCCAGTATCCTCAGGTCCACGGCCGATCTGTCAACGCCCGCGACCGAAGATTCATCATCGGCGCCGACACACCAAGCACGTACTGCGGCCGTGAGAATAACAACGAGTGCCCTCCAGGACTCAAGACACTGATCGATAGAAATATGACCTCGTTAGCTGTGCGCATCCCCCTCCCGCCCTGCACCTATTCCTACTCCACCACCATACCTACAAGACCCACTAACAAAGCCGTCGCATGGTAGGCTTCTGTCCCTGGAGGCCAGTTCATCTACGTCAGCCCAATGGGGAGCATCTCGTATCCCAAAGCACACTCGTCCATCCGGCCCCCTGGCTCCAAGATTGGCGGCTTCCAACAGGCCATCATCGTCGATGGCCAGAAACTCAACATCAGCGTCCTGTTCTGGGAGCCCGAGAATGGCTTCAACGGGTTGTGGGCCTGTCCCACATCCCCATACAGACCCATCGAAGTCGAGGCAGAGCTAAAAGCAACCACCAACCAATTCTTCGGCTACGGTTGCGTCCCCGTCCTAGCAGTGCAGATCAGGGACGCGGGAAACGAGTTTGCCGCCTGGGCGTACACGTAGCTGCATGCATGAAACAGGAGACGAATGGGAGCTGGGGCCGGCTATGCGGGAATTGACAGGTGCAGGAGTCGAGGCGTTGGAAAGCATTGAAACAAGAGCGGACGCTCAGTTTTCTTGGCGAGTAACCATGAATTGCTAAATTTATCTTTCGTATTATCGTGTCTATTACTTTTGGGCTTTCTTGGCCTTTATCTTGCTCACCAAGGCCGCAATCTTGGCCTTGAGCGGAGAGGCCGTCCCCTCGTTGGCGCCCACAAATCTTCTTACAAGGATATTGTACAGTCCACCAAATGCCAGCGCAATCGCTGTCGACGTGAAAATGATGACGTTGTAAGGCATGCTGAAGTCAGGGGTGGGTAGGTAAAGCAGCAAGCTAGTGGTTCGAAGGTTCGACTTCTTGGGCTCCAGCGTGGTGATGACCGAGACGGCAACGTCAAAGCCACGGTTGGCATCAGGCGGGTATTCAGTGTATCGCAGGACGGCCTTTTCAAAGTCATAGGTGAGGAAAACGGTGCAGTGAGGAGGAAGGCGCATGAGAACCTCGAGCTGGGTGCCTCGGGCGCGATCCAACGCTGGGCGGTAGTACACCTCCTTGATGATATCAGTGGTGTTCTGGCCTGAGATGGAGCTGGAGATGCGAGTGGAAAGGGTGTGGATGTAGACACGCATGAACCAGGGGAGCGACTCCATATACACAAACTCAACGTCGGTGTCGCTGGGGTTGCTAAGAATGGCCTGGACGCCTCCATGCTCCTGACCGTGACCCGTAAAACTACGTTCAGCGTACAGCAAGGGTGTCTCTGGCTTGGCGAGGATCTGAGCCTCATCTCCAAACTCAGGCTTTGTTAAGACGAGGTTAAATTCATCTTCAGGGTTGACACGATAGCATCGGGCGTTGCCATCGGGTGCCTTAATTTCGTGAGAGCCCTGGCTAGAAAAGATGTCCCTAGATTCGGGGACCTGCACGCAGACCGGCGGGACATCCGAGTTGGTCAGGGGGCAGGAACCCTTCATGGGGCGGCCAAAGATCTGAGAGAGGGTCCAGTCCTGGCCCTCGAGGTGATCGGCAGGGAAGCAAGTGTCTTCAGAGTGGTAAGGCTTAGAAGTATCACAAAGCAGGTCGTTGCTTGGTGGAGGTCTGGGGATGGGGTTATCTAGTCGAGGTTAGTGGTCAAGAGAAGACGCAAAAGGCTGTTGGAAGTCGTACCTCGGGGTCTCTTGGATCGGTTCACGTCGAGAACCATGTCAACGGTCTGCTCCATTTCCAAAACACACTCGCCCGCCTCGTTGCACTTGGGGCGCACATCAATGGCCATGCTCTGGAAGGATGCGTCGAACAGCTTGTGGCCGTCGAGCAAGCTCGCAATTCCGGCCTTGCCCTTGCACGGGAGCAGCTTCAAGAAAGGCGTCAGGTTCTCCGTGCACACAACTTCGTGGGGTAGAACTCCGTGGAGGAGTCGCGAGTTGGCGAGGTTCGATTCGGGGTGGTCGCCATCTGGCTGAAAGGACATGACGGGGCGGATGGTCCTCGTCTCGTCAATGAAGTTGAGACTGGCGCAGAACAGGCCCGATAAGGCATTGGTCAGCGTCAGCCACTTCTCGTCGGCCTCCTCGTCTGTTTCTGCGTCCAGCCAAGCCCACAGCTCGACGCCGGTGCCTCCCTCGCGGGTTCCGTCCCACGGTCTAGCCCCCCACCGCTGGGCGTCCCATCGGCCCAGAGTGAAGCGCAGGTGCAGCTCGCGGGTGCCGGCATACTGGATGATCTGGCCGAGGGAGCGTGGAAAGAATCGGAAGTTGTGGTTCTCAAAGTCGGCGATGGATGTGTTGGCGCGGAAGTTGAAGCTGGCGAGGACGGCGGAAAGGGGCAGCGGGCGAAGTGTCAACTGCTCGTGGTAATCGGAAGCGGCGGCGAGCCCCAGGCCATTGGCAATGGCCAGGAGGAGGAGCGCCAGAAAGTGGCGCATTGTAGTGATAAAGGAGCGGCTGGGAGATTTTGTTGTGAGATCCGGCTGGATTTCACATCTCACCTCGGCCTTTTTTTCGTGGATCGTCGATGCGATAGAGATAGCTTACACAATAGATGCCACCATCGCATTCGCTACCCACCCTGTCGCGACGTGGAGGCCGAGCTTCGGGGCGGTGTCAAGCGGCAGAAATTTATCCCAGGTCGCGACAGTGGGTGATGCTCCTCCACATGCCGCCTACCTAGACATCGTCAGCAAACCACCCCGCGAGCTTGTCTTTTCATTCTTTTTTTTCGGACTTAATTGACTCCAGCCTCGCCTACATTCTCTCCTTGAACCAAATTGCGCCATGGCCGCCGAACAGAGAAAGCTGCTCGAGCAGCTGATGGGCGCCTCGTCGACGTCGCGCGCGGCCCAGGTTTCCATGACGGACCCCAAAGTCTGCCGGTCCTACCTCGCAGGCACCTGCCCACACGACCTCTTCACCAACACCAAGCAGGACCTGGGTCCTTGCTCCAAGGTGCACTCTGAGGCACTCAAGACCGAGTACGAGGGTCTCGGCGAGCGCGAGAGGCAAAAGTACGGCTTCGAGTACGACTACATGCGCGACCTGCAAAAGTACATTGACGAGTGCAACCGCCGCATCGACGTTGCGCAGAGGAGGCTGGAGAAGACGCCCGACGAAATTCGCCAGACGAATGTTTTGGTACGTCCCTATTTACTGAACTTGTCTTTTTTTTTTTCTAGCCAGCTAACATTCCTTGCAGCTCAAGAGCATCTCGGACCTGTCCTCGTCCATCAGCAACGGCCTCCTCGAAGTCGAAATCCTCGGCTCCATGTCCGAAGTCTCGCGCGCCCAGGACGAGCTCTTCCGCGTGCGCCAGGCCACGCAGGCCAAGGCCGACCGCGAGAAGGAGCTCAAGGCCCTGTCCGACACGTCGGGTCCTTCGGGCCACCAGAAGCTGCAGGTCTGCGACGTCTGCGGCGCTTATCTGAGCCGCCTCGACAACGACCGCCGTCTGGCCGACCACTTTTACGGAAAGATGCACCTCGGCTACGCCCAGATGCGCAAGACGTACGAGAACTTCCCCAAGGAGATGAAGGGCCGCTCGCGCGCGCCCCTCAACGACGACGACGGCCCCGGCATGGGAGGCCCCCGCGGGCCCAGGGGACCCGGCGGTTACCGCAGCGGCAGAGGCGGACGGGGTTACCGCGGTGGGTGGTAAGAGGCGCCCTTCGCGGTGCCGTGTACGGCATAGAATTATTTTGTTTCTTTTTACTCTGCGAGGTTGTCTGTGGGTCATTTTGGGCGTTTGGCGCTTCTCTGTACACCAGAAAAAAGTACGGCTATTCTTTTGATGACGGGAGGGACATGCATCAAGACGTAGGTTTTGGAGGAGGGAAATACCCTTTTTTCACTGGTTTTTTTTTTTTCTTTTCAATTTGGACAAAGAGACGACGAGGTACGCACGGCAAGGAGAGAAAGGAAAGCTCATCAATCTCGCATCAGGTATACTGTCTATGCTATGCCAGCCTAATACAATTTTTTGTTCCAGCCGTATAATCATGTCATGTCGTGTACCGTCTGTAGCCACCTGCGCCCCCAGTGAGCGGGTTCACCATTACATTTCTCATCTCGCGTGGAGTTTGGGTATCCGAAACTAAGCAGCCGCTGCCCTTCTCTTTTCTCTTTTTCTCTCTCTTTTTTGTTTCTGTACATCATAAAAAGGAGCGCTTTATTCCAAGGCTGGACCGTACGTGTGTGTGTGTGTGTGTGTATTCCCCCCATTGATATCTTATGCCTGGCCCTTTTGCATCTCATCAAAGGCCTCCATCTCATCATCCCACTTGCCAACGCTAGGAGGAGCCAGAGGTGCAGGCGCGGCAGCAGCCTGGGCCATAGTAGGCTTGCCGGGCGCCTTGTCTGCCTCGGCCTTCTTGGCGTTATCGGAAGACAGCGCGGGGAAGTCCTCGGTCGTCGGCACAGCCTGCTTGGCTTGAGCCTGCTGGCCGCCGGGTGCGCCTTCGTGACCACCGCGGCCTCCTCCGCCACGACCTCCTCTACCTCCGCGTCCTCCTCGGCCGCCACGGCCCCGTCCGCCTCGGTGTCTCTCGTCCAAGAAGCGGTCCACGTCGTGCTCTTCTCCGTCCTTGGAAGCGTAGCGACTGCCGCCCAACCCGCCGCCAGTCTTGGTACCCCGGATGCCGCCATTGGCACCGCGGAACCCTCTCCTCGCTTCCTCCTCTTCCACGGCCTGCTTGCCCTCGTCCCAGCCGCCTTCCTTCATACCCATAGCCTTGAGTTTGCGCTCGCGGTTCTTGGCGCGCTCGTCCTCCATCTTCTTGCGGTCCTCCTCTCCCCGGCGCCGGCGCTCGGCATCCTCTGCGCGCCGCTTGCGGGCCTCCTCCATGCCACGGGCGTAGGCTTCGGCGTGGTCCTTTTCATCCTTCTCGGCCTTTTCGAACTTGCGCGCCTTCTCTGCCGAGAGCAGCTTCATCTTCTCCATCTTGGCCGCCAGCTCGGCGTCAGTGAGCTTCTGGCGCGGGTTGGCGCCTGACTGTAGGCGTGACGTGGCATTGGCAGGCGTGGTCTGGTTGTTGTTGTTGTTGTTGTTGTTGTTGTTGTTACTGCTGTTGTTATTACCATTGTTGTTGTTGTTGCCGCCGGCGTTGGTGTCCTTGGTAGCCGCAGCGCTGTTATTCTTCTCGCGCGGCGCAGTCGGAGCGTTGGGGGGAGCGTTTGACGTTTGCTGCTTTTGCGACTGGCGGCTGGGCTTGGGGCTCGGTGCGGGCTTTTCGGCGTAGCGCGAGTGGGCGAGCGACTTTGCTGGTGGGAGTGAGGATGTCTTCGTCGATGACGGCTCCGATGGCGGTGCCGGTTGCGCGGCGGCAACTACAGGTTCCTGGGGCGGGGCCGCAGGCGCAGGAGCAGCGGGAGCGGGCGCCGGCTCCGGAACCTTGACGGGTTCGGGCTCGGATTGGGGCTCGGGGACTGGCTCGGGGACTGGAGTGGCGACCGTCTCGCTCTCGACAGGCTCAAAGTCGTCGTAGAAGAGGTCATCGTCGGTGCGACCTCCAAACTGGTCCTCCATTGCGGCGGCGACGGCGGCAGGCAGGGGGGGAGGGGTTGGAGGGGTTAATTTGTCCGAGGTTGCGTCGAGCTGGGGGGGATGTAAAGTTTCAACTGTTCACAGAAAAAATAAACCCAACAACGGTGCCAGTTCGGCGGATCAGTTCACAGGTGCAGGCATACAAAGAGGGCCTGGGGGGGGAAAGACAAGACTCGGGGAAAAATTAGTCTGGGAACAAATGAGCGGGAATGACTTCGCCCAGACAAGCTCCGTTCAGGTACCTACACCGACCCCGCTAGATTTGCGGCACGACGCTCCAAGTGGGGGGAAAAGAACGACAATAATCACATTAACCCAACGGGCAGGTACCAGGCACCTAAAGCCACAGCGGCTAATGTTCGGGAAAGACCAGTGTCAATGGTTGCATGGGTAGACAGTGTGCGCGCAGAGATTCAAGCTGGTTGATGCGCAAGAGGTGATGTTGTCTGTTTGGTATGTTGTATTCGTGTATCATACATGTGATGGGGTGAAAAAAACAAGCGAAAACGAAAAAAAGAAAAGAGCAAAAAAAAAAAAAAAAACCCCC